>VXBS01009432.1:137870-249358 GCA_013400255.1 Sitta europaea
GCCGCGTCCCATTGGCTCGCCGCGGGCACGGCGGGGACGAGCGGGGCACGATGGGAGATGGAGTCCTTCGCCGCGCCGCCATGTTGGGGAGGGCTGAGCCACGGGTGTGCCCCAAAGCGGCGATGAACGGACACGAGAGTCGGCAGAGTGTAAAATAAAACAGATAAATGATAACTCACCCCGGGCTTGTAGCTGCAGGCCTGCTCTGCCCAGTCGTTGCTGTCAGAGGGAGCTCTGCTGTTATTCACAGCATGACTTGTTGGGAAGTGACCTTAAAGCGCATCCAGCGCCACCCTTGCCATGGGCAGGGACACCGTCCACTGTCCCAGATTGCTCCAAGCCTCGTCCAGCCTGGCCTGGGACTCTTCCAGGGATCCAGGGGCAGCCACAGCTGCTCTGGGCACCCTGTACCAGGGCCTGCCCGCCCTCACAGGGAACAATTCCTTCCCAATATCCCAGTTATCCCTGCCCTCTGGCAGTGGGAAACCATTCCCCTTGTCCTGTCACAACACATCTTTCTTTTTAACGGTTATGGGATTGCAAAAAATAATATCAATAATGGGTAGAGTTGATGCGCGGCCCCTAGGAAGCGGGGATTTAAACCGCATTTTATCATGGATGCCATTACAGTTTGCAGCTGGACCTGACGGTCTCGGGGGCCTTTTCCGACCGGAGCGATGCTGTGAAAACGCTCACCCCCACAGCGGGACCCCCATCAAGCACCTGCCGCCGTGCCCTCCCTCCCCCGTGCCAGGGAGAAGGCTGCTGTACCGCTAGATGTCAGTGCAGGCGGGCTCCAGGCTGGGAAAAGCCTCTCCATCCCCAGGGATTCACCCGCGCAGGACGGGAGGGATGGCGCGGGGAGCGGTGTCCCCTCCTGTCCCCACACACCTTTGTGTGTGTGTGACACCTGCTGGCGTGCCCAGCCTGCCCTGCCCTCAGATTCTCTGTCCCGTGGCACTCTGGAGAGGTGTCCAGCAGCTGGGGATGTCACGGTGCAGGGAGTCGAGGGGCTCTGGGGTCACTGTGCAGGGAAGGCTTCCCCCGCTGCACGAACCCCGCTCTGCTGTTCTCCAGCATGGCACCACCCTCCTCTCAGGGCAGAAAACATCTGCCCCACACCAGCTGCTTTCCAGGCTGAGTTTACCCCAGGAGGGGCTCACCCCGTGTATTTCTGCATTACACAAAGACAGCAAAAGCCACAACACGAGGAAAAAGCCTGACCCTGACGCGTGTCCCCTTTTCCATGGCCTATTAAGGACAAGCTCTGTGTCGTGTCAGCATTTCAGGGCTGGAGCCGGGCACGGAGCAGGGGTCTGGGGGGTGTTTGGCACCCAGGGAATGTCCCCTGTCCCCACAGATGTGGCCAGTGGGCTCCAAGCTGGGGGCATTTCAGTGCCTTCCCCCAATAGCAATGTGGGATTCCTCCCTCGGCATCAAGCCATCCCTGGCTGCAGCCCGAGCTGGTGATGCTCCCAGGTGCTGGGCATGGATTCTGGGCCAGCTGGAGATGTCCCTGCTCTCTGCAGGAGGGATGGATTAGATGACCTTTAAAGGTCCCTTCCAACCCGAGCCATTCTGTGATCCTGTGAGCTCTGCTCCCCCCCTGCTGAAATGGAAGCTGGCAATATCCCCAAAAAGCTGTGACATACCTGCTCCCCTCTCCACAGAGAACTCAGGTGTGGTCCAGCACGTCCCAGGGGCTTCCCAGGCCCAGCGGTGGCTTGGCTCTGCAGCAGGCCTGGAATTATCCATAAATCCCACAAAAAGTGATGGACACTCAGGTTTTTGGGGGACTGCACCACTGCTGTTTCCCACTTTTTTTTGAGAGGCCAGAGGCTGCCTCGCCACAGGCAGAGGAGCTCCTTTTGTCCTCAAAGGACATCCAGGGGATGGAAAATGACCATTCCCTGGCTCCAGGCACATCCCAGCTGGCACTAAACCCTGGGCTGCAGCCTCAGTTATCCTCCTGGACGGTGCAGCCACAGGCAGGAGCACAACCAGGGCTGCACTGGAAGGATGTCACCCCGGGATGTGGCACTTGGCAGCAGCAGGAACCCCCCTGGCCCGTGGGGAGGGCCCCTGGCAGGTGCTGGGAGGTGGTGCCAGCACACCAGTGTCCTCCTCGCTGTGGGGGACACGACTCGGAGCAGGTTTGGGAATGTGGAGCTGTCCTGCCTCCCCCCAGCTCCATTCACTGCCCAGACAGCAACATGGTTTATGGCAGCTGAGGGCCATTGCACGGGCTCCATTAATGCAGCATCCCAGCGTTTGCTCCCCGGGAAGCTGGCTCCTGTTCAGAGCAGGCAGGAGGGGCTGGCAGCCCTTTGCAGGGAAAGGGCCAGGCTAGCCAGCAGCTTTCCCAGCTTGATGGCACGCTGGAGTTTGGGATACCCCCTGCTTTCTGTGGGCAGTGACAAAGGGTGGCACTGGGAAAAGTCCCTGCCTGCCTGGGAAAGTCCCCGGCTGCCATTGCTGCTCCCAAAATAAGGGAGATCCTGCCAGGGACCGTCCTGGCTCTGGAGGATCAGGGAACAGCCTTGGGGTCACCAAAAACACAAACTGGTACAGGCAGAAGGACAGGGTGTGCCCATTCCTGCTGTGCTCCCTCCAGCTCAGACACCTGCAGCATTTGGGGTGACATGCTCACATCAAGCCACATCCCCTCTCTGGATATGCCTGCGGAATTCAGGAATCCTGTTCCTGAGGATTTCTCTGTGTGCAAACACAAAGCAGCCCAGCCTACATCCATCCCCCCACCCTTTTAGTGCAGGAACCGGCGGCCTAGGACTCACAACCTTCCAAATCACCTTCCCTACAACCATCGGGGGCACTGCAGAGCTAATGAATTTTCCCAGGGAGTAGCTGTGGAAAATGAAACCCGGGGTAGAGATGGACAGGATGAGGTAGTTTGCATTAAATGAATGGAGATGGGTCCTGGAAGGTAATTCCAGCAGAGATAAGATGAATTGCAAGCACCAGTTGTAAAGCATTTGTAAAGCCTGTCTCAGACAGGAATTGTGCTGCAGGAGATGCTGTATTAGAGTTTACTGCTGCAGTAGGAGCAGTATAAACCCCTCACTGAGTTACTCACCACTCCCTGGCACCTCTGGAAATCTTCCTGAGGAACATGTTCTGCCTTCCCACATGGAGCAGTCCTTTGGAGCAGAGAGAGATGGAGGCAACAGGGCTGGGAGGACAAGGAGTCCCATTTCACACCTTGGAGGATTTACTGGTTTTAGCTTGGCAAGGACACAGGGAATAAGTCCAGCAAACCTTCTGGAGGCAAGGTGGCAGGACCCTGCAGGACAGGGATGGAAGAGGGCACTGTGTTTCCAGGCAGAGACAGCTCTCAGCTGCCCCAATCCCATCTCCTTCCCTGCAGCTGGAAGAGTGGGATCAAAACTTGAGCAGCACCAGCTCAGCTCCAGGCTAAGGATGAATAACAGCTCTGGAAAGGCGTGTGTGACCCTCCAGGAGAATTCACACCTCTGAGGACACATTAAAGCTTGGAAACCAACCACCAAATGGGCAAAAGAGAAGCTGTGCCCTAGAAGGATTTAATCCAGGAATTGCAGCACTCAGCAAAGTGTTAGTGAAGCACAGAGTCTGACCCAGCAGCCAACTCGATTGTAATCCCAGCCAGTTACCTCCAACACATCTGATAAATTGTTGGCCGTGTTTTAGTGGCTGTTCTCAAACAGCTCCATCACTCTGACACTTCCCTTTGGGCATCTGCCCCACTAAACAGGATTTTGCTTCGCTGCCTGGATTCACTTTAAGGACTTCAGGCAGATTATTACATGATTTAGACTTCCTTTAAGAACAGGAAATGGAGTAAGGATGCTGGGTGTGCTGTTTAGCTGGGAGTCCTTGGGCTCATTACGATTTAATGAACCCCGTGGCTGCTGGCAGGGGTCATTCCAGCACCTCACACCCGGCCCCAAGGCTCTGGGTGAGGGATGTAAATTGAAACTTTAATGGGCATTTCCAGGAGAGCAGTTTGCCCTGGCACTGTCACCCGAGACCCAGCAGCTTAAGCAAGTGATTCTTAATCAGTTTTCAAGCCCCAGGAACTAGGCTGAGGGCAGGAGGAGCAGTTTTACCCTAGCACCACATTTTGTGATGATTTACAGGTGCACTGAGGTAGGATTGGTGACAAAGGCCATTCCCTGCTCTTCCTGGTGGAACTGCTGCCATGACACACGAGGATGGGCCTGGAGGGACAGGAAAAGGGGGAATGGCTTCCCACTGCCAGAGAAATCCATGGAGCCATCCATGAGGAAGGATGACACCTTCAACACAGCTGAAGAGCACTGGAGGCAAGCAGCACTGGAAAAACTCGCTGAGGCTGCAAGGCACAAATCCCAGCCCCTCAATCCCAGAGCTCCCAGGATTTCTGCTCCCTGCTCGGACAAGGGCAAGCAGAACTGCTTTGCCAAGCTGATGCCAGGTGCTGCTGCAGCAGCAGGGATGGAGCTGCTGGTCCAGGAGCAATATCCAGCTCCCTGCTTTCTCTCCCCTCCACCCCGGGGACACAGCCAGGGAGCAGCAGTGATAAACTGGCTGTTGGTCCAAGCACAAGGTTATTTTCTAGGACATTAAGCAGAACCCTCGGATGCCAGCTTGCAGGAGAGCCATGAAGAGTGACAAGACACCTGACCAGAATGCAAAAGCAGAGCTGCAAACTTAACACCTTTTTTTTCCCCCCTTCTCTGTTAAAAATAGCTTTAGAGGGGAAGCTCAAAGCACCGTGAGGGGCTGTTGGCTTTAGAAAATGAGCAGTTTCAGCAGAAATATTCAGTGACCACCATCCAGAGAGCTCTGATTTTTTGTATCTCAGCCATTCACATCTTAAATTAAACACTCAAGCTGCAATGCAGCCCAGTTGTTTGGCAGAACCTAATAAAAACCTGAAAATCTTTACCCAGCCTGCTTTTCTGTAGGAATGATCCCACTAACATCCCAGAATTACCTCCACCTATGTCTGGCTAGGACTCCAAATCAATAAATTGTCTCCTCACCCTCAGATTAGCTCGGTCAGGTAATTTTGAAAGCAGCAGCAGCAGCAGCAGTTCCCCACTGTCAGGCAGAGCAGCTCTGCCAGCTGAATTAACACCAGATCCCTCGTTATCCCAGAGAAATCCCACTCCAACAGTGTCCTTGGGGAATAATTTCCACTGACCTCAACAATTCTTTGTGGCAGTCTGAATCAGGAGTGCTGTATTTATTATTACTTACATTTATTGTATTTAATATTTGGATAGATTGGAATTAAAATAATTTTAAAATTTGGAATTAAATTTCTGTTTGGAAAGAAGAGAGAAAATGGGGCAAAAATCAAACTACCACCTATTTCTCTGGCAAAAAAAAACCAAACAACCCCAAGCCCACCCTTTTTAGAAAAACATTTTCTTTCCTCCTGCCACTTTCATTCCTGGCTCAGCCTCAGCTCTGATGTCCCAAGCACCCCATGAGTGCTCAGATCCTTTCATAGAAATTCCTGGGAAGTCCAAGCACTCACTGCTCCCCCTTTGTGCCTCTCTGCCCAAAGGAGCTTCCCTCTGCAGAGTCCTTCTCTCCTGGCATCCTGTCACTGCCTTGGTCATCTCCCACTGTCCCTGATGTTCTCAGAGCCCCACAAGTCCTTTGGCCACAATCCCCTCTCTGTCCCTTCTCCTGCTGTCACACAAGGCACCCCTTCCTCGTTTTTAAGCAGCAGCAATAATTTCAGCCACCAAACTCCCAAGAAAAATGCCAATTCTCTTTTAAACCCCGCAGCAAAACCTGCAGAAGGAAACCCTGGGAGCATGAACAGGCTGATGGATTAGAGCTGCTCCCTCCTCAGAAACCAAGATGTTCTTATGAAGTGGGATTAGTACCACAATATCCATTTTTTTTAACCCCATAAAGCTTATTTTTAAACTGTCAGCTTCTCATGTTTCTTCATGCAAGTTTATTCCAGGAATTAACCCAGGACTGTTGCTGTTTTCCAGACACTGCCCTCCCTCCAGCCCTTCCCTTTGCTAAGCAAGGAGGCCCCAGTCGTGGAGAAATTAATTAGTGCAGTAATTTGCCCAGGACACAGAGGAGAAGCTGAATTTGTCCCACTCTGCAGGATTCAGCTGAATAAAAAAGACAAATAGCTGTGCTGTGGGATTTCAAAAAGCTGCTGTCAGCATTCCCAATGCAACCAGACCTGGAAATTCATTCGTCTTTCACTAAACAATGGAAAAAGGAGAAGCAATTACAGTAGACAAAACTAATTACAGCAGAGCTGAAGCACGGCTCACAGCACTCACTCTTCAATCTGCATTCAAAAAGAAAAACCAACCCCAAAACTACTCCATCAAAAAAAAAAGGTGAAAATCTGGGACTGGAATGAAAGAAATTTTGAAATAGAAGGGGCACTTCAGCCTGGCACAGACTGGTTTTTGTAAGGAGAAAGCTTCAGGTGATGCTGGCAGTGCTTGGCAAACAGGACACAGGGATTTGTCCAGGGGTGATGCCTGAGTGGGAGGAAGAAATGAGCTCCCAGTTCCTCCTCAGGGGGGCCCATTCCACATTCACCTCACATCCAGGTGAGTTTTGGGGGGGGATGTCTGGGGTCAGATCCCCAAGAGCAGCACTCCATGATGCTGAATATCCTGGGATCTTTGTGGAGCTCAACTTGCACCCTCGTGGCTGAACAGCTTCTCCTTCCATAGTGAAGACAAAGCACTCCAAAAGTGAGGCTATCCCCGTTTCCCAATCCTCACAGCCATCCCTGCCTGACCCAGAACACTCTAGGGATATTCACATCTGGGGGGGAATGATGCAGGAGCATCCAAAGCCTTCTACAAAGCCCATTTAATCCCTGGCCATGGTCCAGGCTGACAAGGGGCAGTGACAGGTTCTGTGAGAGGCAATTCCTGATCCCCAGAGGTCCCACGGGTCCTGTTCCCTTCGGGTACCAGCTGTGAAATCCAGCAGGTGGCAACAGGGAATACGAAACAAAGTGGTGGAAGAACCACTGCTTAACACAGAGACAGGCTGGAAAATGGATTGCAGAGAGAAAACCTGAAGGGGGAAGAGCAGGAGGAAGGGGACTGGGCTGTGGATGGATGTGGCAGACACTCCCTGGGGATGTGGACCACACTTGGGGTTTGAAAGCCTCCACAAGCCAATTCCAACACACAAAGCTGCCACTGCCTACAGCACGTGTTTCATTCCAAGTAATTTCTGGGAACAGACACAGGGAGATGGCAGAATGGTGTTTTTCTCTGTGGATCCTTAAGAAGGTACAGTCTGAAGCCCTGATCCTGGAACCCCATTCCTGAGTCTCCACAGCCACTGCACGGTGCTCAGCCCAACACTGTTTAGCACAGAGGTTCTCCCTGCCAGAGAATAGTTCAGGAAAATCCTTTCAGATCCTGGAGTGCAATAATTCCTCCAGCACTGCCACCACTGGCCCATGTCCCCAGGTGCCACATCCACATGGCTTTAAATCCTTCCAGGGGTGGGGACTCACCACTGCCCTGAGCAGCTGTGCCAATGCCTGAAAATCCTTTTCCCCTCATATCCAACCTAAACCTCCCCTGGCACAACTTGAGGCCATTTCCTCCTGTCCTCTGTTTCTATTCTAGGATTCTCTACATTGTCAGCCTGGAGAGGAGAAGGCTGGGGGGGAACTCTTCAATGTGCAGCAGTACTGGAAGGGAGGGTGCCAAGAGGATGGGGCCAGGCTCTTCCCAGAAGTGCCAGGATCTGAGGAGATGCACACAGGTACCTGCCAGAGCCACTCTCCCCCTCCTCCTTGTGCTGCTCCACCAACCAGAGGGATTTCCCACCTCTCCATTCTGGTATCACTGCAGTGCTTTCTTTCATTTTCTGGCTGAAATGACCTGCAATGCAGAGGCTCACTTGCTGCACTGATCCTGCTGCCAGATCTGTAATCCTCAATCCCCCTGGGGAATGCCTGGAGTAGGAAACCACTTGGCATGGCAAGCACGTCAGCATCTTCCTGGCTGCATTTTTTATTGTCTCTTTGCTGCATCCCTGACTTCAGTTAAGTTTTTTTGCCTTTCATCCCTCACTTTCTCCAGCCTCCCCCAGTGCCTTGAACTGAGGTCTCAATATCCCTGAGCTCCCCCTCCTCTTGGAGGCACCTGTCCAGGGACAGCAAATTTACTCCCATCCATCCCAAGATTTTCATGGAGGGCAACAGATCTGCAAATGGAAAAAAATGTAGGGAGACACAACTCTTCCCTTGGCAGTGGCATGCCCTCCTTCCTGGGAGGCTGACTGAGGGAGATTCCCTGCTAATCCTGCCCCTGCCACGCTGGGATTTACAAGTTATTAATTATAGGACCTTGCTGGAAAAGCAGTGCAAGCTGCAGAGCAGCCAGACTTCCAAGAAGCAGAAGATGCTTTATTTAGATAGGATGGTGCAGTTTTTGTTTTCTTTTTTTAATTGCAATCAGCAGTGAGAGACATATATGGGAAAGAGAGCTCACTCACTTGCTTTGCTTCCTTTCAATATTCACATAAAAACAAACAAAAAGAAACCCTGGCACAATTTGGAGTAAAAATCACATCTTCTCAGACCCAATCTGAGTCCTATCAACCTTGCTGAAAATCACTGAATCCCACACTGGTTTGGGATGGAAGGGATCTTTGACCACTTCATTCGACCCCCTGCCACAGGCAGGGATGCCTTCCACTGTTCCAGGCTGCTCCAAGCCCTGTCCAGCCTGGCCTTGGGCACTGCCAGGGATCCAGGGGCAGCCACAGCTGCTCTGGGAACCAGGGCCTCCCCACCCTCACAGGGAAGGATTTCCTCCTAATCCCCAATCCATACCTCCATTCTTTCACTTTAAAGCCCAAATCTGGGGAGCAAAGCGATCAGAGGTTCTAAACAGACCCACATTTCACCCTCTGCACTGGGCAAGTTCCCCAGATTCCTCCTCTTAAGTATGCCAGGCAGGAAAGAGAGCCCCTGGCACCTTTGTGGCTCCTCAGCACCTCCCTCTGCCTCTCTAAGTGGTGCTGCTCACACCGTGCCCATCTCTTACCTGCAGCAAGGGCACTTCAGGGAGAAGAGGTTTTCACGGAAATCAATGCGTGGCAAGACTGATGGGATCACAGCACAGCTGCTGCTGGTTCTGTTTTGGGAAGGAGAACAAGCAGAAGGCACGAAGGGGGGGTCTGTTAAAAATGGAAAAAAGGAAAAGTGGCTCCGCTGGAGGATCTGAGGATTAAAAGCATTTTTAAGTCGTAGAGGTGGTGAAAAGAACACCAAGCAGCAAGCAAGAAGTGAAAAGAACAGGACAGAGCTGTCAAAGCAGCAAGGCAGGACAATCATTTTTAGAGGAGCACCATGAAGCCATATAAAAAAGCAGGAAAGATGGGATTTCTCAAAGGAAGAGGCTGCAGGAGCTCAGGGGAAAAAAAAATGAAGGCTTGTGCAACAGCACTGTGGGAAGGGTAGAAGTGAAAAAAGATCCAACCCACAGCAAAGTGCATAGAGGGAAAAAGTCTCCAAAACCAGGGAACACGTGGAAATTCTGGATCATTTGGCACCTACCACCTGTAGGAAACTGGGATTAGCCCATGCAGGAGGTGGCAACTTCTGAGTGCAGTGAGAAAATCCAACGTGGCAAGGGAACCCCAGAGGGATCCCAAAGCTGGAGAGGCAGTGGGAATCCTGGCACAATTAGGGAAATCAAGCCCATTAAGGGACAATCACTCCGAAGGGTTGTTATCAATCACTCCTCTGGCTTTCTTTAGGCAATTATCCTAATTGCATCAAGGCTATTAAGCAATTATTTTGATAACTGGAGCTTTGTGGCTGGCTCTTCATTTTTTGGCAGCGTTTTGTTCTTAGTGGAAATGCCCCCTCTGAAAGATGTTGAAAGCTGACTTTAAGGATGTCCTTTCCCCAAAGCACAAGATTCAAACTTCTGTGCAAAATCCCAAATTCCCTCTCAAGAAAACGCTGATTTTTTTTTTTTTATCCCTTCCCACCCTCGATTCTCCCAGGGCACCAGGGATTTAGTTCCACTTTTTTATTATTCAACTTTTTATACATAATAAATACAAACTTTTTACAGCCAATATAAAGAAAGCATTTGCACTGATGCTTTCAGGGTGTACTGAGCTGTACACGATGCGACGGCCGATACATGCCCTGTATGAAGAAATCATAGTTAAAAAGGAGGCATCTTTTTACAACTTTTCTTCCTTTTTTTTTTTTTTTTTTTTTTTCTTTTTTTTTTTTTCTCACTTTTGTTTTTTAAATAAAATTAGCAGCTCTTACAGAAAATATTTTAAAATACAACTAAAGAGACTTTTAAATAAAAATTTTCTGGATCTTTGAAAGTCCGGGTGTGAAGGACACAGAAAAACTGGCCAAAGGAATTGAACATGAACATTATGGCAAAAACTTGGTTTTCTTCTGCGTCGTGAAGATCTCAAAATATTTGCTAACAGTTAAATCCTTTTCTTTTGTTTTTTTCCTAATCTTTTCTTTTTAAACTTAAGAATAAGTTTGATAAACACATAAAAAGACCTCAAACAGATCAACAGGACAAGAGGTGCAAAAGAAGGAATAATATGGAAAAGACTTCATTGGACAGTCACTGGTTCCATAACTGATCCATGAATTGTTGTCCTCAGACAGCCCCACTCTTGGTTTAAGGATCCCACTGGGAAAGGAGACTGGCAAGCACTGGGTGTCTCAGAGACCCAGCCTTGGTTGGGATTTCCAAGTATGTGCAAAGTTTATGATAAAATCCTGTTAGATGAGTCGTTGGGTTTTTTTTGTTGTAAATGCAGCCTCAAAAAATAGCCCTTGTTAGTAAACTAAAGGTAGAAAACTTACTGGCTTTGGAAAAAAAACCATGAAGACACAAGAGAACCCACAAACAGCTCCAAACCCAACCTCGGGATGCCTTTGATCTGAAGTGTTCATCTGATGGAGAATGCTGACACTATTTTAGTCAGTACCCAAAGAAAAACCTGTTTTCATCCAGTTTTTCCCTCTCCTCCAACCATCCCACTCCACGTTCAACTCCAGAATATTCTTTGCCCTTTTCTCTCAAAAACTCAAAATCCAAGCTCCCTTTTCAGAGCTCTCTGAGGGAAATGTGAACTCTTTTCCTCTCAGCTTCTTTCCTGAGAGGAACTGGGCACATCTCGGGCACGAAGGTGGTGTGAAGGCAGAACCTGGAGCTGCTCCTGGCTCCCTGGCTTTGGCTGGTTAATGGGAATGGGGTGGGAAAAGGCTACAGGACCATCCAATGCAACAACTAAATGCATGTAAATACTGTAAATGGAACTGCTAACTCTAGAACTCGGGTGGTTTGATGACAAAGATACACTGCTAACGTTGGATAATAAAGTACACGGCAATAACTGGGATAAGAGTGACCCAAACGCTTTAAAAAAAATAGAACAAACCCAACAGAGAAACCAAAATCCCCAAAACTTGCTAAGGAAAAAGAAAAAAAGTAAAAGTAAAAGCAGCTCAAGTTCCAGATCTAGACAAATCTCACTTGCTTTTTTGCTTTTCTACCCGTTGGTTTCTGCTGTGGAAGAAGATGTTGCTGCTGGTTCAGCACCTCCGTGTTAGATCCTCTAAGAGTAAATGCACTGAGTAAACACAAAAATCCCAAGGCAGAATGTTCAGCTGTGAATCACTGACAAGGGGAGCACCCATGGAAGGAACGCTTTCGCTTCTCCAGGAGATCATTTTCCCATCTCTTCCTTTCTGCAGGGGGATTCAAGAGGAGCCAGCCTCTCCTTTTCTGTTCCCTTTTTCATTCTTCTGATGAATACCTGATCAGGCAGGTGATGCTACTGGAAGGACCCACAATCTTTTAACACATTCCTATGGCAACAGTAATATACTGTACTAATGCACAGGAGCAAAGGATGCTAAGACTAAGCTGCATGAACGGGGCTCTTTCTTGGTCTCCACATCAAACTGGAGCATCTTCAGCCAAGGAAAAAAGCCAATCTCGGCCTGCCTTGGTTTGTGCTAAGAGAGGAAGAATGATGTGGAGAAATCCAAACAAACAAACGAAAAAACCAAAAGGCACAAAATATTCATGACTGTGGGAAGGAATCCGCCAGGTCGCTGCCACATAAAATCCTCCCTCATCGCTCGCTCCAGTCCAAGTCTTCATCATGCAAAGGTGCCTAAAAAGGAGATTGACCAAAAGCTGTGTTTGGCCTTGATTGTAGCACTACTAATGAGCCAGTCCCCTCGTTACACCAGAGTGATTTCCACGTCCTCGATCTTCTCCGCGGGCCGGCGGTGGTGCTGTGTCGGCGGGGGCGGAGCTGCTCGCACCTGCAACATTCAGAACCAGCCTGTGACTACCACAACATGGCCAAATTCCACCAGAAACCCCTCGTGTGTCCTGCACAGGC
Source organism: Sitta europaea (assembly GCA_013400255.1). Lineage (NCBI taxonomy): Eukaryota > Metazoa > Chordata > Aves > Passeriformes > Sittidae > Sitta > Sitta europaea. Next base: position 150,285 of record VXBS01009432.1, read on the forward strand.
CTCCACAGGCTCAGCCCTCGGGAGGCTGCAAACCAGCAGCCTGTGTGTGGCCAGCTGGGTGCAGCTCCAGTGCTCCCCGATGCAGCCAGCGGGGATTTTTCCTTAGGACCTGTCACAAATTCTCTCCAGGGTGCATTTCCACATCTGTTCCATGGATAAGCCAAGATGCAAACCTGGGAGTGTTGAATCTGATGGTGCTTTTGCCTGGAATTTCTGTGGAGTGGGAACTACCAGGATGTTCTGCTGCACCTGACTCACTGATATTTTATCAATCAACGCACCCAAAATTTGACCTCAATGCACCCAAAATTTGACCTCAATACACCCAAAATTTGATGCTGTTTCCACACTCTGCCACATCAGTCATTCTGGCTCCTGACAGAGATCACCTTTAGTCCCAACAGGGTTTTTAGGACACCATTTCAGAATACACCAGACTTGCTCTGGAAAACATGAATAGTGGGGCAATCCCAACAGCCCAATACTACTGGGATATTCAGAATATATTATATGAATATCCCAAACCACTCTTTTTCTGCAACTTTATTCACTGAGAAGGCCAGGAAAAGACAAATGTTATGTTTTAGCACAATTTGGTTTAGGGCTTTGAAACCCTCAAAACTAGATTTCAAAGTTAATCGTAGGAGATGGATTTTGTCAACCTCCAAGTGATTTAATTCTTTAATTTGCTTTTCTGGCAAATGCCCTTTTTCTAGGCATCAAAGACAACACAAAATCCTCATCGTTAAGAATGGTGAATCCAAACCCCTCAAACCAAAGGGGCTGGAAATAAAAAGAATCCCAAATGTGCAGGGAACTGCTGGAAAGCAGGAACTGTATAAACCACAGGACTGACCTCTTCTGGCATTTACCCCCCTGCTCTTTCTGAGCTCTGTTTAGAGGCTGTTACCCTTTGAACATCAATAAAACCCACAGGACTTGCTGCTCACTCACAGGCCGCAGTTTGCCATAGGAACTTTCTGGAGGAATTCGTGGAGGTTGGGAGAATCCAGGGGACTCTGAACCAAAGCTGTTTTCTGAGGGAATAAACAACACCCTATTACAAAGAAGCCCCTCACTATTGCTGAATTTATATTGCAAAAATGCTTTTTTTTAAAAACTTTTTTGTCCCCCCCCCCGAAAGGCTTCTAAATGAAGGCTTTACCCAAAATGTTTCCAAATTTCTCACCGTTTGTCGATGGAGATCTGGGGAAAAACTGGGATCCTCTTTTATCTGGGCTGGGGTAGGGACTGGTGGGAGGCTGGTCATACAGAGGCAGTGGTGGCAGGGAGTTGTTGGCCTTTGGAATCGGGGATACCTGTGCCAAAAAAAGAGGGAGAGGCTGCAGCAAATCCTCCTTGGCACCATTTAAAACACACAAACCAGTTTTCCAACCCATCCCTACTCCAGCACGTTCCCTCCGGAGGAAAAGCAGCTGGCAGGAAAGTTTGGGAAGGAAAGCCAAGGTATCCAACAGGGATTCAATTCTTGAAAATCACAGGTTGCTGCCACAGAGAAATTGTCAGCCTCTCTCAGATAATTCAGAGAGGTTTTTTGAAGGTTATTCGAAACGAAAAGGTCGCCCAGCCAAGTGGGATTCGCAGAGAAGTGTTGGGATCACAAACTTTATCCCCACCCAAATGCATCTAAATGTTCATTTTCATGGTCTTCCTAAACCAAGGAATGAAAATACTGAAAAACTCCATTGTAGAAAACATGGGAGTGCAGTTTCTATCTCCCAACTCCACACTGGAAAGCGTCTGATCTTCTAAATCTCATAAAGATTACAGATCTATGCTGTAGAAATGAGGACATTTTGGCAAAAATTAATGTAATCCAAAACTTGGCAGTATCCTGCCCCTCAAAACTGAGAGAATACAAAACAGATTTAAGCATGAAACCACTATATTAGGGCTGAAGGAACCTGTAATTCTCTTTTTGCCAGGCTGTGTCTGACATCTCAGTCTCTCCTAAATTAATGACAGGAAGTAAACTGCGAATTTTCTCCTTTGATCCCTCTCTATCCAAATATCTGCCTTTATTCACAAATCTGCAAAAATACATCAGTTCACAGTGATCAGGCTGGGTGAGAAACTATCATGCAAGCACTGAGGGCTTGGGTTGGGGTTTTTTTCCCCTTAAATTGGTTCTGATCTTTTTTTTTTCTTAAATAACTTCAGATTTATTTTTGTTAAACTGGTTTTGATTTTTTTTTTTTCCCCCTTGATGAAGTGACAGATCCTTGCAAACTGCCCAAGCAAGACACCAAGCCACCACCTCTTTTCCATACCTGGATATCTCCAATCCACTGAGTCTCTCCATTCTCTGAGGCCGTCAGCTCTTCAACCAACACCGAGGGGAAGACGCCGACGCGGCCGTTGAATTCCCCCTCCCAAAATCCATCATCATCCTGGTTTTCCTTGTTCAGGATGCGGATGATGGCTCCCTCTGGGAAGGACAGCTCGTCATCCGTCTGCCCCTCGTAATCATAAAGTGCTTTGACAAAACAGACTGCAAAATGGAAAAGGGAAAAAAACCCCATGAGCTGAGAGAAAAAAAATTTAGGGATACGCGAAGTTTGAGAGCTGGAGCTGGTGATTCTGAAGTTCTTTCAAAGATTCTGTTCTTGCTTAATTCCTTAAGGAAGTTTTTCCTTCATTTTAATCTCAGCTGTATGAGCTAAAGAGGTGAATTATGCAGATTTAATAGGAGAGAGATAATTACTGGGAATGGTCAGTCTCTCTGCAACTCCCTGAAAGGAGGCTGTGGCCAGGTGGGGCCTTTTCTCCCAGGAAATCAGAGATAAGACAAGAGGAGATGGCCTCCAATTGCACTAAGGGAGGTCCAGGTTGGATGTGAGGGAAAATTTATTCCCTGGAATAGCAATCAAACATTGGAACAGGCTGGGAAACAGTGGAGTTCCCACGCCTGGAAGCGTTAAAAAATGAGCAGACTTTGCAATATGGTGGGATTTGGTCAAAGGTTGGATTTCATGATCTTGGAGGCCTTTTCCAACCTTCACCATCCTGTGAATCTGTGAAATCTGGGAAAAATCTCCCACACTCCATGTCCAGAGCCTTTTCCAGAGCCAGCTGGATATCTTATGTTATTTTTAACTGGCATTTACCATTGGAGTCCCCGTTGAGGCTGCCTGGCAGCAGGTCTGCCTCTGTGGAGTTGCTGGAGGTGTGGGATCGGGAGTCCAGTGCAGCCAGGGACTGGAGCATGCTCAGGAGGCTGCTGGAGGTTGGGAACTGCAGGTACTTCTCTGGCACATAGCCCACCTGGCCCGCCTTGTTCCGTGCCTGTGGACCAACAACAGGAGCCTGGGAGCACTGCTCTGGACAGAAGCCCAGCCTCTCCTCCCAGCCCAGCTTCCACCCTGAAAGGGCTCGTGGGAACAAGCTCAGAAAATGATACCTTTACCCAGTCTTCCATATCTCCATCTTCAATGACCTCCAGCACCTCGTGCTCCTCTATGGTCAGCTCATCCGGCTGAGAAGCCTGGAATGGAGGACAGGAAGGATGGAAAAGAAAAGTGGCTTTAAGAGCAAGGCATGGCCAGTGGAAAGAAAGAACATGCCCACCTAGACTTTTATGAGAAGGGATGATTTTTAAAAAACTGAAAGCATTAACATAACTTAGAACATCCCAATGCCATTTCAAACATCCATTCCCAAAAGCCCTTCTCCCTCAGAAGACAGATGGAACCTCCCTGAATCTCAGCCTATCAGAAAAGCAAACCTTGAGCTCCCAAAGGCACATTTATTATTTGTTTTTATACAATTCATATATCCTAATCAATTAAAAAAATCACTAACCTTATAGCACTAACCTTATAGGAAAAAACAACTTTGCAGGTGAGAGGATAATTTCTGAGATTCCCTGAATCTCACCCTATCAAAAAAGCAAACCTCAAGCTCCCAAAGGCACATTTATTATTTGTTTTTATAAAATTCATGTTTTCTTATCAATTAAAAAAAAATCACTAACCTTATAGGACTAACCTCATAGGAATAAACAACTTTGCAGGTGAGAGGATAATTTCTGAGATTCCCTGAATCTCACCCTATCAAAAAAGCAAACCTCAAGCTCCCAAAGGCACATTTATTAATTTTTAAAATATAATTCATGTTTTCTAATAAATTTAAAAACCCACTAATCTTATAGGAATAAACAAGCAACTTTGCAGGTGAGAGGGTAATTTCTGAGATTCCCTGAATCTCACCCTATCAAAAAAGCAAACCTCAAGCTCCCAAAGGCACATTTATTATTTGATTTTATATAATTCACGTTTTCTAATGAATTTAAAAAAACCCAAACCACTAACCTTATAGGAATAAACAACTTTGCAGGTGAGAGGATAATTTCTGAGAGTACCAGAAGGACTAGAACTGCTGTCATCAAAAACATCCATGCTGTCTTCAAACTCTTCACCTTCTTCCTTTTCTGCATCAGCATTGACCTGGTGAAACAAATTCCAGTTGGCATTAGAGCAGCTGCTAAAAATTGGTGAAGAAACAACGATAAAAATGAGCTGGTTAATATTTTGCAGTGTGTGTTTTTTGTGACTTATTGTTATTGAAAGTAACTCAGCTGGATTTCTTTGTTCAAGCACGAGCACGTGGACTTTATAAAATGCTGCAGAAGATTTTGGAAGCTCCAGCTCAACTGCTGGGCAGTTATAAAATCCATTTTTCACATAATCTGTGACTAAAGTACTTTGGAGATGCCATTGCAGAGGCACAAAAAGCAGTTTAATGGAGAAAAGAGAATTTATGCTCCTGAAAGATTAATGTACCTGTGACCACGAGTTATAAAATAAATCTGAAGTGGAAATATTTAAAGTTTAAAAAAATAACTCCCCAAATCACCCTTCAAGCTGGTGTATTCTGCACAACAGGTTTGCTGCAGTTTATTCCAAAAATTCTTAGAGACAGGAAGATTTGTAAAAACTTGCTATAAAAGTTGAAATAAAACCTGAAGTCAGTGTGCTGGAAAAATACAAGTTTGGGTAAGACTGCCATGAGCTGTGCTTTGGCTTCTTGCCCAGGTTATGTTTTGAATAAATACTTTATCTCATGTGAAAAATGATGAATTATTCTCTGAGAACAGTTCTGTGAATCAAAGGCAACACTGTTATGTAGAGCCATCTTCCCTGTGTTTATTCCTATCCATTTGGGAGTGAATTTGGTGCTCCCCATGAAAAGTGAGAGACTGATAAAACAAAAAAAATAAAAAGTTAAGCTGAGCCTACAAATTCCCTAAACCAGGTCTCTGACAGCTTTGCTCTTCTAGGCCTGGGCTAGAAGAGCACAAAGCTTCATCATGTTCTGGCTTAATTAGTTTTTATGTTACAATCTCCAAACCAACCCCTTGCAGTTCTGGAGATTTTTTTTCTCCCTCACCATCTCTCATTCAAGAGCAGTTTGCCTCCATCTCTCCTTCTGTTCATGGATGTTGGGATAACCAAAAAATTGTCCTACAGCTGGGCAATGCTTCAGGAGACCAGCAAGCAACTACAAATTGTGGCCAATCTGAGGTTTCCCCTCCTGTTTCTCTGCCTTTTGCCATGCATGGTCCCAGCAGCCAGGGCTGCCATCCAGCTGGGACATCATGGAAATCAGAAAATCATGTCTGCAAGGTTGGGGCAACATCTGCTCCTGGTTTTCTAACGTGGGGAAGGAAAAACACGCCTTGGTTTTTGGTGCCTGGGCTGCTCTCAGCTCCTCTGGGATCATCTGGGGAGCAGGCATGGAGAGGGAAACCAGGGAACTGAGGGGTTTGCTTGATAAAGCTCAGCCTTCTGCAGAGTCTGGGATGGAAGATGGCATCAGCAAGGAATAAATGGATGGGACAGAAGGACACTGAAGGCGTGGGAGAAAACACACGCAGCAAACAGGAAGAAATGCAGGGGAGGTGATCAGAAAAGTGGATTATATACATGAAAAACCAATGGAAATATAAATATATAAATATCAATTAAAAAATAATTTAAAAAAATCTCGTTTTTGTTGCACATATACACAGATGGGTCCTGTCCCTGTTCCTGGGAGCACAGCCTGACCCCCCTGGCTGTCCCTCCTGTCAGGGAGCTGTGCAGAGCCAGAAGGACCCCCCTGATCCCCTTTTTCTCCAGGCTGAGCCCCTTTCCCCGCTCCCTCAGCCTCTCCTGGGGCTCCAGCCCCTTCTCCAGCTCTGTTAAACAACTGCCCACTCCTCCAGGCTGGAGTGAAAGTGCTGCTTGTTACAAACAGCAGTAATTCCTCTAAATTTTGGCACAATTTAGGTCCCAGCTGTAAGAATTCCATCTCTGGGCAGTCCCTGTCCGGCCTGCCAAGGTCAACAGAGCCTTTTTTAAATACAGGAGCCTACATAAGTGTAAAAGGGGAAAATGAGACTCAAGAGCTGAACCTCCCAGGCTGTGGCATTGCCTGGGACCAGCAGGGAGGGCTCTGCTCCAGGGCCAACTGTGCCATGTCTGGGGAGACTGGGAATGAGGGACTGGGAGCAGCCCAACAGGCACATGGGGAAGTTAAAGGAGGTGGAGTGCAAAAAGAGATGGAATAAAATCACCTTTTAACACAGCTATGCAACAAATCCTCATCAGTCACGACCAGAGAGGAGCTGAAGCGAAACTCAGCACGAGAATTCCTTTGGGATTTTGGAGGGCTGACTCTCAAAGATAACATTATATAAACTATTCATGAAACTTCAAAGAAACACAGGCCTTGGACACTCCCAGGGATCCAGGGGCAGCCACAGCTGTGCCAGAGCCCCCCAGCAGTCCTTCCCAATATCCCTAGAGAGCAGTGGGATCCATTCCCTGTGCGCTGTCCCTCCAGCCCTGTCCCCAGTCCCTCTTCCAGCTCTCCTGGAGCCCCTTTATCCCCTGGCAGGGCTCTGAGCCTTCTCCTCTCCAGGTGAGCACCCCCAGCCTGGCTCCTGTGTCCCAGGGGAGCCAGGAGCAGCCCCTGGGGAGGGGTTTTCCCCTGCAGCCCGTACCAGGTGCGCGGAGCCGTTGTTGGTGACCGAGGGCAGGCTGGCCCAGCGCTCGCTCTCCAGCTCCTCCATCACCTGGTTCATGGCACTCTTGAGCCACGTGTCCACGGACACCCCGATCTGCCTGAGCAGCTCCAGCCGTGCCTCTGCCTTCAGCTTGATGATCTGGGGACACAAACACACAGAGCTCAGCACTGCACCGCGCCCCAGCGCCTGCTGGAGAGGCACAGAGAGCACCGAGCAGCAGGATAAAGCAGGGATTTATTAAAAGGCCTCAGTGGGAACACCTGGGCCTAAAATGGTCAAAAAATGGATCATGATGGCACTTCTGTAAGTTCTGGTCCATTAGCACAAAGGAGTTAATTGTTCAATTACAACTTCAGGTTTCGAAGCTCCATCCTCCTCATTTTTACCTCTCACTTCATGGTTGTTTTTCATTCTTGGGCTTGAAAGTTGTCCTTGGTACCAAGCTAGAGAAGGAATTATTTTGTCTCCCTACTCTGTGAAGAGAGCTTAGCAGCATTTACTCTGAAACCTAAAACTGCCCACTAAAACAGCAGAGAATCTAAAAAACATAACAGCCAAAACTTAAGGCATCACCGCAGCCTTTTCTGATCCACGAACCATCTGGGTGGCTCCCAAAGCTGCTCCCTGTGGAACTGGGTCCCACTCCTCATTTCCTTACCTGCAGGGATGTGGTGAGAGCCAAGACACAGGCAATGGGTTTCTGGAGGCCCAGCCAGTCTCCCCAGTTGGTGTTTTATTAAAATAACACCTCTGAGTTTATGCTGGCTCCCAATTCACAGCCTGAAGTAGTTCAGTGGAGCTTTGAAGTCCAACAACCCAGTGCTTCCCAAGATTTTTAAAACTAGGAATAGCCACAGTGCAGACCCCTCCAGGTAGGAACTAAGCTGGATGTGAAACCCAAATAAACCTGACAGGATACACAAACACACAGCTCCCAGGCGAGGCTGTTTTCCACCAGCACGCGCCAGGGATCACAAGAAACTCATTTGTTGTGGAAGCACAATATGCTAATAATCCCCAAATTAAGTAAGTATCTCACTCCAACAAACAGTTTCAGGATTTTTGTCTTCTGAACAGCATGAAAATGGAGGTTTTCTGACAGCTGGGTTCACTTCAGCAGCCTGGCACACTCGCTGGCTGACGGAGCCAAGGATTTAACAAATCCATGGCAAAGCACCACCCTGATCCAAATTAGTTCACAGTCTAAACAGGAGGGATGGGAAGAGCAGCATGAAGAAATTCAGGATTTCACCAAGAGCAGATCTGCATCAAGAAGTGGAGGGCAAACCCAGGAATAAAAGTGAGGACATTTGTCCAGACCAGCCCTCTCAACACCCCTCTGCTGCTCTTGCTCATCAGAGGAACAAAAAATCAAGTGATCTCCCAAAAATCCTTCAGTGAATCACTGATGGAAGCAACCACAGAAACCCACTGCACCACCTTGGAATTTTCCCCCATTCCCTTTCACAGCATTGGTCATTTTTAGCAAGTAGCAAAGTTTCATCTCCCTTCTCTCCCCACAGGGATCTGAAGCATCCCTGACACACCAAGCACTCAGCAGCACTGGGAATCCAAGCAAAACCAGCAAAAACAGGGGAGTTGAGGCAAAAATTAATAGGGAAATTGCCTTTCCCATAGTGGCTGAAGCACAGCAGACCATGAAGAATATGTGTACAGTGAATTCAACACCTGGCCAATGGGTGCCAGGTAGATATTTATCTCTTACACAAATCCTTACTCTATATAGAATTTTGTGTTGAGCTGAAGTGATATAGGTATTTTTCTAGTATTTGACATGCTGCTGCACTTAAAAAATCAGAGAATCCTATCTTTCCCCAAAGAAAATAAATCAGAAAAGAAATGACTGTTAACTTTATTAAGCTGAACCCCTAAAGACATCTCCATTTTCGCTTAATTCGTGAAGATGACTTCAAATCTGTCTCAATCAAACCACTTTTGAGAGAGATTACTTTAAATTCTGCCTACAAGAAATGTGATTTTAAAAGAGTCGAGTTGTAAGAAGGATATTTATGATGTCAGATGCATCCTCATATGGCTACAGCTGCATGCACACGCTCTCCCCCGTGACCAGGGATGGAGAAAGGAGGATGGGACAACTTTGGGAGGTGTTTCCCATGGGAAAAGCCAAAGCCACTGAGCCAAGTTTCCACTTCTTCATGCAAGGGGTCTCCAGGTGAATGATTAACAGTAATAGTGTTCAGAGAGCTGAGAAAAGGAGGAAACATTAAACACATAAATGTGCAGCATCCAAGATTTTGAACAAGCCCGCTGCAACCTTGGAGCTGCACAGGGCAGGGAGAACAACCTTGTCAAAGGCAACTTATTCACAGAACCCCAGAATGTTTTGGGTTGGAAGGAGCTTAAAATCATCCAGTGCCACTGGATGGGACACCTTCTGCTATCCCAGGGTGTTCCAAGCCCTGTCCAACCTGGCCTTATAAATATATATAAATATACATACATTAATGTATTTTTTTACTTGTGGAGTGAAGTAGCTTTCCCCTAACTCATCTTTACATGCTGACACCCACTGGTGAGCTCTTCCCCTGTGCCTCCACCAAGGAACTGCTCAGCCCAGTTGCTTTGCTGCTTACCTCATTATGCAATTTCCAATCAGGCTGAGTTATGCTACAGCAATAAACACCAGTCCAGGCTGCTACAAACATCTGCAGTTGCTGTCAGTCCTCGCTCTGCTGTAGTTTGTTTGTACAAATTGTGAGCTAAAATAAACAAGCTGCTCCAAAATCCTTGAGAGTACTCAACAAGAGGTTTTAATTCAACGTACCCAGCAAACCCAATGGAGTTCCCACTCCCTATTTACACCCAGGAGCCTTAACAGTCAACAAATGTTTGTTCCAAACCACAAACGTTTTGAGTTTCATTCCACTGCAGACAAGCCATAAAAGTACCAGGAGCATTAGGTCAGGCCTGCACTTGAAAGCTATTTACAAGCTGAAATTATATTTTTACCTAAATAATTATGCTGGTAGACCAGAGTTAACAGCTTCCTACCTGCAGGAAAAATACAAATAAAATAGCACTCAGGAGCAGACCTTGATTCTGCCTGTCACACATTTAAACTTGGTTTAGTGGTGGCCTTGGCAGTGCTGGGTTGGACTCGATGATCTTGCTGTGCCTCTCCAACCTCAGTGACTCTGTGATTCTATAAAGATACAAACATTTCATTCAAACATCACTACACCTGAGTTAGCTGGGGTTTGATGCTTTCATTATGCCACAAGAAAATGTTAAGCAACAAGGAAACAGGTTAATAGTGGTGCTTTCACCACATTGTGCCACGAGTTTTTCTGGAAACCTTGTCCCCTTGGAAGAGCATCACATTAAAAAGCAAACCAGGCTTTTTAAGCACTGGTTTTCCCTGCCTTCCACTGGATGGTGCCCAGGGACACTCGTGCTGAGTGACCTCCACTGACAGGCTCCAAAATACCTTCACTCAAGGGACCCCTGGCACTGCCAGCAGCTCTGAGCATCTCCAGGAAGGCAGCTGAGCTTCCAAAGCTCAGGAATGCTGGAATCCAGCTCTGGCTCTGAAATCTGGGTGCTGCCCAAATCTCATTGTTAGGAAGTCTCGCTGCAGGACAAACATTTTCCTGTGTACCAGCGAAATTGCTGTTTACAGTCACCAATTACTGGTTAATAGCTCAGGACTGGGGTATTTTCACACTGATTAAAAATCCATCAGCCACCCACAAAATGCACAAACTCTTCTGGGGGGGGGGGGTTCCTGATTCTCTGAGCTGCTCTTTCTGCTGGGAGGATCTAAGAAGATGAAAGGAAAAACCACCCAAGTTTTAGAAAATATAAACACTGTTATCTATTCCTCACATACCTGACGTTGCTCCACATGGGAGATGCAACAGTTTTGTTTATTTACTGTTCCAGTCTTAATTAGGCAGTGGTTTTAGACCCACAGCTGACTCGAGATGAACACACACAGCTGCTCTGCCAGGCATGGAAGTGAAACCCAGCAGGCACTGAGCTGTTCCCCCTTCCCAGGAGAGAAGAGGGCAGGAAAGAAACCCAGAGTTCCTTCACACCCCACAAACACCTCGGATCCAGGCCCTTCAAAGCCACTTATAAAGGTGGTGGGCTAAAAACCACACAGAAATGGCAGCAAACGTTGCCCCTTCACTATTCTGGTTTAGGGTTTTGTTAAAACCAGTTTTCAATGGATTTTCCTGAAAGCAGAGTTGCTTTACCTGCCATGGCTTTTCAAGGTACAGAACAAACACTGTGACATGCTCAGATTTTTTTTCTCCTGAAGAATTCAGAATTATTTCTTTTCAACAGAAGTTGTACTTGGGAGCTTGGTCAGACACTAAAATCAGATTAATTTAGGATTATGAGGAGACCCAAACCATCTTCTGTGAGAACTGTTTTATTCCACTGCGATATTTTTTAAGTGGCAGGAAAAAAAAAAATCATAGAATCCTGGAATCATTCAGGGTGGAAAACCCCTCTAAGATCATGGAGTCCAACTGCTCCCCCAGCACTGCCAAGGTCACCACTGACCATGTCCCCAAGTGGTTGGACACTATCATTTCACAAATTCTTTCAGTCAGAAAGAAATCAACATGTAAAGATTTTGGCAAAACATTCTGGAAAGCCACTATCTTTATTTATTTTTATCCCCATTTAGAAATACTTTTTCTTGAAACTTTAGGCTTTTTAATTGAAAAAAGATATTAAAATGAAATAGTATTAAAATGAAACCATTCTCTTCAGGAAAAGTTAAATTTTGGGCCACTGCAATTATGATACAGTGATAGGCACACGTGACTATGAACCAATTTTATTTATAATTAAGTCTTGGAATGCCCTAAAACTTTTCAAAACCCAGAGTGAGTCTTATGCCATGCAGTTCAGTTTTAAATCACAGCCCACTGTGTTAAAGTAGGGGTGCACAAGGAAATAAACCAAAAAATTCAACCTGCACTGCCTGGCAACCCAAAGCTGTGTCAAAACCACCCCAACCAAAAAGATAAATCCTGTCCAACACAACTCACCTAAAATCTGGATCCTTTTCCTGCACTGGGTGGGGAATGAGCTCATAAATTACATTTTCCACCACAACACTGAGTGAGTTTCTTTTCTAAGTGGGAGGTTTGTACAGCTATTCCAGGAGTTAATTTATATGCTAAATAACCTGCATGCACTGAAACCCAACGAGGTTGTTGGGGTGAAGCAAAGAGGAAATGAGGCACTGGCACACACAACAGCTCTCCCCAGGGAATTCCAAGGTTAAGGAAACAGAGGGGAAGCTGTTCCTGCAGAAGAATCCACCTGCACAGCTCCAGCCCAACTGGCAGATGGGGTTCTTCCCAAGCTCAGGCACAGAAAACATTAAAGATCCCTAAGTATTGAATTTGTAGGGTTTAAAAAGTGGCTCTCAAGCTGTTGGGAAGGGGGCTGGAATGGACATCACCCAGATTCTGTAAGGAGATGAGTGTCTGTAAATGTCTGGATGCAAACATCCATCATCATGTTTCTCTGTGCTCCTGGGGTGAACACTGGTTCTTCAGAGAATAAAAAAAATGTTATGGACAAAACATTCAGGAAGATTTGGGCAGAGGTTGGATTAGAGACACCCCAAAGCCCATCATCTAGAAAATCACCCCATTCCACCCCTGCCATGGGCAGGGACACTTCCCACTATCCCAGGTTCCTCCAAGCCCTGTCCATCCTGCCCTTGGACACTTCCAGGGATCCAGGGCAGCCACAGCTGCTCCAGGGCCTGCCCACCCTCCCAGGGAACAATTCCTTCCCAATATCCCATCCATCCCTGCCCTCTGGCAGGGGGAAGCCATTCCCTGTGTCCTGGCACTACCCACCCCGTAAAATGTCATTCTCCCCCTCACTAAACTGCTTTTCACCAAGACAGTTTGAAATTCCTGCTCTGTGGATGTCACCAAGATATTTCTCCAGGCCAGTCCTCAACCTGCTGACCTGGAAAGTTCAACAACTCCCACACATCTCCTGCAGGGAAGGCACCTGCTTCCCTGCACAGCTCTCCCAGCCTTTGCTTCCTGAGCTCAAGCAGCAAGGGGCATTTCACAAACTCACCTTTTCTTTGGATTAGGAGCCAGATTCCCTGGAAGTGCTCCAGGCCAGGTGGGACAGGGCTTGGAGCAATCTGCTCTAGTGGAAGGTGTCCCTGCCCCATGGCAGGGGTTGGGACTAAAAGGTCCTGAAGGTCCCTTCTGACCCAAACCATCCTGTGAGTCTGTGACTCCATTTCCTTTATCTCCCTGAAGCATATGGAATTTGCCTTGTTCCCACTGTGACATGACACAGCAATAAATATCCACAGCCAAAATACAAGGAGAGGGAGAACTCAGCCCCCCATGTACAGTTAAAAATGGCCCTACACCTCTGAGCTGATCAAAGCCAGAGAACAGCACTGCAAGGAGCCTTTACCAGATCTAACCTGGTCCAAACCCTCTCTGGGGAGCTGTGGATATCCTGATGAGAGGAGACAAAAAGCATCCCCCTGTCATTAAGTGGGAATAGGATTTATTTGGGCTGTGGAGGCCCAAAGACCAGACAGCAAATGGGAAACCTCCCCCCATCCTGGAGAAGAATCATTTCAGCCTTGGGACAACTGAACTGCCTGGGGAGACCCACGCTGGGATCTTTGGTCTGAGAGGAAAAATGAGATGAGAAGAAGAAATCTCCTGTGCTGGCACTGCTGAGGCACCTCCAGAGCTGGGGCAGCTCCAGGATCCTCAGGACAAGAAGGACATGGAGGGGCTGGAGCATGTCCAGGGCAGGGAAGGGAGCTGGGAAGGGGCTGGAGAATCCCTGAGGGAGCTGGGCAGGGGCTCAGCTGGAGCAAAGGAGGCTCAGGGGGGATCTTCTGGCTCTGCACAACTCCTGAGAGGAGGGGGAAGCCTGTGGGGTCAGGCTCTGCTGCAGTAAATTTCTGTCTCCAGTGATTGAAAGATGAAGAGATTCAGGCAGTGGGAAAATGGAAAGCTCCACTCCTTCCTTCCTGCAGTTACAGGAATCAAAGCTGACAACACAGAAGTTCTACTTCAATTACCTAAATTGGGTGAGTGAGTCCAGAGGAGCTCCAAGAACGGTTTATTTTCACAAATTATCAGTTTTCAATATCAATTTCCAATTTTTTAATTGATCTCCTTTACAGCTGATGCCTGAATTGTGCCACTTTCAATTTGAAGGAGCACCCTGTGCTCTCAGGGCTCATCTTTGTCAAAGTGGTTCAGTGCTGCTGGGACAAGGATGGAATCCCTCTGGATCCAAACTCCACAGTGTGTCATTAGCTACAGTCAGTTTTACTGCTTTGCCAGTGCCAGAGGTATTATCACTGAAAATCTAACATTATTTTAACATTTCTTTTGAAAAGAAGCAATCAAATAAAACAGAACAAAAAAACCCAAAACCTTTAACAAACCCCAAAATTCCCAATTTTAACACAAAAATGTTTGTTCTGGTTATTAGTACCAGTCACATCTGCCATGTATCACCTGCACAGCAGCACTCTGCTGGAATTCCTAATTCTCCCCCAACTCTAATCAAGGAGTTTTTGCTCCCTGAAAACATCACAAGGAGAAACAGCTGTTATCCCAGGGAGAAAAAGACCAGAAGTAACTCACTGAGCTGTGGATGTGCCAATCTGAGGCTTTATATTTGTCTTGCAGAAGACAAAAAAATTGGGGTTCTCCAATATTTCCTGATCCTGAGCCCATTTTTACTCAATTCCTTTGCTGTACTTTCAAATTACACCTGTCTGCACATCCCTGTACTTGTTAAATCCAGTTTTCCACATGGAACAGCTCCTCAGCTCCTCCCAGGGCTTGGATATCCCTGGATTCAGGGTCTCCAAGGAAGAGGGCAGTGAGATGAGCACTTCTATGCCCACCACACCTTGGTAAATAAAAAACCTTTAGCAATGAAATCCTCTCTAACCAAACCAGAAAAAACGAATCCCAAGGTGTTTGTGAAGTTGGGAAGACAACTCCAGGAATGACGAGGACAGAAAAGAAGGGAGAAAGTGGATTTGCAAAGGAAAATGAATGAGTCAAGAAACCAAAATGGGACAGAACAGGCTTAAAATTTTCCATTAAAATAACAAGCATTTCAAGAGAAAAGTAAAATTAGAATCAAATCTGTGTGTCATCCCCATACACCTTCAGATGTGACACCAGAACAAGCTCCACAGCCTCCCTACAGCCTGAATAACTTTTTGCACAAATACCACTCCTCGACCCAACCCTCAGTAATTCCAACTCAATCAGGTGCACTTAAATATGCAGGAATGTCTGGTTTTCACACACTGCAAGGAATTACAATTGCACTCCCAAAGAAAAGGTTTTAGCTCAAAGCTTAGGTTGCTCTTCTCCAGGATTTTATGTGTGCAAAAATCTCTTGTCTAACTCCTGGCCTTGAACTCAGCCTCAGAGGAGTGGGGAACCCAAGGGGCTAAAAGAAAAAGCCATTCCCAAGGGGAAATAAAATCTCCCTAAATTCACTTATTGGCTTAGCAGGAAAAAAATCAACGATGCTCCACTATAAACAGCTTTTGGTGGCAATAACAAAAGTCCCACCAAGTGGTTTCCACACCATTCCAAAAGCTCAGGGGTAACTCCATGTCTTTAAAATATGCACCAGAAGAGAAAGAAATTGGCAGAACTCCCCCAGTCACCAAGTTTCATCCTCAAGTATTTGGCACTGGCACCAAATACCCTTGTAAAACAGGGCACAGATTAAATGTTAGAAAGATAAGGGATGGTTTAACTCCAACACACTGGAAAACCAGGAAAATACACTATTTGTCTGCATTAGCTAAAACACATGTCTTGGAGAAAATAATACAAAAAACTTCCACTTCTTGGCACTTTCCCTCTCCCCTAAGTTGCTTAAGTTCCAGACTGATTTAATTTGTATCTTCTGTAATATTTTGTTGCAAGAACTTTCTCTTTGGCAATTTCTTACCCTGATTTTATTTCTTGCTGCTGCTTTTATCTCTCATCCTTGCAGATTTAATGATTTCCTATGTATGTATATGCACAAGTATGCTGGAGTATGGTCTGTTGGAAATAATTTACTCAAAACAGGTTTTTAAACAACTTTCTGTAAGAATTAGGTTTTAAAGAAACATGTCCTGCATTTGCTTGAAAAAGGGAGCCTGACAGTTCTCCTGCCAGGAGGAGGAATAATTTTGCTCTGTATTTTCTAATCCCTTCACCTGTAAATCACACTCCTAACTACATCAGGTACCCTGAGGTATGAGAAGCACTTCACTGAAACAATTAGATTTCTTCTACAGTTTTAATTGAGCAACTCACTCATCCAAAACCCAGCAGATCAGATCCTGCTGCATGCAATGAGGTTTTCCAGTCAGTGCCCATGAAAACAGTTCACTTTTACCAACCCAACAACTGGCAGCCGAATAACAAGTTGATTTCTTCATGAGTCTTAACCCACAACAGGTCTCAAAAACCTCTGCAACCCTTCTAAAAGCACCACACAGTAAAATTAGAGCTACAAGGATTATTTCCAATGTTTCCCCATCAACAATCAGATTTAGTTTGTGTATTAAAACCCACTACTACAGCACATGGCAGTTGCTTCTAGAACCCAAAAATATGACGACAGAGATAAAATCACCATTTTCTGCCATTAAGTCCTTCAAGCAGAAGGAAATTCTCAAAAACAATGAGATTGTTTTTCAATCTGTTTTAGATAAAGCCCCTAAAATACAAAGAATCTTCATCTTTTACAGTGAAAAAGGCAGCAAGTGGCCTCACTCTTCATCAGGAGGTGTTCTTAGCATCAATATTCCGATCTGAAGTGATCCAGTGATTTGAAAAACATCAAACGAAGATTAATGCTAAAATTACATGTTTCCACCAACCAAATGAAACAGCTGTAACCAAGATCTACCTGTGGGAAGGAGGTGAAAATGCCAAAGGACTTTCCTCCTTACCTCAGCCTTGCGAATGCTCTCCCTGGCTTCATCAATTTTCTGCTCCAGCTCCGCCCGGCTCTGCTCGGACATCACGGGCCCGTGGCATTCCAGCTCTTCCAGGGTCTGCCAGGAACAAGGGAAACACACCACAGGTCCAGTGAGTGCCAAACCCAAGTATTTTGTGATGATCAGGGAAGTTACTGCTCCACTGGATGCTGGGGGTGACCAACAAAGGTCCAGCCCAGGAGAGAGGTGATGACCCTAACGCTGCCCTCTGGCAGTGGGAGCCATTCCCTGTGTCCTGTCCTTGCCCCCAGTCCCTGTCCAGCTCTCCTGGAGCCCCTTCAGGTACTGGAAAGGGCTCTGAGCTCTCCCTGGAGCCTTCCCAGAGATGTCAGAGCATTCTGCATGTTGTCTTTCTCCAGCTGATGCTGTGCTCAGGGGTTGTATGGATGACCAGGAAACCAGGCAGGGTGTGGTGAAAGCACAGCAGACTCCCTCATGGCAGGATTTCTCGGGGAAAGAGCAAAGAACTTTTGTCTTTATTCTCCTTCCTAAAAGCCACATTCAACACATTCCAAAAACACAGCCTTTGGCTCTTCAGAGCTGAGCCACAGACACAGAAACAAATTTATCAATGCACGTATAACTACGTCCTCGCGACAGATCCAACAGCAAACTCCCCACGGATCTTCCCGGTGTGGGACAGACTTCTGACCATTCTGGAAATATTTCCCTGGTGCCTGCAGTGCCCCAGGGCACGGGCTCCTCCCAGACCTACCCGCTGGCTGTGGACGATGTTCTTGTGCTCGCGGGCCACGCGCGTCGCCCATTTCCGCGCCTCCTTGTTCAGGCTGTGCTCCTCGGTCGTGCCCGTCTCAGATTCCAGCTGGCGGCTCTGGAACAGGGCACAGAGGAAAGTTAGGATGGGCCCAGACCCTGGGCTAGCTCTGGGGTTACCCACAAGGTAACTCTGTGTTACCTGCAGCAGCCCAGCACCTTGGTTCTTAGGGAACAAGGAAGGTGACAGAACTTCCCGGTGAACTTTGGGATGGGAACTCCAAGAGCCAAAAGCTCACAAGAATTCAGTTCCCAAAGTAAGCAGGCATTACAGGAAGTAAAGGTCATGGAATCATAGAATTGTTTGGGATGGAAGGGACTTTAAAAGCCCATCCAGTGCCATCCCTGCCATGCCCCTTCTGCTAGCCCTGTCCAACCTGGCCTTGGACACTTCCAGGGATGGAGCTGCCACAGCTTCCTTGGGCAACCTGTGCCAGGGCCTCCCTGTCCTCATGGGGAACAATTCTTTCCTAAAGATGAAAGGTTCAGTGTGACCAAGGGGCTCATTCTTTGTAAGTTTTGCTCAAACCACAAAACCACCAAATATTTTAGCGCAGCAGGGCAGTTTCTGTCCAAAAATGTTTGTGTCTGCAAAGCAGAGACTGAAATTTCCAATCACATTTTTGATATTGTCCCACCTCACTCCTGCTTTTGTTGTGTCAATGACAAAAAGGAAAACTGTCCTGCTCAAGAAGCTCCAACTAAAGCAAGATGAAATAGTTCTCTGCTGTCTACAGGCTGAACAGAACTGAAACATTTCCCAGCATGGAATTACTGAAACCATTCCCAATCTTCCAGCTGTAAGAGAGTCACAGAATCATTTGGGATGGGCTCCATCTTTGAAGATATCCAAAAGCCACCTGCACACAGTCCTGGACAACCAGCTCTGGGCCAGTCAACTTCCAGAGATCCCTTCCAACCACAACCAGACCCTATGATTTAGTTTTTTTCCTGATCCAGTCACTGCAATCCACAACCTCCCTGCACTCCTTTTTGTCCTTTCTAAAAGTCCTGCCCAGCCTTTGAGATCAACCAAAAAAATCCCCTTATAAACTACGACTCAAGAAGAGAGAATAGGCACAGAGCTGCTGAAGGGTGAGAGAAATGCCTGTGTCACAAATTTCTCACTCTGTATGGTTCAAAAGACACCATTTTTTCTTCATCAGGTGGAGTTTGAAACTAGAGAAAAAGCCCAGAAGGATGAAAAGGTGGTTTAGGCAGGAGAAATCCAAGGTTAGCCATCAGGAAAGGGTAAGAGAGCAGAAAGACATGGAATTATTTGCAAGGTAGCTGGGAAGCCTCCAGCTGTTGCAGAAGAAGAGATGCTGTTATCAGGAATTTTAGCAGGAAAAGTGGAATGATTTGTGTCAAGGAAGGATGAGAGTTTAATCATCCACACCAGCATTTGGCACAGACTGGGGCAAAACCAAGAGAGACAGCAGGAGGCAAACTGAAGTCACTCTGAAAACAAGACTTTTCTGCCTTTAGATTACACTGTCCTCATGGAAGAGACCAAAAAAAAAAATACTAATTTTCATTGGCAGCCTCTCAGGGGATGACAGAGGCAAAACTGGTTCAGCTCATTGCTTGTTCAGTGAAGCTCCTTGCCAGATGTGAACCTGGCCTTTATTGTGAGTGCCTGGGATGCCCAGCCATTTCCCAGGAACAGGGAATTGTCAGGCAAGGTGTGGAGCAGCCCAGAAGGGGAAGAGGAGAGGGACAGGCACTGGGGTGAGCAGGTGGGAAGGTGAAGCTTCAGGTGAGGATCTCCTCAGCCATCCCCTCGATTTAATTAGTACACTGGCTTTTATTGAGGTGGATTTAGAGAATCTTACTCCTTCACTACTGCCTTTAATCACCTCTGTTCAGCTACTCCATTGTAAACTTGAAGGAGAGAACAGGTGGGTTTATTTAGGCACATCCAATCCTTAGGATAACATTTCACCTCAGTTTTTTTCCCAGTTTATCATACAGCTTCTTCCACAGCTTCCACCTGAGCACAACCTTTGACATTGCCCTCTTCCCTAAGAGACATCTGAGAGTGAAAACAGCCCAGGACATATTTTCAGTGTTCCCACTGCTCTTGCTCCTACTCAGCAGCTCATTTTCATATGGAAAGAATCCAGACTCTCCAGTCACTTGACAATCCTCTCCATTACCCCAAGTGTGATTTTGGGTTTCAGTCTACTCATCAAAAGCACTTGCCCAGAAAAATGAATGCAGACTTTGTGGCTACTCTTGAGGGTTACTAAAAAATAAAGGAATTTTGTAGGATCAGACTTGTATTAGTTATTTATAAAGCAGTATTGCACCCAGGCTGACCTCGCCCTTGCTAAAAATAAATTAAAAAGAAAATAAAAATGCAGCAATGAAATGCCTTAATTCTGTACCCTCAGGGAAAGACAGACTGGACAGGAACATGGAGAAAATGAAAAACCAGCTGCCATTACAGAAGAAAGGAGCTAAACCAGATTTATCTGCTGTGGACACCAAAGTCCAAATTGCAGGGAAGAAGGTGAAGGGACTGAAGGGACTGCCCCTGATTTACCCCACGAAGCTGAGGTGTTTTCAGGACTGGAACCTGGTGCTGCCAAAGACACCCAATGACTCAATTTAACCTCTCCCCAAAAGAGAGGGAAACCAAACCCACTGTCCCTGGCCAAGGGATGGAGGGAGAGCCAAAAAAACCTGAGCTAAACATAGAAGGACACTCTGCTGCTCCCTCCAGGCTTGGATTACAAGGAAAACAGTGTTTAGGGCTAAAAAATTCGATCAGTGAACCAACAGAAAAGTTCTGGAGGGCTCTGAGCAGCTAAAAAGCTTCGGGGCAGCATCGCTGCTTCTAAAATTAACAAATGCATCCCAGGCTGCAGACAAATGTCACTTCTCCATTTTGGTCTGAAATGTTGGTGCAGGTGCAGGATTTGCCTCCCAAGAGGCCCAAACTCAGGCTGTATTTTTATTTATCCACTTATATTTGGGTGCAGACGGCGCAGCGCTGTCTTGAAAGCAAAAAAAAAAAAAAAAAAAAAAAAAAAAAAAAAAAAAAAAAAAAAAAATGTCCTTTTGCACCAAAAAATTCCTTTTTTTTGTCGNATATTGGCTCTTTGAGCCTCAAAGTTCCTGATTTTTGTGGCTGAGGCCTAAAAAAGTGCACTTCTAGCAAGGCAAAAAAGCAGGGAACATTTCTTGCATGCAAAGCAAAGCCATAAAACACGTCTAATAAGCAGGCACTTCTTTGAAAAAGAGGTGAAAACAAGAAGTTTCCATGCCAGTGCTGCAGAGCAACACTCTGGGGAGGAGGAAGGAACACACATGACATTTTTCACACAGCTCACTGCTAAACTCAGCAGTTCTGAGAAAATCATGAGCCAACTCTGGGGCTCCTTTTAGTCTCTTATTGCTGAACTCATTTAATTTTAATTTAGCCAAGAGTGAGCTGGGGCTGACTCATATTTCCAACATTTCAAATTGGACACCCCTCATCTTTCAAAGTTAAGATTTTTTTGCATAAAGGATTTTTTTCCCCCTCAGAATAACAAAAAAGGACTTAAATCCATTACTGTTATCACATATATGTTACAATAAGGCTAAATCCAAATCAACCTATTATTGCTGTTTTACAGAACCACATGCTGCTTTTTAAACCAACAAATTTATAATATATTATTAATACTAGACAACATTATATTAATCTAATAAATTCATGAGGGAGCTGCAGAAGGAAAAGGAACATCTGACTGGGTAGGGATGTTTTGGATGGGTTTGTTTCTTCTGGTTTGTGTTTTGGGTTTTGCTTGTTTCAGGTTTTTTGGGGTTGTTTTTGAAACCTACAATCTTAAAAGTATTGATTTTAATTAAACATCACTGATAAACACAGCTTTGTTATTCCTAGGCCTTGGTGTTTCTGTATTAAGAACTTCTGTTGCATACAAGAGATGAAAAGCACAACCCTTTTTTTAAAAATTAATTTGAATCTGATTTATTTTTAAAGGTTTTTTTATTGTTCTCACTGAAATTAATCTTGAAATTAGAGTGCAGAGTATTTTTGTTAATTTACTTCTATTCTCACCCTCATAATTATCCTCATTTGCCTCAGCCCTTCACAGCAGCTGCATTCCCAGCCAATTCTTCCAAAAATCTATTAGAGCTAGAAACATGGAAAAATTTCCCTCATTAGGCAACCAAATGCAAAAAAAAAAAAAAAAAAAGACTTTTAAAATCAACTTTGACCCAGAAACATTGATTTGGCAGATATTTTCAATGCAATGTAAACAAATTTTAGAAAATACTCAGAGCTTTGCTTAAACTGTATTGCCTGACTGCTAAAACCCAAAGAACTTGAACTGTGTGCTCTCTAAATTAAAACTAGGGGGGTGAAAATGAAAATAAAATCAACTAGGCAGTGAAAATTAAAATAAAATCCATTAGGTTGGGAGCCAGCTGCAGCTCATTATAGTGAAGAGAAAATCAGAAATGATCCTCACATTCAACCTAAGCTAAGGATGCAAAACTTTGCTTTTTTCCTCAGTATCAACCTCAAATATAAATATTAGATCTCAGATCTTATTTTAAGCACTACTGGGGTGGGAGGGATTAAATAAAATCAGTTTTAGACAGGCACAGATGGGTCCAGTCACAGAAGGCAGGCAGAGCTTTGCCCACTCACACCCACTGATCATCTCTTTACTCAAAAAGAATTCCTAATACTGAATTAAAATTAAATAATTACTTCTCTGTAATATATATTTAACCTCAAAAAGGTTATACTCAAAACCATTCTGGCTCCAGTATTAAAAGGTTGATAAAATTAAAGAATAATTTTAATTTTTGTTTTTAGATTTAGCTTTAAGAAAGTTATACTTAAACCAGATCTGTTCTGGTATTAAATGTACAGACCACTGTAAATATGGAAATATGGGCCCTTGTTGTACTTGTTTATGTAACTTACATAAAATTCCCAGAAGATGCTGAGAAATTCCAAGATGTTCTTCTGAGAGTGAAGGGAAATTCATCTTTATTTTCACAATCTACCCATTAAACAGCAAAACTTTCCACTGAATTTCCAGAGGTGTTTTTGTGCAAATCAAAAGGGGTAAAAAAAAAAAACAAAAAAAAAGATTATTTTCATGTCAAGAGGCTGTGGGAGAAAGCAGCTGGGCCCACAGCTTTTCCTCATGTTCTCTGAGGAAACAGTGAATGAAAAACAGGAAAAAAGACCCCAAAAATGAAATGTCAGCTTTTTTCCTCCTGCCATTCCAGGGACACTTTTGTGTCACCTGGCTCCTTTTCTCACGTGATAACCCTGGGATCAAGGAAAAAGCAAAAAAGCAGCTTTTCCAAACAGGAAACAGAGAAAAGCCAGCGAATTTCCTTTTTTTTTTTTTTTTTAATTTTTATTTTGCTGTCCTGTTATCTGTGAGCACAGGGACAGCGTGTTTTCCACCCACTGGATTTTGATGGAATTAATAAATATCCCTTTTAAAAATAAGAATTTATGTCCATCAAAATGAACCAAGACAAAAATCTACTCAGTAATTTAGCAACGAGGACAACTCATTAAATTCAAGCTCGATTATTTTTTTAGGTAAAGGAAAATACCTGATTGATGGAAAACATTTTGAAGTGGTTTCCTCTTTGTGGGCACTCAAAGTGTACATTTTACTGGAGTTTTACTGGGATTTTTGGGATCAAAAATCCTGGAAGTTGATGGGAAATTGTCTCATTCCTTCCTTTTTTAGGAACAGACCCTTTTTCCATCTCTGACTGTGCACACTGGGATTATTTTGAGAGCAAACTGGGCTGTCCCTGACTCAAGGATTGCACAGAAATCCTGCCAACAGCTCTTCTCTTGCAGAACAGAAGTTTGGGATGGACCATGGAAAAGCAGAATTTACACCAGAATTCAGATCTCTCCATCCAGAGCCCCAGATCCATATTGTTCAGAACATTCCTCCTGCTACAGCCCTCACAACTCCACTCCAGGAATACTTAAATATTCTGAATTTTGAGCCTGGTCCCAGTGGATCAGCCTGAAGAGAGCCCACAACTTCCTCTTGGAAAAGGTTAATATTCAACTTTTGATGAGGATGTATTCCTGACTCTACTTTTGCCTTTCACTCCTCAGGTGTGAAAATTATCATGCACAACCCACAGGAAAGTAAAAGCCCACTGAGAAATCTCTGCAGAACATCTAGAAACACAACGTGTGGCAAAAGAATGCTTGGAAATTCTTCTCCTGCAGTTAAATGTTGCTCCATCAATTAGAAAACACCCAATTTCTGACCAATTCAAAAGCCTGAGCCTTCATCCCCTTGTACTTATTAATCAAAAATGGCTTTGCCCAGGTAGGATCCCGTTAGCTGAGCAGAATTACACAGCTCACAAAGAAGCAGAATTTAATTATTTGGGGGGGCAAACAGCCCAAGCAGCTGAAGATGACAAAGCTGCAGTGCACTGAGGAAATGCAGGAATAATTCTGCAGCCCAAGTGGGTGGTGAAGCAAGCCCAGGAGTGCAGGACTGAGACACGAAGGACCCCAGTAAAAACCCCTGGAGCCAGCAGCACCCGTGGCCAGGGCACAGAATCCTGGCATCTCTCACCCCTGCAGGGGTTTAGTGGGAGAGACTCACAGCTCTCCTGGCCACAGGGATGGCCCTGTGGAAAAATAACCCCATGAAATCAGCACTGGGGCTTGCATTTCATCAGTGCACGCCTGCAGCTGTCTGACAGCCTTTCCCTCTGGCAGAGGAGCAGCAGCCAATTACACACAGCACTGTCTTGAGCTGTGAAATTCTAATTCATGCCCCAGCAGATCAGAATATCAATTACAAACCCTGTGCAAGAACACAGGGGAAGTGCAAAGCTGCCCCCCTGCCACAAATTGATTTTTTTCCTCCTTGAAGTCTCACTGCGAAAAAAGCTGGTTTTTCCCCCCCCTCCTTTTCTGTTTTTTTTATGTATACAGAGATTGTGCATTCTGTTGCCACCTGTGCTGAGTGTAAACTCAGCATCCCACATGCACAGGGATGACACAGGGCTGCCCAGAAACACCCCCAGGTACCTCTGCTATGGTCATTCTCATAGCACTGACAGGTGAGGGCTCAATCTCCACCAGCTGAACTGCATTAAAACTCTGGATGCAGGCAGTGCACAGGGATGAGAACAGGGCAGCAAAGGTTAGAGAGGCACAGCAAAGACTCAGCAAGATTCTGCTCACTGTTATCAAGAACAACCTAAAATTTATCACACAACATCCTGGGTTGGGAGGGTTATCCAGCCCAACTCCTGGCCCTGCACTGCCACCCCAACAACACTGCCCAAACTTTTATTTAGGGGAACAGCTGACTCCTTCTGGAATACAAATCAAAATCAGAATTATTGA
Source organism: Sitta europaea (assembly GCA_013400255.1). Taxonomy (NCBI): domain Eukaryota; kingdom Metazoa; phylum Chordata; class Aves; order Passeriformes; family Sittidae; genus Sitta; species Sitta europaea. The sequence continues at coordinate 175,512 of VXBS01009432.1, forward strand.
AAGGGAAATACAAGAGAGACCCAGCCAGAGGTGTCAGGGTGACTGGGAAAATCACTCTTATGGAGGTCTTGATCTGAATCACCTGAACTGCAGCTCAGGACTGCCCAACTCGGATCACTAATGAATTAAAGCCAGAAAAAGTTTATATGCTTTAAAGATCCAAACTTATTTTAAACAGCTGTTTCTTAAAATAACATCAGTAATGTCAATGGGACCTCAAGAATCCACTTTAATCAAGGTGCTGTTTGGAAATGCACTTACATACTCTTGATTTCACTCAAATTTAATGTCATTAATGATTGCTTTGGAAGCAACACAGAAACCAAGGTAAGAATTTTGGATATTATTTTGGAATGCTGAGTTTTAATAGCAATATTTTTAGTAACTCTCTCTGTATGTATCTCTAAGTATTCCCTGAGCAATTTAGGTGTGTAGGGACACTTTATTTGGCACACTTGTAACCCAGTATTAGTGAATATTATGAGAAGCTCACCAGCAGGCTAAAAAGGCAACTAATTTTAGTAGGAATTAGGCTGAAAGCAGTGAAACAGAGGACTGTTAGTCACAATCTGGAAGCCAAAAAAAGATTCTGCTCTTTTGTGGATGATGCAGAGCCTGTTTGATGCTTTTTTTTACCATCACCCACCCCCTGCCAGCAGGCCACTCTCCCTTTCTTCCCCAAAAATACTGCACGAGGTGAAAGCAGACTGGGATACCAGTGATTCTCTTCCCCATTTATAACAATCTGCTTTAAAATAGAGCAAGACCAAGCAGCTGCAGGGGTTTCACAGGGCTCTTACAGTGTCACTGTCACTGGGCTGGAACTGGAAAGGCTGAGGTTTGTGGAACACCGAGTTCTCCTGTAAGAACAGCTGGAGATTGTAATCCCGCACCACCTGAGGAAAGAAAAAAAAGTTCATTTAGACTCCTTGTTTTGTGAGCTGGAGAGACAGCTGGAGAGCCAAAGCAGCACAGTTTCCAACTGAGATTAACCCTGCAAGCAGAAGCTTGGGTGCACCAGCAGGGAATTGAGGAGCTGAGCTGTTCAGAGGTGCTGGCAGGATGCACAGCACCCAAAATAGCCCTGCCATTTACATACAACATGGGGAAAAAACACCAGCCATTGAAGAGACACCCTCTGGTGTCACTGCCATAAATATTTTTCCCTCCTCTTGTGGGTAATTTCCTGTGCAGTGCTCTTTCTTAAAATGAAAAGTCTTAATCTGGCAGAAATGATTAGTTGTGGGAGCTGAGAAGACTATTTGGAATAATGCATCCAAAATCAGTTACAAACTTCATCTCTCTTTATTAAATTGCTTTCAGAGGAAACTCTCCAAGCTTGCATTTTGCTGAAGCAAAACTCCTTCAGCTCCCAAATTTGTTTAATGATACGTTTCAGGCAGCGTGACACAGATCCCTAAACAAACCTCTTATGTCACAATTTACACAGATTTACAAAGAAATACCCAGTGATTGCAAGATGAAAAAAATAGCATCACTGGTTGAAGAACTCTTACAGAGCATTCACTGCCTCAATTGATGAAAATGCATCAAAATTATATCAATTTATTACTAAACTGGGGGGTTTACATGTACAAAGGAGATAATAAAGATGGTATTTATCCAGAAATAGCAGCATTGTGCATGACCAAGAACTCAGTGTGGACGATGGGAAATAAAACTTGTTCTCCAATGCAGCAAAATGTTGATGCTTGTGTTGCTGAAATACTGAACTGCAAAAAAATTAATCTCCAGTTAAAGAAAGTAAATAGCCCTCCAGGGCCAATAATGCACTCATCTAAACCAGAAAAGTACATAATTACTGCTCCAATTTGAGCAGTTGAACATAAACACACTCAAACGGGGAGAAAACAGACAGGGATTTGCATCACGGATTCCCAGAAATAGAAATTCAGAAAATACTGAAGAAGGGAACATCTGCAGCTTCAGAGGATGCTCAGCACTGATCTGGCATCAAAATCATTTAATTTAAGCAGCTCTTCCATTGAATTGTCCCCTTTAGATCTGTGTGAACAGTGACCATGGCACACGACCCCGGGCCATGCCAAATATGTGGAGCTGTTTCAACTTCAATTAGAGAAAAAAAAAAACAAAACACCAAAATGAAGTTACTGAGGGTGTGAAAACCTACACAGATATTTTAATGTGCTTTCCCCACAGAAATCTGACTCCCAAGCAACTCAGTTCAAAGGAGAAAACTCATTTTTCCAACAGCACTCCTAGGAGGTTTCCCCTCAAAGCCACAGTAAGTGGTTAAAAATGAAAATAACTGTTATCAGAACAGGAGGCTCAGGAGAATGTGCAAGCCCAGCACATGAAATCCTGCATTTGCACAAAATATTGGACAATTGATAAAAAGAGAATAAAAAGACTCCAAAGCAGCACTGCATCCTTGGGATGAAGCTGCAACTTTTCCAAATAGATTTCCTGCTATTCAGTAATTAAATCAATGCTCTTACACAGCATTTTTTTCTGAAGTCAATGTCAATTGACAGGCCAAAACAGACCTGAAATCAGACATTAAATACATCCCACATGCAGAAACAAGGCAGAGTCAGAGATGGGCATAAAGGAAATTCTTTGCCCTCTTACCAGAAATGTTACTCAAAACAGCAAATGGAATTTCAGAAAATGTTCCAAAGGAAATCAGCTTTTTTTTTTTCCAAAAGAGAAGTACAAATCTTGACTAAGTTCAAGTGAAAAAGAACTTACACTGCATTTTTGATACAATCTCAGTCCCAGACTGATCTGGGTGGGAAGGGACCTAAAAAATCATCTTATTCCACCCCCTGCCATGGGCAGGGACACCTTCCACTATCCCAGGGTTGTTCCAAGCCCCATCCAGCCTGGGCTTGGGCACTTCCAGGGATCCAGGGGCAGCCACAGCCAGGGAGGAATTCCTGCCCAATATTCCACCTAACCTCACCCTCTTTGGGTTCATTGTGCCCATTCCAGTGTCAGAGGAATGACACCCTGAGCCAGGAGTAATAAAATCTCCCAAGCTCCACCAAACAATGATAAAACCATGAAAAACCTGCATTTCAGACAGAAAATCTGGGGCTTTAGCCATCTCCCTCAATCTGCATCACCCCTGGCAGAAGCAAGCTGTGTCCTTCTAAAGCAAATACAATTTAATTCCACCCTGCAAACAGAATTATAGTCCAGATGGAAGAGCAAAAATATTCCTCCCAATGTACCTGAAGTCTCTCTTCTAAGCAGAGCCTGCCAAGCTTGTACTGCAAACTAACAAAGAACAGGTGAAGCATTCAAAACCCCCAATAAATATTTAAAACCTTTGCTTTGATGACAGGTTTATTCTAAATTGCTAACAAATTTATTACATGTTTAACAACTCAAGCTGCTTCTGAGAGACACGGATGGATGGGTTTTGGTGAGAGAAATTGGGTTTTTTTCTGGAATTTTTTTTTTTTTTGGGCTGATTACTGCAACCTGGACCTGTTAGGGAAGGAAAGGATAAGGCAGGCCTGTGGAAAAATCCACCAATCAATATATTCCAAGGAACTGTTTGGATATGGCATTTAGAATTGGATCAAAGTCCCAAGCAGGCAGCACTCTGAGTATTTTGAACACAAAGGATCTGATACAACAGGGGAAAAATTAATTATGCAGACATTATACAGAAACCTGTTAGCTAAAAGATTCCAAGCCAGCATTTCTGGGGAAGGCATTTGAAGCAGACCTGAATAACACACCCCGAGGTAAATTATTGAAAGTCCTTCTGCAACTGAAGAGAAAATGGTGTTCTGATTATTTTTACAGTTGCTGCCAAATAAATTCAAAGCTGAGGGTGGAGCCCTTTTTTCATGCCCTCACTTTAGATCTGTGAAGGTGTGAGATCACTTGCTTGGAGGTTAATAAGGAATGTGTTAAATAAGCTTTTGCTCCACATCCCTGTGTGAATGAGCTGTTTCTGGGTGGGTGGGTAAGGTAAACGTATAAAGGAATATTATGACTGCACCAAAAGCAGCTTTTCTGAGCTCAATGGCAATTAATTTTATTTTTTTTTTTTTTTTTAGCCCAGCAGATGAATTATTTAAGTATCAAAATTACCCTGGAAGCCATCACGCCTCTCTCAGCCTGGCTGCTCGACAAAGCAAACAAACCACGTCCATGACAAGGCTCTAATTTGTTTGCTGTGTTTGCCACTCTTAATTCCAGGGAGAAAACAGCATAAAAGTTGGGATTTTTAAGTTGACAGACAATTATTAAGAGATGATCCAAGCAGTTTCCCAGGGCTTTGCAGAACCCTCAGCTGCAATTTCCCCTCCCAAACGTGCAGGGTGAGGAACTGAGCATCTCTGGATGCAAACACACTCAGGGGAAGGCAGTCTGGGTGCTGGAGGAAAAATTCTCTCCAAGAAAACCTGTCTGGTGTCTTTGAACTCAATACCACTCAGGAGTAACCAAAAGTAACAACCCTTTGGTTCTGTCAGGATTTTGGAAGCGTGCTTTGTGCCTGGGGATTTGTCCATGCTGCAAGGATTCAGTTACAAAGGATCACTCAGTTCCAACTTACCCTGCTGGAAGTCTCCAGTAAAAACTGGAATGTGTTTTGTACAGCTTGGCATGTCTCGAGTTCAGTCCTGCTGAATGCCATTAAATAATCCTTAAGGTGATCATATATATTTCCATCAAGAGCCTGCACGAGGGAAAGAAAAAACAAAAAAAAAGGAAAAATCAGGACGAGCAGGGAGTAGCTCTGCACAGGATTTCTCAGTGCCCACCTCGGGTCTCTCAGGATGCTCCCACCAGGTTTTTTAGCAATTTCCCCCTGTGAGGAGCAGCCAGAGCCTCCTGACTGCTGGCAGGAGGCAGGGGGATGTCAGGGCTGGGCTCCCATTAGACGGCAGCACGAGAGCATCCCGGTGATGCCCCCGGCTGCTGCCAGCCCTGGGCAAGGGAGGTGCCCGGGGAGGAGCCCCCCAGGGCGAGGAGGGCACCCAGAACCAGCCCTGCTGCCCAGCAGGATGCTCCCCAGGGAATGGTGCTGGGATGCCCAACATCTGGATGTGGCACGGCCCCAGCTGTTGGCTCAGCAGGAACAGCTGAGCAAGAGCTGCCACTTCACGTTGTGCACAGTTATTTAAACACCAAATAACTAACAATATTTCATCCCAAACCTAGCAGTGACAGCAAAGTTCAAACCCCAAAGCTCTGCTGTAAGCAGAGCTGCAGAATCATGTCACACAGCACAGGTTACACATGCTAAATATGACTTGGAAAATGAGTGACAGTGTCATTTAAATATTTAACTCAATATATGACATAGATTTTTAACTAGGTCCTGTTTCACCAATATCCTTCTGAACAGTGTATTCATGGAAACTGTGCACGCTCAAGAATGTGTTTCTCTAGAAAATTGTATTTCATTGCTTAGATCATTTTGGAAATTTGAGGGGGGGAGAAAAGAGTGAAACAGTGCCAGACCTAAGGAATAGTTTCTGCCCCTGAAAAATGAAGCCCAACGTTAAAGGTGAGGTGAACAGACATGATAAATCAGACACAAATCCTGGCAGTGCCCAAGGCCAGGCTGGACAGGGCTTGGAGCAACCTGGGGCGTCCCTACCCATGGCAGTGGTGGAACTGGAGGAGCTTTTAGGTCCCTCCCAACCCAAACCATTCCATGGTTTTATGAAATCCCTCAGAACTCAGGGAGAACAGAAGAGCTGTTCCTTCTGCAAAGTTTTCCCAGCAGCACACACCTTCAGTGAGGGATGCTCTGAGGAGACAATCAAACTGTGGGACTGGAATCCTCACATCCAAACTCTGATATCCCAAATCCACTTCACACTACCCTACTTTCTTCATCCTCCACCTTCCAAGTGTAAAGGAATTTTTTAGCAGAGGCAGTTTCCTCCAGCCTTACACAAGCCTCAAACCTGCCTGGAACTTCACAGTTCTGTGGCCATCAGGGAGCCATTATGCCAAACCAGTAGCCAACTGGGAATTCCTGCCAATCCCCCACACTGTAGCTGCTTCACTCAGCTGTCCAAGGACAGGCTCGAGGGGTCAGCAGCCAGGGCAACTCCTGGAGGCCCTGCCCCAGGAAGGACTTCCCAGTTTGGCTGGGAAAGATCCATAGGATAACTGCTCCAGGCTCCTGCAAGTGGTGCCAGCTCCACCAAACACTCTGTTTAAAAGAATTAAAAAAAAATTCTTATGTAAAGAGGTAGGTAATTCGAGCTCAGAGCAGTGACTGAGGGAAACATCAGGGAATTCCCAGCAGCAAATCCACAGGAACCAGGCAGCCAGACCCAGGCAGGGGGGTGATGCCCACACCTGGTGTGGGGCACAGCCTTGCTGGGATTCACCCTGAGCTGGCTCAGGGGGGCTCAGCCCCTGCCAGCACCAGGATCTGAACATTCCCTGTGGGGATGAGCCCTTGGTGTCACACAGAGCCCCCATCCCATTCCAAGGGCCCTCATTTTCACACCCAACACAGGCAGCTCCCAGAGAATACAAATGATGGGCAGAATTGCCTGGGGACCACGGGAAGCCTGAGACTCCCCCAAAACAGAGCTGTTGGCTTTGATCTGTTCCTAAAGCCTTCCAGCTCAAACACCAGGGCTGGAGTGCAACTCTGCTGAGAAACCTAAATAAATAATTTCAATTCACCAAAGCAATTTAAGCGTTCAGCGTGCAGAGCAGCTGGGACTTTTTTCATCCCACCATGCCCTAAAAGAGGCTCTCCCAGCTCCATATCAAACCCAAATGCTGTTTTTATGGCAAACCCCACACGAAGGGTTCGTGTCATTCCAGTGAAATGATGAAATCTGCGTTGGGTTCTGACACTCTGGGTGCTCTGCAGAGCCAGTGGAGAGGAGCTGGTGCTTGTGTGCTGTGATTGATCCCTCTCCAAGATGGATGGCTGAAATAGGTCAGCTGAAAGGCAGGATGCCAAGGGCCTATTCCTCTCCACTGACCGTAAATAGTGCCCCCACAATTAGCTCAGGCAGACACATCAGGCACACACAGCCCAGCCCCACACGGGTTCACTCCCTCCAATCATCACCCACGCAGCACTGGGCATTAATTCATGGCCAGCTGCAGCCTGCACTTCAAGGAGTACCAAAAAAAAAAAAAAAAATTAAAAAAAAAAAGAAAGAGGGGATAAATGGAGAAATATTAACTTCATTATTTCCCCCTTCCTCCTGCCACGACCACAGCTCTGCTGAGATGCCAGAAACCAGAAACGCCCCCAGCGTGATATAAAAAAAAAAAATAAAGATATTCAAGAAAGAGCATCAGAGCAAAGTGTGGCAAAACATAAGGGAGCACAGGGGTCTGTCAGCATGTGAGAAGTGCATTACAGCCTGGCTCTTTTCATTAATTAAAAGCTGTTTCAATATGATGAAGTTCTTAAATACAGATGAGAGCTGCCAGAACTGAAGTTCTGAAAGTCACTGCAATATCACACAGGCAGGGCTCAGAAAGCAGCTCCAACACAGGCTAAAAAGCTCCTCGTGGCACAGAAAAGGTGACATCCCATCAGAGAGCTGGCTGGTTCCAGACTTGCCACAGTAATGGATTTATCCTTTCTGTAAAATGGGAATTATTACATGGAGCTGGATGTGTTCATATTAAAACAAAAGGCTTGACTTGCTGAACTGCAGGATATAAATTAACATTCACAGGGGGGGTTTTATCAGCTGAATCTCATTCACTTAAAAACGCTCTGACCCAAACCACTGAACATCACAGGCTCTGAAAGGAAAAGGCTTTTCAAAATTTCTCATCACACAACTTGAAGGGGAAACTGGGGGGAAAAAAAAAAAGAAAATCAAAAAACCCAACACCCATTATTCCTCCACAATGGCTTTTGTTCTCTTTCTGACTCTCCAGAGAGCACTAAATCACTTACTGTATTACAATCCCACTGAAAAACCTGTCTTTTTGTCAACTTCAAAAGGAAATCAAGGGTTTTTTTAAAAAAAAAACAAATCTGGCATCAAACCCAAGATAATACGAAGTTAAGTAGCACAAAATTACAATTTCCAAGGATAGAAAAAAGTCACTGTTTTTTCAGAAATCATTTCTTTACAGCACAATTGCCATACTAAAGGTGCAAAGCTACTTCCCCCTGTGTCCAAGCTTGAGAAGCTAAAGGCTGAAATCAGGGCTGAGAAGAGCTGAAGTTGTTAATAAAAGCAGTGGACACACAACCAAATTAAAGCCTATTTTTAGAAGAAATCCTGTATGTTAATCCAAACCAATAAAATCATGTACAGAGGGAATGGGACAAGAACATGATTCTGATTCCAACATCCAAGTTTCCTGTATTACTTTGGAAGATTTTCCCAGAAACAAAACTTCATTCCTAGTTCAGATCATCATTTTCAGGAGAGTTGTTTTTTTTTGTTTCAAGAGATGATACCAAAAAAATCATTCTACCTTCTATGAAAATTCCCTCAAAAGCAAATATGTAAATGAAAAGTATTTTAGCTATTATTAGGACATTTGGTTGCCTTTGGGAGGTTGGTACTCATTTAAAATAATACACAATGTAGAACAGACCCTGTATAGAATTTTCACCTCCATTTATGTGCCTGACTTCGAGGTCTTGCCACTAAAACATTTACAGGTCTCAGCCACATTCCACCTCAGAAATACCATTTCAATATCCTGGAGAAGACAGAGAACAAGCTGAAGTACTTTTTGTTTTAAAAGCAAACAGGAATTAAAAATGGAAACTATCTGCCCCCCACACATACAAAGCAGACCTGAGCTGTGTGAAAGCCACCAAGGCCAGTTCTCCCTGTTACACCATTTATTCCAGAAATATTCCTGGTATTCTGTTCATGTTTGTCTTGCACTGAAACTCCTAAGAGCCGTGCTGAAGCTCTGGGTAATAATTATACACAGCTTAAGCTCAGGTGTTTGAACTAAACCTCTCATTTCACCACCAGGCACCAAACCCAGTGCTGGGTTTCAAACCCCACAATGAAAGGCACACTTGTAAAAAAAGCCACGTGGGTTCCACTGACTAATTCACACCAGTCTCACCTCAGTCACCACTGCCTGGAGATGATTTGGTTATTTGCAAACACACTTCCATGTCTTCATGCATTTTGAACTCCCTAACCTGTGATAAGAACCATCATCCTCCATCCAGGGGTGGAAGGGGATGAGCCTTCCAACCCCAAACCATCCTATGGCTCTGGGAGATGAAGTTTTCATTTCAAAACACCCAGCACCCTCCCCTGAGCTGATGCAGCCCAGCAGTTTTGGAGGGCTCATTTTGCCACTGGAATCCCTGGTGAAGGCACCCTCAGCTGCTCAGGAAACAATAGAACTGATGTGGAAGGCAAGGAATTTCCTCACATGGGTGGAGGGAACAGCACAAAATTAGAGCTGGCCCTCCCCTGGCCTGGGCTGCAGCCTGGAAACAGAAAGATAAGGGAAAGAAATGAGCTGAACAAAAATCATTGTGTTTGTGGAGTGGCAGCTTTTCTCTGGAGTCAATGGGATTGCAGGCTGGGAATGTGACTTATTTTCCTGTTCAGGAGTCAAGCCCCCAAATCAAAAAGGAGATCTGTATCATAGATTCCACTCTCTATTTTATACTTATATGAAAATAATTTTATATGTGAATATATCTACATTAAAAATGAAAGTTAAATTCTTTTACCTACTCTCATTAAACCCCTTGTTTTATCTATCCCTGATCTGCTTTGCTTTGAAACCCACTTGGAATCCATTAAAGACTTGAGTTTTCATCCTTTATTTTCTGGAATGCTACTCAAAACTTTCCCTTCCTAAAAATTAAAACCCCAACAATCTGAATTGCAGAACAAACATGCTGAGTGAAGCTTTTTGAATTTTGTTTGTGCTTGAAACTCCTGCCTCCAATCCATTAAATAAACAGAGTGACCTCATGGATGGGGGCACAGCCTGGGAATTTTCAGCTGAATGGTTTTGGTACATGAGACTCCACCGAGGGGTTTAATTTTTATATGTCAGAAAAGACATTTTAAAAAAAAATTTAAATTAAAATTAATATTAAAAGGAAAGGCTGGGGTACAAACAAAAATAATTTGTCAACAGCTATTCTTAGAATTAAGGCATCAACTCCAATCTTTCTAGGGTGAGAAGTCTCAGTATTTCAGCTCAAACAAAGCAACAAATCTCCTTTTACCTGCCAGTGAAGGATGAAGTACTTAAAAAACTCATCTAAAGCTCAGAGCAAAGTCAAGAGCCCAGCTCAGCTGGATTTTCCAGGCTCAGCACTACCCAGAGCCATGGAATGGAACAGCACTTCCCAAGGACATGAGCAGAGGAAGGAAGGAAGGTCAGGAAAACCCAGCCTCACTCCCAGGCATTTTCCTTTAAAAATGCTGATTCCTCAGGGCAAATTCTTCTGCTTTATTGGGTTCTTTTATTTTTTAGGGTCAGGATTAAAAGTAGGAGAGGTAGAACTGTTGTTTGGACTTTGGAGTTTATTCTTGCTTATCTCAGTTATAGTTTTATTGCCTGTGAGTGATTTTTACATACTAAGTTAACAAGGCAAAAATGGAGGACAGTGTGAAGTTTCAAGGTCTTTTTAAGTTTAAAGTATTTAATTATGAGATGGTAACAAATTTATTTTAACTTTTAACTCAATAACTAGTTACTCATGTCTCCCACTGTGTATTTTCTAAACTAATTACATAATATCACTCGAATTTGTGAAGAAGATGACTATGTCTTAAATTTTTTATCTTGTCACATATATATTATTTTAACTATTTTAAATTTTTTATTCTGTGATATCACAGACTTTTACTTAACTACACACTTACAAACTTAGTGCTATTACTCAGTTTTGGAAGCTTTCTTCAGGGTTTCAGGGTGAATGCAGTATATCTTTGTGGATTAGTTTTTGTCAGCACAGAAAGCCTGAAATTGAAACTCTCTGTCCCTGAGTCAAGAAGGGAGTGCTGCACTTCCTCAGCCTGCAGGGAGAGAGGAGCACCAAAGTTTTAGCTCTGGGAAATCAGGATTTGATGACAGGAGAACAGCCACAGTCTGCACCCAAAGCTAACCTAAGGCTGTAAAATCATCTGTTATTTCAGGATAACCTTACACACCCAAAGGCTGGATGGATAACTGAACATAAGAATGTATTTATTATGAGGCCCAGATTCAGCTCACTCCTGAGGTATCTCTGCCCAGTTCTGTCTGGGAGTATCTGAAATCCAGTGATACCCTCCCACCTGGAGCACTGCATCCTGATCAGCACAGGAATGCCAACAGCTCTGAGTGAGGAAGGCTCCCTACAAAAAAAAAAAAAAAAAAAAAAAAAAAAAAAGATCCTCTCTGGATCTTGAACATCCACTGAAAGTAATTTTAAGGAATTTTTGTAACTGTCTCGCTGACCTGCTGCTGTCAGGCTAACTCATTCCTCCTGTTTCCTTCTGTTTTCCCTAAATCCACGTCCTTGCTACTCAGGAGTGCATTTGTTCAAACCAGCCCTCAACAAGGGAGCACAAAGATATCCCAGGGATGTGCCCACCCCTGCTGAAGAGCATGAAAAAATGGAATAAATACATGAAAACGGAATAATGCACGAAAAAGTGTGAATAAAACCAGCAGACCAAGAGGTAGGAAGAGAATGCATGAGACAAGAATAGAAAATTCTCTAAATTGAGAAGCTGGGAGTTTTCCTCCTCTCCCACAGCCTGGAGGAGCTCCCAGCAGGGCAAAGAGGGGAACAATGGGCACTGGAAGAGCAGGAGAGCCCCAAGTTCCTTTCAGCTGGGTGCCCAAGAACACAACTCTGCACTTTGCCTTACCCCAGAGCTTTGTGTTTTCCCACTGTCAGGAGTTTGGGGCTCGTCTGCAAGCCCTTTGTTTGCTCTCATTAGTCACTTGATGATTGTCCTGCACATCATTTTGTTCCTTTACAATTTCGCCAGGGTCATTGTTTTTTCACTGACAAAACCTTTGTTGCTGGGGCTGCTGCAGTCTCCTCTGAGCACAGGAAAATATGGAACAGCCACCAACAGATGCCTGTGGCCCTCCCCCACTGCAGGAAAAACGTCCCCTTTGGAAGAAAAATAAGCAAAATTAATGATAATAACGAGATTTGCCTCCACCCTCTCATGGCAGTGCCCTGGAGCTGTCACATTTTAGGAGGAGGGACCCGAGAGCAGTGAGAGCTACCTGGTGGAGAGAGACAGCACTAAATTAACACTCCAGGGTTAAAAGACAATTCCACTGAAACCACTGAGAACACCCTGATGTGAGCATGGAAAAACCACATCTTGGAACTCAGCTTAAAAAACCCTGGAAGACAAAACCAGATTCTATGAACAGCTAGGAACACAGTCCCCCAACAGCATCTCCCAAGACTTCTTGGACCTAGTTTGCTTTTTTTCTTGCACAGCTCTGGGAAAAAAATCCCAGGGGGATTCCACTTTTGATGGGATGGATTTTTTAATAAACCACATCTTTGCTTTTTGTACTTCCTCATTCTTGGGGAGAAAAAAAAAACAAAAACAAAACCGTGTTCTGGCTCAAATCCAACATTTGGAAGACAATTTTGTGGCAGAGCTGTCACCATCATGACATCCCTGCATCCAGAGAGTACAGAGTGCTCTGCACTGCTCGTGCCAGTAATAATTGGCTTCCTTCACGTGGAAAAATGTGCATTTAAATCCTTCAGCACTTTGACACCACTTCTGCTCTTCAAGGGTTCTTCTGCTGACCACAAGATCATCACCACTAAATGTCTGAGGAACTGCAGTGGGGTGGGTGCTCTGTCTGGGTTTTTTAGCTCTTCATACCCAAAATTAAATTATTTTGCTGCTCAGCTCAATAAATATTTTGCTATTTCGACATGATTTGGAAGGTCAGTTAAAGAAAGTCACTTGTGCTCAAGAACAGGCCAGAGCTGATTATTTTTACCTCCCACAAAATGAAATATCACACAGAGAACCACCCCCAAGAAAGCTCTGGGAATTCTTCCTTACAGAATTCCATCCAGATTTACCAGCGAGTCTCTCATGCTCCAGGTGAACCATCCCTGACAGGCTTGGACAAATCCAAATCTTTTCTATTTTACAACAACACAAACTAAGGGAGAGGAACCTTAAACTGACACACATGTGCACGAGAAAATGCATTTCACAACAAATCCCAACGTTTCTCAATAAATATTTTCCTTAAAATAGTTTCTTAAAACCATTTTCTTGATATGATCTTAAAAAAATGAAGCAGCAAGCATTTTCTTAAAAACACTCCCCTGGCAGACAAAATACATTAAAAAAGAGTAAAAAAACCCAAACAAAACCCCCAAAAAACACCTAACCCCCCCCCCCAAAAAAACCCAAAAATCAGATACTGAGCATAAACATTCCTTACTGAGCATAAACATTCCTCAGGAGCTTTTGTTCACTCTTTTGCACCCTTGCAGTTTTTTAACCATCTATTCTGCTGGGTTTAGGCTTCAATGGAGTTGATTCAATCTCTGCATTATCATTTTCATTTACTTCTTCAGATAAATCCCTTCAACAAAACCTTTTCTGCCCCAGCACAGGCTGTTGTTCCCAACTGCTCCTTGGATTTATCACTTCCATCTGTTTTGTTTTCTCTATGTGGTTTAAAGCCACCTGTATTCAGGGAACAGGCTATATTCAAAAGAGCAGGTTCTGGGATGGAAATGTCCCAGTATTAAAAAATGTCACTAATTTAGTACATTCCCAAGCATTTCAGATTCTTATTATGCCAAAGAGATACAAACTGCAGCTTGATGTGGTCCTGGCAAATGGTAACACTGCTCTGTCTCACCCACAACACGAATGGTCTTGTCGGGATATTCAGAATATTCAGGCATTTTCCAACTCAAATTACGAGTTCAATTAAATTCTGTGCCAATATATGAAGCAGTTAAGCAATATGGAAAGGGCAGAGTGCATCTCACACAGGGAATCCCACGTTCCTGAACCCTACAAAAGGATCACTCTGCCAGCCACGCTAAAATGAGAGGACCAAATCCAACAAAACTATTTCTAGGAATTTCTGTAATCTACACAAAATGTATTCCTATGAGGGAAACGGCCCAGAGAGACAGCACTGTGATTATCTGCCATAATTATTGGACTCACAGAACAATGACAGCAATTATCTCCCACAATAAAGGAAAAAACAGTGGTGGGGGTAATGCCAAAGGTACGGCAGCTGCGGTGCAGCAGGAAGATTAATCCAGGGTTCCCAAACCCCACTGGGGAATCCTGTGTGCCAATTATGCTTTATTACTTTCAGGAGTCCATTCTCAATTATCTCCAGGGGAATCACACCAACAGTTTATGCCTGAGCTCCTCGTAAGCACCAGTGGGTGAGGACAAAGATCATCTGAGCCCGAAGTCCGTAATTAAAAATATTGGGAAAGGTTTTTCCCTTTCACCAACAGATTGACCCCAACCCCCATCCCAGAGCCTGGCACAGAATTCCCATTCCAAGCAGTATTCCAAGCAGTATTTATTCCAAGCAGTATTTATTCCAAGCAGTATTTATTCCAAGCAGTATTGCTGAGCAAGGACTGATGGAATCACCACTCATGCCGTATCCTCCAGGAGCTGAGAGGATTTTCTAATCTTCTCCTGTTTGATAGGACAGTGATGGGTAACAAAAATCAACAGCAAAATGAACAAAAAACCAGTGCAGTTAAATCTTTTAATTAAATCACTTCTGAAGTGTGGCCTGATTGGGAATACCTAAATATACTTGGGTCTCCTGACAGTATTTGTTGAACGTAACTGCATTAAAGTTAAGCTCCTTTTCAAACTTATTTCAGCCCTGTAGGATTAATGCCCAAACCTTTTTAAACATTCCTCAATTTCACAGTGCCACTGCTCAGGGGCCCTCCCAGCATTGTGTGGGCAGAGCAGAGCAAGAGCCTGAAATCACCCAGGAGCAGACATCCCAAGAACCTGGCAGGGCTGGGATTTCTTTGACACAAGGCTGTCTTTAGTGCTTACCCTTTGCTATTAAATAAATCGAGCCTTTCAGCAAAGTTAATTCACTGAATGCTCCAATACCCCCTTTTAAATTAGAAATGGGGCTCCCAGACCCAGCCAGAGAGAAGGGTCTGTGCTCAGTGGGAATGCTGAGACATGGAAGCCAGGGATCTGTACCTGAACTCATGTAGGAACATCATAAAAATACATTACAATAATCCTGCTGAAGGAACTGAGACTGAATCCAACCAGATGAACTGGCCAGTGAGAGGAGCAAAGCCTGACAGAAGTGGAGAATAAAAAATGATTAATTATCTGGGTGTACACAGAGCCCCAAAGATCTATGAAAAGGGATTTCTCAGTTTTGCCATCTTCTTTCCCTGCACTTTTTTCTTGGAATTCTGTATTTTTGAATTTTAACTTCTATTAAATTGAATCCTCACCTGTTAAATTATTATATACTATGTATATAAATCTAGCATAGTAAACACTGTACTATTTTATTAATAGGAGCAGTTTAAAATCTTGATTTCTAATACTCTTGAGCTTGAACTAGAAACTTGATTTTTAACTATCTCCATGTACCTGGATTAACATTCCAATCAAAAGAAGCTTATCCAAGAAAACTCAGGTATCCAAATCCCAGAATAGTGTCATGATTCCTCCTAACAATTTTTTTTTCATTTTCATTCTGAATCATATTCAGCTCCCCCATGATTTTTATGAGATTAAAAGCCTTGAACCCAAGCACTGAAACTTTCCTGAAGCTTTAAAAATCCATGAGGATTTTTAGAAAGGTCCTCATGGAAGGGTCAATGCTGGTGCCAAGGGGAAAGTGAGCTGGGCTGAACCAGTGCATGGAAAAGGTTCTTCCCATTATCCATGAGCAAGGCTGGGAATACCAGAGAGAGATTAATTCCTTTAATTAGCATTCCAATCCTACAAGCAATTACCTTAGGGCTTTGAAAATGTGTAAAACATTATGAAATAATATCCTGCTTCAGCTGGATGACACCATTCCACCAGCCAGTGGAATTCCACCACCAGGAATTACAGATCTAAGGAAGCTGCTGGTAGGGAACATTTGCTTCCCTCCAAACCAAGGGGGTCTAGCCTGGCTGCAAAGCTTTTTAAGCAGAGAGGACAGCTTGAACAGATGGGAATTTTATTTTTGGGGATCAAACCTGCAGGTAGGGAGATAAATCCCACTGGAGCATTCCCATTCCTGCTCCCCTTCCCATCACTGAGCTTCTGGGCCAGCTTTACAATGCATCATCTCTTTAGCAATTTGTAAAAACTAAATTGGAAATTCCAGCTGCAGGAAGGGATTCCAAGGCAAGGAAGTTTTCCAAAAAAAAACCCCAGAGCTCAAGGAGCTCTTCTCCACAATGGGAATGAGCAGCTCCTCAGCTCCAGCCATCCCAAAACACCTGCACTGTCTCCTAACAGAGCAGGGCTTTGGAAGCTGAAAGAACAAAGAGCCCCTCAAAATTTGCCAGCTGGGCCCTGTGAAACCCTCCAAGATCTGTGAAAACTCTTCCCAGGTTTGTCTCCCTCTTGGCAAGACAGCTGTAGATTAGAAACCATTTTCCCCACAACGTTTTCTTAGGATTTAATTAAACTTCAAATTCAGTGTGACATTTTCCATCTCACACTCATTGGCCCTGTGCTATTTTGGGCCCCAGCTCCTTGTTATAATTCTTCCACTGCTTTCATCAGTGAAGTCACTCAGAAATGTTTTGTCCTGCCACTGACGACGGGAGATGAGTCACAGAATCGTGGAATGCTTTGGTGGGAATCAAAAATCATTATTATATATAAAAATCATCTCATTTCACCCCCAGCCATGGGCAGGGAATTCTCCCACCATCCCAGGCTGCTCCAAGCCCCAATTTCCATCCTGGCCTGGGGCACTGCCAGGGATCCAGGGGCAGCCACAGCTGCTCTGGGCACCCTGTGCCAGGGCCTGCCACCCTCCCAGGGAACAATTCCTGCCCAAAATCCCACCTATCCCTGTCCTCTGGCAGTGGGAAGCCATTCCCTGTGTCCTGTCCTTCCAGCCCTTGCCCCAAATCCCTCTCCAGCTCTCCTGGCACCCCTTTAGGCAACGGAGGGAGCTCTGAGGTCTCCACATTTTCAGCAACTTTCACACTTTAATATCTCATTTAACAGGAGAATTATCAGTTTAAGACCTCTTTGAACAGGGCAAAACCTGGGCACACACCCAATTTTAAGAACAATCCACAAGTTTTCCCCCCAGTTTCAACGAAAACTCGTCCATCCCAGGTGACATTGGGCAGTTACTGAGGAACAGCAAGAAAAAAAAAAAGAAAGCTGAGGAAAGAAGTAACTTTTCCCTACTCCTTCAATTCTTCCAGCAAATCAGGAGTTGCTAAAATCGAAGCAAACAAAGGATGTGTTTGGGATGCTTTTCCCCATGAGTCCTGAAGCAGGAATGCTGCGTGTTCCCAGTCAAAGGCTGGCTGCCCCACCTGCCCCCCCAAAGGAGCAGCCCAGGTGCCCCCGAGCCTGGCTGTGCCCCCAGAGCAGCTCCAGGGCTGCTGCCTGGCACAGGGCAGCATTTTGGGAACTGCTCTCAGTGTGTGACTGTGCAATCAGATGGCAGTTTTGTTTGCTGCTCAGAACGAGTGGGTTTATGACAGCTGACTGAAATATCTCCATGCCCCGGTCGAATCCCAAACAGTTGTTACATAAGATCTCCAAATGAAAAAAAAAAAAAAAAAGTTTTTAGGTTTTCAGCTACCTTTCTCAACTAGATTCCCCAGAGATTCTTTTCAAGTAACTCCTTCCCAATCCTAATCCTTACACTGGTGCCTTCTTTCTAGCAGGGTTTCAAAATTTTCTTTTCCAGTCATTTTCCTTGTTTTACATTCAGCTCAAACCCCTGATTTCATCCCTGATCATTCTCCCTCTGTGTCCCCTCAGGTGAGAGCCCACCTGCAGAGCTGCCCCAGCCCTGGGGCCAAGAGCAGCAGGACCTGGAGCTGCTGGGGAGAGCCCAGAGAAGACACAGGATGATCAGAGGGCTGGAGCCAGGCTGGGAGAGCTGGGGGAGCTCACCTGGAGAGGAGAAGGCTCCAGGGAGAGCCCAGAGCCCTGCCAGGGGCTGAAAGGGCTCAAAGAAAAGCTGGAAAGGGACTTGGGACAAGGCATAGAGGGACAAGATGATGGGGAATACTTTTCTTTCATAAGCATCTGTAAAATCACATCTGTAAAATCACACTGGGCTTTCACAGTCAATCCTTAAGTTATTTCTGTGAAAACACCAAAGGAAGTCTCATTGAAAAGTCAGTTATCAAGATATAATTTACACCATGAAAAAATGGCCATTGCTTTAAGACAATTAAGTTGCCCTGAGGTCTGTATTAGACTTTGCTTTTACACTGCACTGCCCAGCCATGGAGGAATAAACCCCTGGATCCCTGAAATAAATGGGCTTCTTTGGGTCAAGTGCTTTAGCAAGGGGATTCATTTGGGACTGAAACACGAGGTGGGACAAACTGAGTGTCACCAGGCCAATGTGACCATCACACTCTCTCATCTGAGGTCATGACTCAGACCCACTCCTGCACTCGAGGTCCCACGGGATGTCAGCGTGAGGAATAATGTGATTTTTCAGGTGCTGAGTGCTGGATTTGAAACTGAAAATACATGCTTGACCAATGAAAAATTAAACATATAATTGGAAATGTAAGACTTGCAGGGCAGAGGGCAGGGCTAGATACTGGGAAGGAATTCCTGACTGTGAGGGTGGCGAGCCCTGGCACAGGGTGCCCAGAGCAGCTGTGGCTGCCCCTGGATCCCTGGCAGTGTCCAAGACCAGGTTGGATGGGGTTTGGAGCAGCCTGGGACAGTGGGAGGTGTCCCTGCCCATGGCAGGGGGTGGCACTGGAGGAATTTTAAGGTCCCTTCCAACCCAAACCATTCCATGATTCTGTGACATGCATACACCACAGCTACTGCTGCAAAAACCATTTACTGGGAAGGCCAATAATCCTCCCTTGCTTGTGGTTTTACCAGAATCAACATCCAAAGTTGCATTTCCTTGCAAATCCTCTTTTCACTTCCCTGCAAACATTAACTCACAGTCAGCTGGAATCCAAGTGCTCCTTGGAGTCAGCACACATTCCATGGGCTGTGAACACCTGAAATTCTCCCCTGCACTTCTCAGGTACCAGCTGGGAGTGTCAGAGATGGGCATTTAAGAAAAACACCAAACAAGAGACCACAATTGTGTAATAACGATCTTAGTAATTTATGTGGAGGCAGAACTACACCCCGACCTGGAATTGTTTTCCCCCGGGCTTGATGTGCACATCAGCACAGAGACAGAGATCCCTGGATGGGAAAACCAGTGTGGGATCAGGATCAGGGACTGTGGGAGCCACAGTGAGCATCCTCTGAGGGAATGGCCATGAGGAATCCAGGCACACTCAGGAGCTGCCTGGCAAGGAAAGCTCCTGTGCCCATCTGAGGCTGGAGACAATGCCATCCACGGCTGCCTTCACTGGGATTACAGAATATTTGTGGCTTGCAGCTGACAAGGGCAGGAAGTGAGACAATAGTTCTTTCCCTTGCACAAGTCCCCTCTGCATTTTTAAGGGAGTTTTGCAGGATCTGAAAAGAACTGGTAGCACTGAAATAATAAAAGAGATTTAGAGAGGAAAATGGAAATCTCTGGTGACTTCAGAATGACTTTATCTTAATGCTATTTTTTTCGTTGAGGGGAAGACTTTCCATTTCAAAAAAGGAAATCCCTTGGGTGCTTCTAAATCATTTCAGAAAGTTTGAAACAATACCGTGGACGTAAATTGAGTTCTTACAGTGATAATATTGGTTCTGCTTGATCCAGAGGCTACAGAAATATGTGCTGATGCAAATTTTTTTTTTTCTTTTCTTTCTACAGGACACAGCAGTGCTGGGATAACATTCCTGAGCCAATTTAAGACTTTCAGCTACCCGTGTCAACTTATTTTTCAATTCAGACAGAACCACCAGGGGAAAG
This sequence comes from Sitta europaea, assembly GCA_013400255.1. Taxonomy (NCBI): domain Eukaryota; kingdom Metazoa; phylum Chordata; class Aves; order Passeriformes; family Sittidae; genus Sitta; species Sitta europaea. The sequence continues at coordinate 195,516 of VXBS01009432.1, forward strand.
AACCCTTTGCCACACACATCCTATTAATTTCAGGGCATAAAGCAAATTATTAACTGAAAGCCACCAAGTCCTCAATTTGGGGTCATTTTTATAAACACTGCCAGCTCCAGCTGAATCTCATTTGTGCAAGTCATGCTTGGAGCCTGCATTTCCATTTGTTCTAAATGATCACTGAGAGTGCATGGGAAAAGTGATGGATGACTATGCTGAAAACAGTGAAGTCAACACAGCTTCACAAAAAGTCCCAACAAATAAAAACCAGGGCTCACCAGAACATGAAGGTTCCAGCACTGCTGGAACTCAGGCAGTTATTCCACTTAATTGCAGGAAAAAAAAAACAAAAACCAAAAGCAGAAGGTAATGAATCCCATGGAGAACCTCCAAAAAAAAAGCTGTTTTAAGGAATGCTAGAGTACTTCAGGTTTAAAAGGGAGATACTGGCTCAACCTCTGCACTCAGCAGGGTCAAGCACACCAGGCTGCTCATTCCTTGGAAGTCAGCCAGATCTCTTCCTCTGTCAGAGTCCTTAAAACCAGGCAAGGGTGTGGGAAAGCCACACTTCACCTGCAATTTTATAAAGCAACCTCTCAAATTAACAAAGTGCTGCTGTAACTTGTGTTGCCACTGTCACCCACACCTGAGCAAAGGGCTGTTGCAGGGAAATGATGTAACAAAGTTTTTATTCAAGCCTGCCAAATCATCACAAGAACTCCGATCAAGAACAAGAGCCAAATTACACAACTCCACTTCCTCGTGTCAGGCAAACTGGAAAGTACAGAAAAAACCAGAAAAGCAGCCTGATAATTACAACAGGGTGAAAGAAACCACTGAAACCACAAAGACAAAGCACCAGCTTTTGACACTGCTCTCCCTCAAACACCAAAGCCCACGTGAGCCGTGACATGAAATACTTCTTTTTGAAAGAGCTCAGTTCAGAAACACCTGCTGCTACTGCCTGCTATCTTCTCCAGAATTTTTCTGGGTTCATAAAAAATGCAGCAGCACCTGTGTGGCTGCCCCTGGATCCCTGGAATTGTTCCAAGGCAGGATGGAGCAGCCTGGGATAGTGGAAGGTGTCCCTGGAGGGTCTTTAAGGTCCCTTCCAACCCAAGCCACTCTGGGATTTTGGAGTCTTAAGTTTTTGTTCCTTCTTTCTTTCTCTCTTTAAATAATCTCAGGACTATTTGAAGTGTCCAGCACACCTGTTTTTCTTTTCTTCATGCCAGCATTTCCTCATTCTAAGTTGCTGTGTAAAGCTGCTCTCTGAGGTGGCTCACAAGGGAAACTTAAGAGCACAGCGTTAAAAAATGATAAAGTTTCTAAAAGGATGAATATCAAAACAGTCCTGATTTGACTTCAACCATCACCTTAGACTTCCTTCTGACCTCAGTTTCAAGTAAAAATGTAAGCACCAGGAAGACAATTTATTTTTAAAAGGGTTTGTGGAATGTACTTTCACACACAGGTGATGGCAACTCTTCCCAAGCAGCTTGTCAGGAAACTGGCACAGAATAAAACATTGCCAGGCTTTATTTAGTCTGTGCTTGGAGGGGTTTGAATTTCACTGCAGAGATTGAAATGGACATCAAGGACAGATAAAAAGCAAGGCAAAAGGATTCCAATCTTTTCTGAACAGAGACCCAGAATGGCTTTGCTCCTTACTAAGTGATATAATTGGAAAACTAGGAAGGCACAGTAGGAACAATTCTTCATCCTATTAAAAAAAGCTGGGAGCATTTTGTTGTATTTTCTTCCCAAGAGTCCCTGTTTAGTCTGTGATGGCTTTCACAGTCACAAACACAGCAGAGCCAACCACTTTTTCTTCTCTGCATAAAGTTGCAAAAGAAAGTAACACATTCTGAACCCCTGAAAATTAGCAGGAGCTGGGTCTGCCAGGAACCCTGCCTGTGAAAATCCCCTTTTGCTGCCTGTCACAGGCAGGGAAATAAGGATTTGTGATTCACCTGCCACAGGACAGCAGCATCCCAGAGCCAGGCACCACAACATCCCAGCAGCAGCTCCCCTTGGGAGCAGCCAGAGGAGCCCCAGCCCAGCACACTCCTCACTCTCCTGCAGGCAGAAAGCAGCACTGTGGCTGCAAAATATTCCCCCTTCCTCCCTTTTCCAACACCAACACAGCCTCTCATTGCATTTTCTGGTGGCACTGAAGATCCATTCTCCAGGCTGTCAGCAAGACAAGCTGGGCAAGAACCCCACCTGTCTCTGGTCTCAACTCACACAGGAGAAGCTCTGATGTCCACAACCAAAAATAAACTCTCCATGATTCTAGTTTCTGCTAGGTAAGACACCTTTTAACCTGCTGAAATAGAAGGTAATTGAATATGAGGAGAAAGCAGATGGGAAGGGGCAGCCCCATCAGGTGAGTTTTTAACCCACTGTGTATCAGTGCCAGAGCTGAGAGCAAAATCTCTTGTTTTCTGGGGAAGTGAGCAGGCAGATCACAGGCAGAGGGTGCAGAGGGATGGTTTGAGAGGGCAGTGCCACAACTCCAACCCAAAGGCAGCAGCTGCATGGCCAGGGACTGGGGCTGCTCCAGCCCAGCTTCCAGCAGAACCCACAGAGCTCCATCCTAAATCTGGGAAGAGGAGCTCCATGAAAACCTGAACCCATGGAGAACCTGCTCATGATGGATGCAGACAGAAACAGCCTCTGACACCTTTGTAAATGTTAGGGACAGTCACAGAGCCAAGCAGCAGCTGCAAAGTTTTCATGTGGTTTTTTTCCCCCCTCTTCTAAAGGTTTTATCGTTTTTGGGTAACAGCTAGAAAAACAGGCACTGGGTCCAACATCTGACCAGTTTGAGGAGATCCTTGATGTGATTTAGAAATGCAGAGAGCCCTGAGCAGTTCAGAGATCAGCTCAAGGGCAGCTAAATGGGGAAACACTTACAGACAGCACGTGGCACTACAGGAATACCTAAGGACTTACTAATATTGAGATAAAAGGCACATTTTTAGACTATTGTGGTGGTTTGACCGGAAGTGAGTTTTTTTCCGGATTCAGTGGTCAAACCAATAGGTGCTCAGGTTTGAATACTGGCATCTGGTGTGGCCACTGAGGATAAGGATTCGCCTCTGAGAACACAGGAGGTTAAAAGCAGAGAACTCCCAAGAGAACTTTCTCTTGGTTCCGGTCTGTGGAAGAGCCCAGACCTCCCCTGCCCAGCTGCGGGCTGGCCGGGGCAGGGGAAGCCATGCGGCCTAGCTAGGTAGGCCTTGGGCATAGAGGGGGAGAAGAGTTCTTACAAAACTGGAAGGGTAGAAGAAGAGCAAGAACTCTAAGAGACATCAAGCAACCCTCTTCTCCCTCCCCCCACCCCTCCCTGGAGAGAGAGAAAAAAAAAACTGTGCCTGTGCTACTTTAAAGTTTGCTNGCTTTGTTCTGTTTTTAGTCACATCTCACAAGAGACACCAGAGATAGAATATTTTCATAGAGGCACTGGCTTTGTGCCAGCGTCGAACCATGACAACTATTAATCACAACACAGCAGCAAAGATGCTCAGATACTGTAACTGCTTATAGCATATAAAATAAACTGGGGTTACACCACCACTCAACCTATTGAAACAAAAGCTGTGCTGGAAAAGTGAAACTCCCTTCCAAAACCCTCCCTTCCCAGTGATGTCACCTAGAGATCAGAAACATGGCACAGGTGCCTCCACTTCTTTATCCTTCACTCCATCTTCCAGTTCCATTTCAAAAATGGTAATGGCTATTCAGAGTTCTTTATTCTGTAGGCAGCCCTTTCCCCACCCCCCCCCCCCCCCCAGGTTACTGCATTTCTCTTTTTAACATTAATTTCATGTGCTCTTTTCTGCCTGGTCAAGCAAAATTGGGAAGATCTTGCTCCATTTTTCAGTCATTGTATATCTGCTTATAACAAATGATTCTTCACCTTCAATTGGTCACCTTTCTCTCCAGCTCCTCCATTTGAGCTAAATAATTCTTCTAAATCAAGTAATCCTTTTTTCCTGTATTTTATACACTGTATAAAATTCCCTCACGAATTTCTGAAGGAGGAGAAGGAGAAACCAGGACCCTGCCAGCAAATCTCATTCCAGATTACAAGCTGCTGTTTCTATTATATTTCTTTCTGTATTTCAGCTGTTTCATACTTCAGTTTACATTAGAGCTCCTGGATGAAGGAATTGGGAGTCCAGTGATGCATTATATCCTTGATTTTCCAGGAGATTTTCCCTCTCTCTCTAAAATCTCCAGCAGCCACTTCAACTGTTGCCCTTGCCTGTTACTTTCTCTGCCCTGCTCCAGACAGTGACCCCATTCCCAGGACACTTGGGTGTGTTCCCAGGGAGTTTTGCTCCTGACCAACAGTGCAAGACACCTGAATTTACAGCTCTTCATTAAAAACACACTTTTGTTTACCAGGCAGAGAGATCCAATTGCTATAAAGAGCTGAGAGATGCAGAAAAATGAACCCTGAGTGTTGTCCTTTCCTTCCAGAGTAATTTGGCTGGATGAAAGCACTCAGGCTTTCAGTAAACCACAATTATTTATATCAAAGAACAAGCTGTAAGGCTTTTTTTCTGTATTAAAAAAATGGGTTCAGCTTGAGAAAGGCTTGGAAAAAAAAATTACCAAGGCTATTTGCTCATTTTAAAAAATGATTTCAAACACCCTTTTTGTTTGTTTTGTTGTGAACATATTCAATTCCCTTCTGGAATTGCTCCCAAGTAAGAGCATTAAGTGATGACAGCCAACCATGCATGTAAGTATGGAATTATCTTATGTAAGCATCAATTAATAATTTTATCTGCACCAGCACAAGGAAATTCTTTACAAGCTTTTCCATGTACTAAACATTTAGTCAGCACAAATATTCACGTTTTACTGACAGAAAAGCACACACACAGGGAAAACCAGGAGAATTCCTTTGGTGCTCTCATTTTTTACCCCACTTACCTGCTTTTCATGTCAATGTATCAATATTTCCCTCCCCAAATGCAAAGGCATGCTGATAATACAGGGATTTGCTATAACTCCATGCTATTTCCCCAACAATGCAATTCAAAATGCAAATTACAGACTTCTAAGCCACCCTGCCTGGAAACAGTTTGTAAAGAGCAAATGAAAGTAAAGTTTGAAAATGTCAACATGGGAAATGCAAGCAGATGATTTTACAATTTATCTGTAACTCTCGAATTCAGAGACACAGGAATAGTGTACATTCAATTAATGCCTCGGTGATACTGAAGGAAAAACAACTGTGAGCAATCAGGTTTGAGCTTTTTAAAGCGTGCCATTTCCTCTGAGTTCTACTCCTGCCTTGACCTGGCAAATTGCCACAGGTGAGGGAACAAGAATGCTGACTGCTGTTCCCTCAAACCCATAGTTTGGAAAGTGAGATCTTTAATAACTCTAGCTCATTAATTAATCACACCACAAAGAAGCGTTCTGAGCAGACACAAAATCAAAAGGATTATGGGGTACAGTACTAAAGAACTAAAAAAAATCCCCCAGTTTCCTGACAACGAGGAAAGACAGGGATTTAGCTTGACAGACCTGACTCCTCTATGCAAGGGCATTTTACCCAAGTGAGTTAGTCCTTTTTCACCCCTTTATCCAAGGGAGTTTTTATTTTTTTATGCAAGTGAGTTTTTCAGAAAAGCAGCGAATTAAAAAATGAAAAGCGACCGCTCAGTTTTGGGACCCGAAAGCTGATAAAAATTTTTTAGACCCCACACTGCAGGCTTGCCTCTGACTCATGGAAAAGTGAATCCAGGGCTTTGCAGCGTGCCAGATTTTCCCAGCTGCCCGTGGCAGGCAGAGATCAGCTGCCTTACCTTCATGATGTTGACGAGGTCTGTTTGATAGTAGCGGTCCTGGTGCGCGTTGGCAGCTGCTAAAGTGAGGAGATAATCATTCCTGGCGTGGATAGCCTTGGAATTGCACTCGGATCGGCGGGCTTTTAACTGCAACAAGGGAAGACAGGGCTCAGGAGGAGACTCTGAAGGACCAGGCACCCCAGAACAGCAAAGGAATTGTGTGGATGTGTGTGGATGCAGTGAGAACTTCAGGGCGTTTACGGATTCCTGATGGATTTTTCTCTCCTGCCACTGGAATTTCACCTCGAAGAACAGTTTTAATGCTATTTAGACAAAAAAATTCCTTGCATATATTCCATATTTAATTCTGTGCTCTGCCCAGAGAATGCTCTTGGCTCATCCTTTGTGCTACCCATATCCCTTCCAAGCCATCCCTCACCTCTGCATTCCAGACAATTTGGGGAGTTTGCAGCACAATCCAAGTTTTGTACTCACCTTCACACTTGCCTTCTGCAAGCTTATTCTTGACTGAAAAAGACTAAGTTTGGACCTGGAACAGAAATGAGCAGAAGAACCTGAATGATTGCCTTACAACATTTCTACAGGAGTGTTTTTTAGCTGTCTGAAGGATGGTGGTTTAAAAAGTAAACAAGGAAACAAAATCAAGTCAATAGGTATTTTAATCTGAATAACTCTATAGGATAAATCTGCTCCAAAACCCCCAAGCTCAAATTTTTGGTTGTTTTTCTTTGTTTATGTTTGTTTACACCCTTCAGGTATTACAGGTAATGTTATTAAAGTTCTTTTCATCATCCCTCACAAAGACAGAAAACATCTCTAAGGAAGCCATCATCACATTCCCTGAGAGCAATTCTGAATAACTTCTAAAAACAAAAATTAAAGGAAAAAAAAAAAGCAAGAAGGGGTGTGGTAAACTCCCATGACAGGCCAGACTCCAAACCCAAAAACATGGTTTTCCAGGAAGGAAGGAAATCACCCTCCTTCAGGATGTCAAGGAACAGAAAAAAAAACCTTAAAGCCTCAAAAATTCATCTCGAAAAATGAAAAACAGTGTTCAGTTGCCTCTCCCCCTCTAAATGGACTGAAACCAAATATGAGATGTGTGGACAGAAAAGGAAGTCAGGAGGCTTTAATGTCAAAAAAGTGCCAGCTGACACACTGTCCACAGCAAATGCCAAATTAAAGCTGCTCCTTGAACTTCCTTCCTAAACAAACCGACACAAACCAAGCTCTCATTTCCTCCCAGGGTGTGCTCCAAAAATGTATAGAAGCAAAATGCAAAGAAAACCTGGCAGAATCTCGTTGAAAGCCCAATATCAAGTGCAAAAACTAATACAAATGTGCTTTTGGGGGCTGCAATTATTTCTACATATGCCATTATAAAAACATACTTGGCCTCAATATCAGCTTTCTCCCGTACCGCCTGAGCCATCTGCTCAGTCTCAAAATATTTCTTTTTGCCTTTAGCTAAATCTTTGACTGTCTCCTGTAATTCAGCTTGGATTCTTGTCAGCTGGTCCACGCACTGGAAAAAAAAAAAAAAGCATTCAGGAAAGAAAATATTACTTTTTCTTTGCATCCAAATAATATTATTGGCGTTGTTTTTTATGCTTTTTATGGCATTTTATAGGGAAGGCTGCAGTCTTTAAGTCACTCCTGGTCAATTATTCATGCAGGTCTTTTAAAACTGATCAGAACATAAAACCTTCCCTCTTCCTTTCTTTCTGCTGCTGTTTAAGCTGTTATGATAACCCACAAATTAAACATAAAATTTCTGAAAGCTTTGGATGCAGTAATTAGTTGAAGTCATCGGAATGCAACTGGGAAAAAGCCAAAGGCAATCGACTGGAAGTGATACCCAAAAAATAATTAATCTCTCCTTCTTTAAAATTTAAAGCACGAGGCAAAAGCTGCCACATAAAACAACACGACAGGAAGAAAAATGATTACACTCAGCAATTCTTCAGACACCCCAGCAGCTTAAAAAAACCCAAAAAAACAACAAAGTGGGGAAGGATCTGTGCTAAGCAGGATCTAGGTAAGAAAACCAATGTGAATCACCAGTGTCTAGAATTAAAAACTCTCCTTAGAAGAGATTATTAAAGATTTTCTTGAACCCAAACTGGATTAAGCACACAGGAGATGGATAGTGCAGTGGATTTCCATTTAATTGCAGACATCCCAGGCTGGATGTGGTCACTGAAGGCTCCAGCAGCACCCAGGGCTGACTTCAAGGAAACCAACTGGAGTCCTTCCAGCACCACCCCAAGAGGTGCCAGCTCTTTTCCTATCAGCATCCCCCCTGTATTCCACTGAAATAAAAAAATGAAATATTCCACTGCCCCGTATTCCACTGAAATAAAAAAAAAAAAATATAAAATATAATGCCCAGACACCTGCACAAAACAAACTGGCAGCCAGCAGGAATTGCTGGTCTTCTCAGCACACAAGGCTGCTCTCCCTGAAGCTGTGACAAATTGCTACAAAGCACAGAAAAATTCCCACTGAAGCCACTGTTTGATGAGTGCAGCCCAATAAAGCAACGGGCTGCAGAGGGTGCATTCCCCAGAGGCTGGTGTGGGGAGTGGTGGAAGGCAGAAATTTGGATTTTTGGAGACCTCTGTGTGAATCACTGAAAAATGAAAGGTAAAAAAAAAAAAAAAATCTGGATATAATGGATGGCTGGCAAAGACCTAAATGCCTGTGGGAAGGACTGGGGTTTTGCAACACCAGTGGGAATTTTGATCCCTGAAATCTCCTGCCAGCATCAAAAAATTAAAATCTCAAATAACCTCAGTTGTTAAAAAGATCGTTTGAGAAGAGTTAAATAATCTTGGTTTGCATCCCTGCAGGATAAAAAATTGCCAGGAGACTGGATGCCACTTTAGATGGCTATTCCCATGTAACCTCACAAGTATTTTGCTGACTGAATTTTAATTTTGATAAGCTTTTGCCTGAATGGAGGTCAGAACAATTATTCCTCTGTCCATTATTTATCTGTTTGGGAATCCAAAGGGAAGGGAGAGAGACTGCACTGTGTAAAACAATAAACTGGTTGTGTGGGAAAATTAACCCCTCCAAGGGTTAATTCCATGTTGCAGGAAAACTGTTATCACTGTTAGAATACTCTGAACCAGAACACTGCCCTGATAATTGTAGTAACTTGTTCTGCTGATTCAAAAGTGCAGGAATAAAGGAAATTCTAAGACTTTCAAAAATTTCAGGATCCCACTTCTGCTGCTGACTCATGCACACTGAACTATTACCATTTGCAGAAGAATAAATTACAATTATTTACCAGTGAGAATGCCATAAAATTGCCACAGCATCGTTTGGAAAGCTTCACATGAAAATAAAATTCCACAGGATTAATAAAGTTAATATTCCCCTCACAAAACAGACATTGCACACCTTTCTAAGAGTAGAATAATTTGTTCAGAAACCCAGAGCTCACATTACAAGCACAGCTATTTGAATTTGTGACCCAGAATTTTACAAAATACTCCTTTAAAACCCAGAACTAGGTATGTCCTGGGGTTTTGCTGCCACTGTGTGTGCTAAAATGCCTTTTGCTTGTTTTGTTTTTTGGTTGTTTTTTTTTTTTTTAATATAATTCAAGGGACATCTTCCACCATCCCAGGCTGCTCCAAGCCCTGTCCAGCCTGGTCTTGGGCACTCCCAGATTCTCTGGGCACCCTGTGCCAGGGTTTCCACACCTCATAAATGACTTTCAAATGCAACAAGCAATTCAATGAATATCCAGCTCACTGGAACGACACTATTTTCTCTGCAGGGATAATTACAGATAATTAAAGAGGTAATTAAAGCAGCTTTTGGAGCACTTTCCTTGTGATACTGTTACAGGAGGTGGCTGGACAATCTCCACTCTCCATCCTGGAGATTGCTCCAGCCACTCCTTCGGGTTTCAGAGGGATCTTTTCTTAAAATCAGAACTTCTCCCAACAAAAACCACTTGCAATTGTCACTGCAAACCCAGTGCAATGGAATTTCTACAGCACAGTGTGAGATTTGCTGAGATCATGTTTGACCAACTGGTACCACATTTTTAGAAGACTCACTTCCAAGCAGTCACAATTTGGGATAACAGCTCAGAATTTTGATCCCTCTCCAACAAGATGGATTTGTACATCTACAAGATGAAGAGTGCTTACATATTTTAAAAGTGCCACAGTAAAAGAGCTCTAAAAATCATTTTTTTTTTTCCCCTCAATAAAAATGACAACAGTTTCAAGGATTTATTAAAGCACAAATACCTTCTTCAGCTGCTGCTCCTTAAAGCACCGGACACTCCTGGCTGGTTCAGAAATCAAATTTTTATAATTCTCACAGATATTGAGTCGGGACTGGGCCACCTGCATGGTGCCTTCTAAGAGTGATTTCCAAACTGAGTACATGCTCCTAAAATAATGAGACACAGAGAAGGTGTGGGAAGGAAGAAAGAGAGGTCAGGTGCTCCACTGAAAATTCAGATTTATAGACTCTCCTGAATTGCAAGGATCCTCCACAAGCTCCTGGGCTGGTTTATGTGACAGCAGCACACATTTTTCCAAGGACTGCTTTGAAACTAAATCTGAAGCACAATCCTAAAGGACTGAACTAGCCAACATCTCTACTTGTAACAAAACTTTTCATGGCAGTTGCACCAAAAATAAAGATTTTCCTGCCTGTTCCTGTCTTGTGCTTCAACTCCTTGCCAAACATTTTGGGCTCAGCACTTGGTGATGGGTAGGGAGGGGTTTGCAGAAGAGCTCAAGGGTGGGTGTTATGGGAGTGTTTTATGTGCACTTGAGACTGATAATTCAGTTTATTTCTTTCTAAACACACACAACCTACGTGAGGGTGCTGACAGTCCCAAACACAAACCTGTCACTTTCTTCCTGTTTGAAATAAAACTTGTTGGACCACAAAGAAGACATTAAAACAAAGCAGCTGAAGGCTTATTCCAAATGTTTAGGAGGTGCTGTTCAAAGGCCTTCAGCAACTGAGTTATTTCTGGTTTCATGTTTTATCCACCTTTCACGCTAATGAAATAAAGTTTTGTAAACAACTGCCTCCTGCTTTGCCTCCTCCCTGCTGTCAGATTTGATCTTCACAAAGAACAGCCTCCTAAAATGAAATCTCTTCCTTTCTCTTCCTATGAAAGGGACCTGACACTTAATCCTCCAACCCTAAAATTATTTACTAAAATCTATATTCAGATACAAGCATTAATGCCCAAACAGATGCAAATTACAGTGGCTGTCCTGTCAGGCTGTTTTGTTTCTCCCATCTTCCTAAATATTCAAGTCATAAACATCTATTTAAGACTAATCTCAGGAAAACAAAGCTTCTCTTTTAACTGGCAATGCTCTACTACAAAGGAAAAAGAAAAATTAAGTACAGAAAAGCAGTGATTCATTGTTAAGTAAAATAATGACACAAATTGAAGTGATAAATACAGCTAGTTGGAGATATCCAACTGGTAAATTACCTATAATCACTTCGTTCCTCAGCTCTTATTCCAAGCCAGTCCTTCTTTAAGTATTGGCTAGCCAGCTTCTGAATGCTCTGTTAAAAGAAGGGGAGAAAAAAGATGGGTTTTTTTAAAAAAATAGTTAATTAAAATAAAAGAGGTAATCAAAATTATGTCAGACAAATGAAAAACCAACTAAGCAAACAATCTCCAGCTCCAGCAAACGTTCAACAGCACACTCAGAGGTGGGAATGCTGGAAGGGAAAGGGCTGAACTTGTCCCAGCTGTGAGAACCCCAATTTGTCTTTCTCTGGCTCAGATTTGTGTTTCCCCCTGGATTCCAGGATCCAGGAGACCTCTGCTCATTTCTGAGCCCACCCTGACCATCCAGGGCTGCAGGAGCTCTGCTGCTCTCCCAGGAGGAGCCCCTCACTCAGAGGATGACACCAGAACACAGACTGACAAATGCAGCTCATCTTTAATTATTAAGGTTAATTGCACCCTTTGGTTTCATTTTGCAGGGCCTGGGGAAATCAATAACAACATTTTCATAGCCAAGGTCAGAAATCTGTGGGGTTTCATTTATAACCACGAGGGGAAGGGGAGCTGCTGATCCCATTTTCCTCCATATATCCCTTTAGAATTGGGTCCCATTGATCCCAAGGCATCAGAACCCCCAAAACCTACCCACCAAAACCAGCACAGAAGCTAAAAAACAAATATAAAAAGCTAAAACTCAAGGCATCACCATCACGCTGAGGAAATCCTGGAGCTGAGTTTGTGAACACTGAGCAGCACTCCTGGCTTTGGGGTCCTGCTGGGGAATGAATGCTCCAGGCTGGGACAGAGGGGCTGGGAAGGGATCTGGGGGGGATTTGGAGGAGAGAAAATTCCTTCCCTGCGAGGAAAACCCGGTGGGGAGTGCCCAGCCCTGAGGGACTGAAGAGCCCTGTGGATGTGGCACTTGGGGACCTGGGCTAGGGGTGGGACAACAGCTGGATTCCAACACCTGGAAGCTCCTCTCCCACCTAAAGCAGCTTGTGGTGACTCTTCTGAAGAAGCATCACCTTCTCCAGCTCTGGCATGCTGGTCTGCACAGCAAAGCAGTGGAGACCTGGGTGAAAATTCCCTTTCCAGCAAAGAACTAATCCCCCAGGAGTATTTTGGAAGAGCAATGCTGAGGAAGAGCCATCTCTGCCTCTGACCCACTCAAAGAGGGGCACAGGGTTATTTATTTACACTTTCCATACCATGCTTAAGGTTCAACAACCTTTTAATTACTCCTAGAGAAAACATCAGAAGTAGCTTTAGAGAAAATATCAGAAGCAGCTCAAAGAGCACAAGATTTTATTCATGTCTCCCAGCCCACACAGTAGTAAAAACTTACTAGCAAGCTGTGATTTGATCAACGTGCTCACATGGAAAAATTAAATGTTGCTAATAGATCACCAGTAGCAAAGGCATGCTCCCTCATGTTTTTAAAACACTGCAAATTCCATTAGGGAGCTGTTAAAAAAATCCCAGATAAAAGGAAGAACATTTCCTTCAATCCTACTGCCACTTGTGATGGGACTTGGAGCTTTATGAGATACCTCCACCTGGTGCTAATTCCTTGTTTCCACCCCTTCTTCCTCAGCCTCCACTGCAGGATCTGCCCCAAGATGCTGAACAAACAATTCACAAAGAGGGGAAAAAAGCTCACAGGCAGCTGAGGCCAAGCTCTGCCAAAATTAAGACGCAAAAAAAAAGTCACAAGAGGGAGAAATAAAGCTATTTTTGCCCACAGAAATCCTATCACTGATGTCAGCAAATAAACCAGAAACCACGTGGGATTAACCCTTTATTTCCGAACTGAACAAGCTTGGCCATGAAACCATTCAATAAAATGAAGAGAACAGGGAGCATAAAAGAATCATGGAAAAGCCAGTCGTGACAGGTATCAGGGAGGAAAAACATCTGGAAATATTTGCAGGAATACTTAACAAAAGGAATCACCACTAGAAATGAAAAGAGGGAGACGAAACAAATTAAAAGATCGTTATTAGAAGACTTTTTAAAAGTTGTATTAATGCTACTTTCCAAAGCTGTCGTAAGGTTTTTATCTGTCATAATAATTGAGAGGTGCTGATGACAGGAACCCAAAAACCCCATTACTGACAGCAGAAAGCATGACAGACACAGCTGATGTAATGCTGAATTTTGGGACTCTCAAGCAGGCAAATTCAGTGCTGCTCTTCCCTTTTAGGTGGTTTCGATAACTTGCATCATTTTGATCCCTTCTCTTTATCACAGCAGCTTTCTGACATGATTTTTTTTTACCCATTATTTTGTTTTCCAAGTCCTCTTCTGGCAGGCAAACACAACAGAGAGGCTTTAATATCTCTCTTTACTTTGCTTCTCTGGGAAAAGCAAGTTTACTCCAAATTAAACTGACTTCATGGAAGTGTGGAAGCCACTTTTACTAATCAACAGCTGCAAATTAACACTGTCCATTAGCAGCAAGAAAAAGTCACAGTTTTATTATGTATAAATTCTTATTATCACACCCATCCATTGCTTATGTGCAAGAGAGTTTTGCTTTATTTTACTTTTAAATGGGGGGGAAAAGCACTGGGAATGTTGTCCCATTGTCATTATTGCAAGGTGCAGGCACTGTGGAAAATTCTGGTTTCTTTCAGTACTGCTGGTTCTTCCAAAATAAATTTGACAGCTACACCAAGACTCTCCTGCCACTGTAAAAACAGCCTTTTGACTGATATCAGATCATTTCAAACCCTTATTTTTAGCTGTAAGAGAGCCAGACTGTAAGGGCCATCCACTGATGATCCTTGTGGGTCCCTTCCAGCTCAGAACATTCTGTGAAATGAGTGAAAAAATAAAGGACAAAACCCCCCCCACACCACCAAAATGCCCATACTTTGAAGAATGCTTCTGCTACAAAAATGAAGAAATGAGATTGACACAAAACAAGACATTTCAGGCACTTCCCCAGTGCCCCCAGCTTTTTTTCTCCAACCAGTGAGATCTGACAAAACTTCAGTGAGCTCAGGGAGCCTGGCTCACCCAAGCACAGCTACCTGGGGCCAAAAATTCAGGAGGCAGCCTCATCAATCACACAGACATTTGCCTCACAAGCTTCCAGAGTGACTTGGAAGAGATTTGACGCCCTTGCCAATCTCTTGGAAACCTCTGGACAGGGAGAAGGGAGCACAAAACACAACTCTGGTTCTTGCCTGCAGCAGAACCATTCAGTGTGAGCACTCCAGTCTGGGAAAGTCATCCCAGTGATTATTTCAAGTGATGTTTTATTTACCAGAGCTAGCTGCAAGAAGGGTTTAATGAGAATGGAGGGATTCCAGGCAGGATGTGACGTGGCTCCAATGAGCATCCCAAGCTGTCAACACCAGCTCTGGCAGACACAATTATTGTGCTGGGAGCTCACACAGGGCCTGAGGCAGCAGCACAAATGAAAATGAAAACAATCCCTGGAACAGGCAACACGTGGGCTTCTCCAGAGCATCCCAGCACTTTCCAAAAGCTGCCCTGACTGGTGATCTGCACTGCCTTTAACATGGTTAAACAGAGATAAAAGAGGCACACACAGGTGAGCCAGTCTGGATTTGTAGGGTGAGCTTTAATGCTTTTCCTTTTCAATGATTCCATGTCAATCCCTTGCTGGACTCTCTCTGTCTGCCCTTTTCACTCTCTCTGCCTCACTTTCTCTCTCTGCTCCTTTTTACCTCTGCATTTTTTTCTCTCTAACTTTTTATCTCTCTGTTTTTCTCTCTCCCACTGTTACATTCTGCTCCTGTTACTTTCTGCTCTATTTTTCTCTGCCAGATCTTGCTCTGCACATTTCTCTAGGTGCCTTTTTGGTCTCTCCAGTTTCCCTCACTATTTGGCAGCCCCGTTGAAGTCAATAGATCACTATTTTTCACCCCCTTGGGATCACTATTTGGCGGCCCCATTAATTCCTATAAACCACAATCTGGCAGCCCCATTAATATCAACAGCTCACTATTTGACAGCCCCTAAAATGGGGGGCTTTGACCCCCTCCCCAGTCGCTGTCCCCTCAGGGTTTGGGGGGGTCCCTGTCCCATGGTGTTTTGGGGGTCGCTGGGAGGGTTTGGGGGGTCCCTGTTCCCTTTGGAGGGGTCCCTGTCCCCATCCTCATTGCAGTGATCCCCGAGGGGAGGGGTTGGGGGTCCCTTTGGGGTTTGGGGGTCCCTGGGAGCGGTTGGAGGGTCCCTGTCCCCGTTGGGTTTTGGGGGTCCCTGTCCCCTTTGGGGTTTGGGGGTCCCTGGGAGTGGTTGGAGGGTCCCTGTCCCCATTGGGGTTTGGGGGTCCCTGTCCCCGTTGGGGTTGGGGGGGGTCCCTGTCCCCTTTGGGGTTTGGGGGTCCCTGTCCCCTTTGGGGTCATCCCCAAGGGGATGGGTTGGGGGGGTCCCTGTCACAAGTTGGGAGGGGGGGTTTCTTCTCTCCCCAGGGTCTTGGGGGTCCCTTGTCACCCCCTCAGTGTCGGGGCCCCCCTGTCCTCTCAAAGCGTTTTTAACAGCCTTTTATAGTGTAAATCTGCTGTTTCACGGTAGGGTAGTACTTTAAATCAAGGATATTATTTTTGAGAAAAAACATCTCTATTTTCAACAGGACAGAAAAGCTGGCAGCAGTAACGCAAAGATGTTAAAGGCTCTGTTCGTGTTCAAACATCTGTAGAAAAAAAGAAGCCCTTCCACAACTCAGGATACAGGTGCCAAAGCACTCACTAAGGGGAAAAACAGTCTATTAGAAAGCAATTTTTTTCTGAAGTTAGAAGACAAGCCAACTCTACAAGCGCTGCCAAGAACATCAGAGTCCAACTCAGTTTGACTTTGTTCACATGGCAAAAAATAGAAAAAATAAAAAAATAAAAAAAAAAGAAAAAGGAAAAAAAAATAAAAAGAAATTTCTTCCTGCTCATTTAAGAAAGAATTTCCCAGGAACAGTTCAGAAAAACAAAAAAATCATCAAGTCAACCTCTGTGCAGAAAACAGCCAGAGAAGGAAAGCTTGGCTTAGGGCGCTTAAAACACGGATTAATTCAGGCCCCAACATTTGCTGAGCCCAGGTCCACACAGAGGAAGCTTTCCTGCCAAGATTTACACATCTATTTCACACGTGAAACTCCTGGATTTGGTGGCACCAGACAGGCAGGAGGAGTGAGAAAGGGCGCCAGGGGGAAAGGAACCATCTGGTCTGCACCGCGCCGACACAATAGGGAAGGGCTTGAGTTTGGCAGCTTGGGACTGGGAAGCATATGGGATGTTTTATCCCCCCCCAAAAGAAAAAAAAGGAAGATTGAAGTCCTAACAAACTAAGATTATTTGGACCAATTTGCTTTGGGTTCTTATTCTTAAAAAAAAAATCAAAGGAAACCTTTTATTTGTGTATTTACTGATAGTTATGAGAGAAGCTTTCACGTGTTAATAAAACAAACCAGAGAAGCCTGAAATTTAAAGTCTATGCTGATAACAAATATATTTTAATATGAAATTAGCCAAGTACAAGGCTGAAATGAGTTCCTTGGAAACAGGTTAGTGTTTCACACACGAGTGTTAAGAGATAACACCTCAGGTGGTTTTGTCCAGCTTGTTCAGAACAAGGTTTTGCTACAATGATAAATGGAAGCTCTCCATTACAGTTTCAGATCAGCAAACTAAATGAGATAAATGCAGACTGCAGCAGATTCTTCTACCCTGGTTTCTGGGAGCACCAGTGCCCTGGGTATGGTCAGCACCCTGTAACATCAGCACAGAGACCAAAACCTCCCAAAATCAAAGGAGGCAACAACAACTCAAGCCTGAGGCAAAAAAAAATTACATGCAAAGGTTGCCATGATGCAAATGAATTGAGCCCAGGAGGGAATGAGACCACGTCAGGCCCCATCACACTGACCCCAGCACATCAGCACCTCAATTTAATCCAAAATTACACAGCACTATTTCACCCTGCAGTACATGAGTATAAGGTACCCAATGGTGAGTCCTGGGAATTCCTATTTTGTATCAAGCAGCACCTTTCACTTTGCAGAGATCAGTGGATATTATATTTAATCCTTGGATCTAAGAAAATTCAAGGGGGGGGAAAATCCACAACTTCCACAGATAAGTATTAGCAACTACAAAGCTTTTCTAACAGCAATAGCCCGGCACAAGAAAACCACAAATTATTCCTATTAAAAATGAGGCAGATGACCTGGAGGGAAGGGGAAACCTGCAGATTCCAGTCCTTAAAGTAGGAATATTATTAGCCAAAGGGTTCTATTAAGCACACTCACAGGGTGAGCATGGAGAAATACAGTGGGAAGGCTGAAAGTTTTTAGAAGGAAACAATGACATTTAACACTCATATTGCAAGAGATGCTGTGTCATGAAGCTCCCCCACAGTGAAGAGTCCTTAGAAAAACAAATTAATTTGTTGGCAAAAAGGGAACACACAGAATAATGTAGAGAAAAATGAATCCACACTGTAATCCAGGAAACTGTGCCACTCTTCAGACTCGAATTCAAAGTAATATGAAAGAAAATACAGGTCTAAACCCTGGATAAAATCCTTACAACAATGGGAATAAGCCAAAAAAATCAGCTATTGAATCTGGTCATCAAAAATATCTCCCAGTGTCCATATGTATATATTTATTATATTTAAGTATGTATTGATATATAAATTTATATATCTAAAGCAGCTGCACACTGACAGGAGGTGAAAGTCACATCCAAAAATATCATCAACACATTTAACAAATATTTTCTTCTCCAGACAAATGCTTGACAGACTACCATTAGAAATCTCTCCTGACTTTTTCATTTTGTAACATTTCTAGAAGAGCCAGTGGAGTCAGTTCCTACAGACAGTGTTTTGTATGAGATTTGCACTTTATTTCTGGTTCTTGGCCTTAGTACATCTCCAGGCAAGTGGAGTTCTCCTGCATCTGAAAACCCAGGTGGGCTTTTTTTTTCTTTTGATATCCCAAAGATTGGACATATCACTGTTCTGTTAAAGGCTAAATTGCTAGTTGTTTCACTGGAAGGTGTCTATATAATTCCTAAGTCACTCCTATAAACAACAAGAATACTGAAATTACACCAGGATTACTGAAATCTAGTAGACATGCAATTGCTTTCCTCCCTTCCCCAGGAAATATTATATTTATTTAAAACATTGCATTTAATACTTAAGGTGAAAGAACACTGAAAAGTCACCAAGCCACAAGCAAATCCAACAAAAAGGAATTTAACAATGAGAAGATTTGCCAAAAAAAACCCCAAAAAACAACCTGTTTCTGCTTCCCCAAGGTTTTCCTGTATTCACACTGAAGTTCTAGAAGAGCTGAGCAAACTCTTATATTTAGGCAGCAAGAGAAAGCATTAATTAATAGATGACAAAGTCATCTGGGTCTGGATTCTCTGCTGCTCTTCAAAGGAAAATCATTCCTAAGCTCAATCTCGGCCTCACAGAGAGCCCTGAAAGGTTAAACAAAACCCTCTTCAGTCAAAACCCTTCCAACCCTTAAGACAGCAAGCCATAAATTATTAAGCAGCTTGTCTAATTGCTTCATGATGGCATCCAAGGATTCCAGTGCCCCCTACCCCCATCCCAAGACGCAATTCCAGCTGGATGCACTTCCAACACAGCCCATCATTCACCAGAGCCTGCTCTAATGTTAAAATGAGGGACCAGAGGTCAGGCTCCTAATCAGAAAACAAAGAGGGAGATCCCCAGACCCACGTAACATCCTAAATCTTGGAGCTCCATCAGCGAGCTGGCAACTGGAAAACCCAGGAAACCTCACTGGTAAGGAATGGAGAAAGGGATGGGATTGCACTCGACAGCCTGACTGTAAATCCTCCAAATTCAGTCCTAGCTGGAGAGCTGCTCCTATGAGCACTGTGCTGATCCACAGCTGTAAATCAGAAACTTGGGCTGTGATTCAGGCAACTTTCAGGTCTTCACTCAGTGGGGGAGAGTATAAAGTGTGAAATCAATTCCCATTTATTCCTATGAGAGATAGCAAAGCAGGAAAAAGATCAGCAAAAGATTAAAAAAGTATGTCCAGTTCATCAGCATGCCCCCATTTTCCAATTCACTGTTGGGTTTTAAACACCACATTTCAGGCAGAGAAAGCACACCTTTAATGGCTCAGGGTTTACAAACCATAGCAGGGGTAGCAAATCAAACAAAACAACTCTTTTTTTTTTAACTGGGTAATAGTAACAGCACTCATAATTTTATCAACTACATTTCAGTATCATCCATTCACACAAAATGAAAAGGGATCTGCAAATTCTAACTGCTGAAGCAGGAAGACTTGGCTTTAAACTTCTCACTTTCCAGACATTCAATATTTATTCCTTGCTGCCTATAATGACATTATTTTTCATTCCAGCAAAACACAACCGCCTGATTTTCATGTTCTCCCTCGGCAAAAGCTCCAGGGCAGATCCTTTGGCAGATATTCCAAGTTTGTTTTAAACCAACACTGCTGACTGACAGCTACAGGAGGGACACCTCAGCCTCCTCCTGAGCAGTTCCAGACCAAACTCCACAATAATTCCAATACTATTGCAAAGCTGATGGCACTGACACGTCAATGCAGCACAGGATCGCACAAGAAGCATTTCCAAGGGATTGCTAACTAAGGGAATTAAAAGAGCAGGAGGAGCTCCTTGGACACGTGCACCAGGAACGAGCCAGAGGCCAAAGGAGGCAGGACAATGTCCGTGGGGGATGTCCTTGTCTCAGGAATGGAACTGCCAGAGCTGTCAGTTGCTGACTGACAGAAACTCCCACCCTCTCTCGTCTGCTGCCACCAAACAGCAAAGCAGAAACGCCATGGCCACTGGGGAGCTGAGGAGGGGCTCAAAGGCACAGCTAAAATAATTATAATGTGCTTTGGGTCAATGCAGCTCTTACCTTTAACTGCTCTGGGACAGAGAAAATGCAGGGGAGGAACAGAACCACGTCCTCCTGGTTCATAATTTAGCAACGCTGACTCGGCCGAACTTTGGCCAGTTGCTTTTTTACTACGGGCAATAAAAGATACAAATATTAAATGAAAAGGGGCAATATGGAAATCTTGCTGGCCAGGTTAACCTCCAGGTTATTTATGGCCAGCAGAAAGTGTGGAAGGGTTTGTTTTGCTTTCTCATAACAGAGCAATCGAAACCCAGTCTTGGGGCAAAGGTTGAGGTGCAATGAAATGTGGCACCCAGAGTTTGTCCTTCCCACACCCGGGCTGGCAAAAGCCTCAGACCTGCACATGGGAACACAGTGTCTCTCTTTTCCCCTTTAAAAAAGTATTTTTTTTACAATTTCAGTCGCAGGAGTACAAGAGATCAAAGACTAACACCGAGACGTGCAAAAGTCAAATATGTGAATAGTGAACAAGCTTAACTCTCGTGCTGCAGTCCTGGCAGGGGTGGTGTCCTCAGCACCCTCCTCTTCTTCCTTTCCTAAGAGGCCAACTGTTTAATTAATTGTTTTACATAGGTGAAATGGACCATTAGAAAACATTAGACAACACTTAATTTATCATTTATACAAGGATGAATGCAAATCATTTTGAGGTTTGGGGTTGGGTTTTTTTTTTTTTTACCCCTTCCCACACCCCTAATTAATATTCATGAGGATAATTTCACAAAGGCAGTTATAAAACTATGTCAGAGGCAGCTTGAAAATATAGTTGTGCTAACAGAGAAAGAGGAAACTCTGTCCCCCCCCTCCCCACCCCTGCAAGGGGGTGGGGTGGGGGGATTTAAACCCAATGCAAACATTTGCTGAATGATGGGGCTTTATAATATTTTAATCGAGTTATTCATTACACAAAAAATAACACTGTGGAAAACCAGATAACGTTATACAAAAGCTAAGTTCATTTGTTCTGGACAGGTGGCCAGTCTGCAACTCCGTGCCGGCATCCAAAGCCCGCCCACAATAGCACTAAAGACGATTATGCAAATGCTCCCCATTCCCTGCTATTTTCCCAGGAATGGGAGAAGGGCTCCATGTGGAAGAAGCAATTGTTTCCCAGTCATGTGGAAAACAAACCAAGAGAAAGAAGGGAGGGAATGTGAACGGAAGATAGCAACGCATCCCCTGGCCGGGCTGCGCGCCGAGCCGGGAGATGCCTGGAATGATCCTACCAGAGCGTGGATAGCAGGGGTCAGAGCCCCAGTTCAGAGCCCAGGAAATGTATTCTTCACCCTGTTGGACGTTTTCCTTGTGTTCTGCCACGGGACAAAGCGGCTGAGGGATGGCAGCTCTCCTTCAGCTGGAAGGCACCACTCCGAAGGGAGCGCTGGCCCAAGCGGGAAGGCTGGGGAAGATGGGCAGCAGGTCATCTGGGAGCCTGAGTTTTTTGCAATTCCACATCTTGGGCACATAAATCAATAAAATAATAAAATAAATCAAACACAAATGTGGAATCTAAGGCAATAAATTGGCTCCACTTCAGTCCTCCAGTGGCTATCGATTTTAACGCGTTTCACTAAAACACACAGATGACAGGGATGTAAAATTCATCCTTAAAAACTACAAGAATGTTTCTTGTATTTCTAAGGACAGCTCTTCAAAGCCCACGGCTTGAACCACCAATTTTTACCTCAAATGCTTTTCACCTCTCCTAAATATCAATCTTCCACCTGAGTACTCCTGCAGATAACCCAGCTTTTCTCCTCCTGTCCCACTGAATCCCAGGATTCAGCAGGACACAAAAAAGGCCGCAGGCAAACGACTGTGATCCAAGTAACCAGAAGCTTGCAACTTTATTAATTATAAGTTAGGCATGACTAATTGTAATTCTAAGGGCAGGACTTTCCCACAGAGCACCAGGTACTGAGCGGATGCAGAGCAGCATTAATGGGTCAGAAGATGTCACAGATGAAGCTGTGCCATTAGCATGGACTGTTACACAGGCTGAGGATTCAGCTCTGGGGCTGAATTCTTTATTCTCACTATTACTGAGGAAATTGGGGCTGGCCCTGGATCCCTGGAAGTGTCCCAGGACATGCTGGATGGGGTTTGGAGCAGACTGGGATAGTGGAAGGTGTCCCTGTCCTTGGGAAGGGGTGGAACTGGATGAGCTTTAGGTCCCTTCCAACCCATTCCAGTCTGTGACTCTGATTCTAAAGGAACCAGGTTTCTAGAGCTGATATCAGAAGATTAAAATAAGAAATCATCATCTGAGCCTTGCTGAAATAAAAATGAAATCAATTTAAAATCTTCACTTATTCCTCAAAAAAGGACATGTCCATCCAATTTAGAGTGGGCTACCAAGTTGGTTGAGTAGAACATACAGGAGCAGTGTTAGGGATAATCCATATTTAAAAACCAACACCCCCTTTGCTTCACAGGTTTCCACTCTATTCCAGCCCTGTAACTGGAGTCAGTAAAGATAAAAGTATATAGGAGGCAGTTGCCCTTTTTTTCTTAATTTTACAAGTATAACTTCTCAGAACTTATTTTTTTATGCTCCTTTTTTCTTCACTTCAATATCCCCTAACCCTTGAAGCAAGTTTCCAAAATCCACCTGCTTTGTTTTCCCAGTTGATGGAAATTTGGCTCCATTTCCATTGCCACCTCTTTTCCATTCAGATCCCAACAACTTGACACTGAACTTAAATTCAAAAGAATTTCTTGGGCAGTTTCCTACATGGCTTTAAAGTGACTTAATCAAATCATCCTTCTATCAGTGACAGTGTTGTTACTTTTCCTCATTCAACAGAATTTACAAATAAATTGTGGAGACTCATGCTCATGAGTTCATCACATGTACACAGCCTTTATCACATCTCCTGCCTGGCTGGAGTTCCTCCTGGAATTCATAAATTCCCTTTTCTTCTGCCAAGATACCGAGTGCTTTTCATTTCCAGTAACTCCACTGCACTCTCTCCCTGTTTCCTGTAGGAATCTCCTCTGGGATCAGCCTACCTATTGGCTTCTGGGCACTCTGTCAATCTTCCAAATATCTTTCACCCTCTGTGTTTCTGTTCTCAATTACTATTTGTCTTTCAGCACTTGACATCTCTGATTCCAGTGCTCCACTTCAGATTTCTCCTACCTTGCCACACAACCCAGTTTTTCTCCACACACTCTTCTGACCATTCTTACCCCACCCAGGCATTTCTGTATTTCCATTTTCAACACCAACTCTCTGGCCCACCTCTTTTTTAATTTCCCCCCTTCAATTTCCAGCACTTCCCACCTCTACTTCTTTGTCTTGGCCTGGTAACACAAAACTTGACCAGCCATTGCCATAATCTCATTTTTTATGCTGTTCCACAGCTCTCCACCGTTCACTTCTTCTTTCACCAGGGACAAAATTCCACCCCCCCCCCCCCCAGCTGCTTTGTTTTCTTTCCTGTATCTGGCTCTTTCCATCTGTGCTTATCGTAGATCTTCATCCCTGACACTTTTTTGGTTGCTCTCAGCTCTGCTGCTGCCAACACTCACTCGAGCTCTGGAGGTAACTCTGGGAGAGAGGAAGCCTTCGACAGCCCCAGGAACATTCCCTGATTTACTGCAAACTCCCTGTGGATTGCCAATCCTTGTTCACTGTCAGGTGCAATTCACTGAGCCTTTCGAGGACGGGGTTTATTCGGAGACTGAACTTTTTACTCGCTCAGGAAAATAATCAGGGAACTTCTGAGAGAGTTAAAACAGTGAGCACAAGCAGGGCTAAAATAATATATATATTTCCTGTTTTAATTAAAACATGCCTGCAGGGCATGCCATTGATTTTGGCATATGAGAATACCACTACCCCTGCTAATACATGATGGTACATAATTGGATTTTACTAAAAAGTACTGCTCTTTCATTTAGTAGATTTTAGAAACTAATTATTACTGGTCTTTTGTTCCAGGTATTCACAACATTGATGGAAGGACAAAACACATTTAGGGTATAAACAGGAGGACAGAGACAATACTGTTCACTAAAGGGGGAACAAATCCAGCCTGCTTTAGGAGAGCCCAACTCACAGTCTGCTCCCCACAGCATTCCTCCTGCCCAAAATTCCCAAATTACCCTGACCAGAAATCCCATCACCAAGATGCCACAATGCTGCTTTCACTCTCCCTCTCAGGACTGGGTTTCTCCAGCATTCCATGGGTGTACATCCCAAAACTGTGGCTTCCCCATTCTTGGAATTGTTCCAGACCGGGCTGGACGGGGCTTGGAGCAGCCTGGGACACTGGAAGGTGTCCCTGCCCATGAGCTTTAAGGTCCCTTCCAACCCAAAGCATCCCATGATTTTATAACACAGACATTCCTCCCACTCCTCCTCTGCAATTCCTGGACAAATCCAGGTGATGGAAGGACACTTGGCGATTCTCACAGCTCATGTTCACCAGCCCAGTGACACACGGGCACTTACAGGCACCCACAGCAACCTCAGCCTCCTCCACAAATTAACAGGCACTTGAAAAAAAGACAAGGAAGCAGTAATAAAAAAAATTATAACGAATTATCTTTCAAAAGCCACTTCCAAATCGCTGCTTTTTCTTATTTACATCGTTATTATACTAATCAAAAACACATTTTCTCCTTCTCTCGCAAAAGAATGATAGGATTAATTTAGCATATAATTAACACACGTTTGTCAACTCCTTGTTTCACTGTAGGCCTCCAGCCCAATATTTTCTGTACAGCTACACAGATAGAGCCACCATTCATTATTCAAAGGTTTCTCTGCTGCAAACCAAAGATGTTCTGGTAAATAACAGCTTTGGACTCATTACAAGGTGAGCCATGTTTGAGTTTCCAACCATCACAGGTAACTCAAGTTATTAATTCTTAAAATATTTTTGCTCTTTGCATAATATTCGGAGTTCTGCAGAGAAAAACCTTTGCTACAAAGTCACAGAGAGAAGAGGAAAAAGAAATTCATTGTAAATTATCAGCTGCTCCTGGGAGACAGAGACATTGCAGTGTGCCAAGTCAAATTAATCCCAGACACAAAGATGTGAATAAAGCTTAAAAACTGAGATCAAGCAGGGAAATTAAATAGATCACTCAGAAAAAAATAAAACTAACTTCATTTGGTACTGTGTTTTACACACTGGCCAATGTGTGTTTAAAATTCCATGGTTTTGCAAAGGAAAATGCTCTTCACAGGAATGCCTGAAGCCAAAAAGAAGCCAGTGCTGACACAGAGCCTGGAGAATGCAGATGGGCTTTCTCAAGTCTTGTTTTAAGCAAACACATCAAGAGCAAATTTCTGCTAAGGGAAACCAATGAAATCCAGTTTAAAAAGATCTGAAACAGAATCAGAACCAAAGCGAAAGGCATTCATATTTAAATCAGCATTGGTAGATAACAGATTATAAAAAACAACTTTTATTTAGCCCAGGGCCAGCTTCACATTTGCAGTCTGGGCTCATCTCTCCACTCCAACCTTTTTTAAGCCTGTTTTTCTTTAAATAAACCCCGTGTTTCTGAACACAGCACATCAAGCTCAGCTCTGATGTGACTTACAAACTTGCTCAGGGTTGGGTCATTAGAAAGTATTTATATATCGTTACAGATTTACAAACACAGAAGGAACAAGACTCCCTACCTGGAAGCACTTGAAGCACAAATAACCCCCCCCAATAATCAGGGTAAATCAGAGTTTGCTGTGACCTGGCAGCTGCAGAAATCAGGAGCACAGAAAATTGTCACAGAGGGCAAAATAGGCAAGAGACTGAGAGAAGTCAACTAAAACCTTGTGAAAAGTTTATACACGAGGGCTTGGTGCTTTAGAGCTTCACAAACAAGGAGCTCAAGTGTAAAAAATGAAGCAGAAAAATGCTCTGTATCAAATATTTCCATAAATATTGGGAGGAAGTTTTAGTTCTAGTCATTTCATTGCTACATAAGGGATTTTAGTACTTTGACAACTGAGAAGACATTCTGGCACTAATATAGAGGCACAAATGAATCAAAACATATGTGAAATATGAAAAAAATCATCCCTGAGAAAGATGACATCTCCCTCTTTTCCAAATGAGACTCTAATTTGTTTGGGAAAGGAAGAGAGAAAGGCAGATTTAGAAGTCAAAAACAAATATAGTGCTGGTTAAAAGGCAGGGAAGATCCACCTGAAACCACAACACAGCAACAGAGGATCCACTGAAACCCTCAACATGAGATATTCAATATATGGGCCAGAAAAGCCAGGGATGACCAAAAACTGAATCACCTACGGATTTTTTTTCTGAAAAATCAAGAATTGTAAAAACACAGGCACCACCTGAAACCACACTGACAGGATCCCACCTTAGCAGCAGCACATGAATGATTGAACGAGCCACACTGCAAGCAGAGGTAATTATAAAATAATGTGGTACTGATGCAAATGAGGGGCAATTCATGGCACTAAACAGCTTCTCACCTTTAAACAATCCCCCCCAAACCATGCAGGACTTGGGTTTGTATCCCATTCTCCTGCTCCCTGTGAAATCTGAGCACCACTCATCCTGAGCTTACAAAAAAACCACTTGCAACAAGGTCACCTTGGCACTGGAGCTGCTTTGTGGATTTTTCCCTTTATTACTGTTTGGTAGTGGATCCAAGCAAATCCATCTTCCAGACACTCTGAAAGGCAGCAGTGGCAGCTCTTCATTTTGTTTGTCATTCCCCACTCCCACGACAGGCAAATTTCTGGGCACCTTGCCAAATTATATTTAATTAAAAGCTCCTCTGCTTTTTGATTCGTTAGTAACTTGGTTACCAGCTCCATCGACCACTTATGCAGGGAAAGGAATTTAATATAAAAGTGGGTTTTCTCTGGTGTTTACAGAACTGGTGACAGTGTAATTTGGAGAGGGGAGACAGCTGGCAGTGCAGTTAGAGAGGGAAAACACTGAAAAAGTTGAGACAGAAAAAGCCCCAATCAATGGAGCACACTGATGCTGTACAAATGCTATTTATTCCCCTTTATCAGCTGGCAAACCAAAGTGCTTCAGCAGAGAGGAAGCTCCCCCTGAGTAACCTGAATAATTATTTAGTATAAACACCTCAATAATCCATCAATTCCTGTGCTGAAGCCCCATTTCAAAAAGAAAGATCTTTCATTAAAAGGCATCTCCTGCACTCAAAAGAGGGCTGATTAAACAGGTTCTAATCAGATACACTCCAGTGGAAGGTACAAATATTTCTTGGATAATAAGGGCTGGAAAAGAGTTTATCAGCTCTTTTTATTTCAAGGTTGGGTTGGCTCTTTTTTAATCTCTCTGACCTCACTTATCAGGAGCCTGTGGTCATGGGTTTAAACACCTGACACATCAAAAATGATGAGTGGCCTCCCTGAAACCTGAGTGAAGAGGGATTTCTATCCCACAAAAACCACCTGCCAAGTGACTCAGTGCAGCAGCCAAACGAGCTCCTGCGGATTCTTCCCAGAAACTGGGGGAGAAAAGTGAATTTCAGCCTCTGACATCTGAGCAGAGAAAGGAAAACCAATACAAGTGACACCTCTGGAAGAGCTGCCACTGTGCTTTCAAGGAAAAGGAAACCCAGGCAGAATGATGGGATGAGCTGGGACACACACTCACTCAGATGTTCTATTATTTTTGCTGCAAAATGCTTTTTAAATGCGTGGAACGCTTGAAGCTTTAGATACTGTGAGGGAAAAAAAAACCAAAAAGATAAAACACCCCAAAGTTCAGAACATATCAGAATTCCCAGAGGCTGTGTCCCTGCTGAACACCCAGGCTGATCCCAGCAAGGCTAAATTCCAGCAGTGCTTCCTCAGCACGTCCTAATCCTGCCATGAATCAGCAAACATTTCACGCTCCTGAACCTGGATAAACTGCAAGAATAATCAGGGAGAGACTGTCAAACACAGCATCAGAGAGTGGCTGCAAGAGTAAATCTGTTTATTCCCCTTATATACAAGGCTGGGAGCACAGGAGTGGGTGGAATTTTACAACTGGCTCAGAGAGGAAAATATCACTGCTCAGTGAAAAGGCATTTTTGGGAAGCAGAGAGTATTTTATTTTTAATGCTACGACTCCAACTGAGCCACATTCAGTATCTGCATTTGGAAGCTGAGGCTCACTTTCAGCTCTGTGGCTTCCCAAGATGCACACACGTTTCAGGAACTGAAATTATTTTTTTTTTTCAGGTTGTTTGGTTGTTTGCAGCATTTCTCCTTTACAAGTTCTTTGCCTCGTTTCATTTTTATGCCTGACACACATAGGGGAAGAACCCAAACAAAACCAGGAGATAAGCCATATGAACTTGCAAAATATGTAGTGTGAGGTTTGTTTATTTTCAAGATTCAAGAGCTCCATTTACCAACACACAGCAAAAACACTTTTTCTCATGGATTTTTTCCCCCAGAAAGAAGTTTTAAGCAACTAAGGAGTCATGGTCCAAGCGTGAAGGTCACCACAAAGCTGACCCACTGCTAAAAAAATAAACACCACCCACCCACCCCCAACACCACAATTTTTACCATCTATTGGTGTGTAATTATTGCTACAGAAGAAATCAGCTTTGAAGCCAAAAATTATTGTTTCTTAATCTTGAATCATGAAATATTGGGTGTTTGGAGTCACAAGGATCACCAAATTCTTTCTACCACATATATTCATTATCTTGTATGTTTTTTGGTTTTTTCTATGGAACAAGGACTGAGCTCTTTGCAGAGGAAAAAAAAAAAAAAAGAGTGACAGGACGTAGTTTCAGCAACATCTCAGTATTTCTTCAAGGTATTTCTAAAAATTCTTGGTGGAACCCTCAACTAAAACCCTTCTGCAGGAAACTTCCCAGAAGCTGCTTGCACCTTGGATCACCACTTCCAAATTTTGTTATTGGAGGGTTTTTTTTTTTCCCTTCCTGAAGGTCTAAGCACACGACCTGCAGGCTACCAGAATAATCAAAAATAAACATTTTGATGTATTCCAGCTGTTTCTGACTCTCCACGATCCCTTTTAGGTGACAGCAAGGGGACAGAGACCTCCACACCTTTCATTTCAAGGGAAGGAATAAATGGGAAACTGTGCTGAAAGGAACTTTGGGATCTCCTGAGAAGCCTCCCTTGGGACCAATTGGGGGAAAACCTTTTTCTCCCAACTCTGAGGAGCAACTGAAAAAGCTGATCCTGGCTGTGGGGTGTCTTCACCCTGGATGTCAGAGCACAGGAGAATTATGGGCTTGCAGCATTTCCTATCCCCTCCCACCAGCAGGTGCATATTTACAGCATCTTTTCAAAACTCAGACCCTAAAAACGGGTGCACTGACCCAAAAATTTGCTTTCCCCCCTCAGTTTTCACCAGATAGCCTTCCTTGAGTATTTATATATATATAAAAGAGCTTATATTATTATTCTTACATAAAAATAAACAACTTGAGCATCATTACACCTGGTAATAGCTGTGTAATTGAAAACTCTTTTCAAAAAGGTAGGTAGTGTATTATCTGCATTATTCACTTTTGTGAACACAGGAAAAAAAAATAATCCTGCTTACAAATTCCACTCCCAACCACACTTACTGGAGGGCATTCATAGAGATGCTTTGCTGTAGCTTAAGTGAACATAAATTATCAGGCAAAACAAAACCAGAAAGCCAACATGAGGCAGAAAATATCTTTCAAGACGCTGCTATAAATACAAGAAAACCCCATGTGATAGGAAAAATGCAAATTTTTGGCCTGCCTATTTGGATAGACAATCAAAAAGCAAACACAGATGTACCTGGCATCCTGAAGAGAAATATATTCAGGAAACCCAGGAGCTCACAGATTTTTCACATCTCAAAAAATGCAACCAGCCATTTTTATTTATTTTTTTTTTTCATTACCTCTTTATGGCTTGTGAAGGTAAAAAAAAATAAAAAAAGCTCTGAGCCATATTTGGACACAAGCAGAGCTAAGAAAACCAGTGCTGAGATGGTTTTTTTCAGAAATCTGTAGGCTTCCTCCTACTCAATTAGTTTCTGTTTGCAACCAGTATGAAATATGCCTTTATTTTTGTTGAAAATATGACAAACTACCCTTTAAACTGCAAAAGGCAGTGAAGAGTACATTGCTGGAGAAATGAGCAGCAGGCAGGAGATCTGCCTTGCAGAAAACACAGAGTAATATTGAACATTAAAAAAGGGACAGCAGGAATAACTCTTGTGCCATCATCAACACAATTCTGGTGACTGAAAAAATGCTTTACGTCTATACATTAAAATGTAAATCAATGTTAAGGTTCTGCTCCTGCACCATACCTACACTGGATTTTCCCCTCATGAGTGTTTACTGATGCTCCTGCCATTAACTTACCCATCAAACCACATTTTAAAATGTTTTCTCAGTAAAACAGAAGTTGATTTATTTTTAAATATAGGGAAATGTTCCAAAATAAAACTTGTTGCACTGGCTTATTTCATTTTCCACAGGGAAAAAAAAACAACAAAATCAAAAAACTGATTAATAAGTAACTTAATGAATAACAATCAAACACTACTAAAATAAAACAGCACCAATCCAGTAATCAAGTGGAGCCCATCATCTGTATGGGATGCCAGCCACTTTACAGATTTCCAGAATCCAGCTGGCCAAGGATTTTTTCCTTATCTAAAGCACCAAGATGTTCAAATATTGTCATTTATTCCTTCTAAAACGATGCAGAAGGGAATGACCCAGCTGGGCTTCACTGCTGGCCACACACACCATCAAACAGAACAATCAATGTTTGAGGCAACAGTTCAGAGAACTCTCAGAAATAATCCCTAGGATCTGAAAGCTGATGGCTTTCCTTTCTCCCTCCTCTTTTTTGGGGAGTGTAAGCTGGTAAAAAGGCCTTTATTTTTATCAAACTGAACAAGTCACCCACTGTGGATGCAGGGGCTGACACTGAATAATCATTCAGGGGAGATTTGATTTAAACATTCTCCATTGGGTTTGGTTTTTTTTTTTTGAGCTGTCAGCACGGTTTATGCAGGTCTGAAAGCAAACTCCCAAAGTCTAAAAGAAAGGAGTATAGTTTTTAAAATTAATTAAGAACACATCTACTCTACCCTTTAAATAATCCTCTGAGACAAACAGCTTCAGCAGCCAAGAAGCTCTGCCCAGTTTTCCTTACACCCATCTAATGAACTCCTGAGGGTCCAACATGAAATCTGGATCCCTGGAGGCTTGGGGATTGCTCTAGGATGGGAAGGATGGCAGGCTGCTCCTGCAAACCCATGGTCAGGCCTTTTTACACAAGTATATGTCTTTAATTATTGAACAGTAAAAAAAAAGGAGCCCTTCCTTTTTGTTTTTTTCTTTCATTTTCTTTTTTTTTTTTCTTTTTTTTAATTGAACCAGTGGAGACCTTTCCACTAGTAAAATTAAGGCAACCTGGTCTGAGACACATGAAAATTTTCACAAAAGTCACTACCTAAAATTCAGTCACACAGAGCCCAAAACCACTTTAGTTACTGTGCAGGAGGCACAACCAAACAGTTTTTCAAAGCCCCAGAGAAAAAAGGAACACCATCTCCTATGAATTATCCCTATGTGCCCAACTTTTGACAAATGGCTGAATTAGAGAAAATTTAATCAGCTGAATTAACCAACTGAACTATACAAAGAATGACACTCTCCATACTTTTATTTCTAAGTGGGTTATTTTTTTTTTAAACCAACACTTTCTTTCTAATTACACACTCCTGAGTACCATTTTCAGGCAAACCTGATTGCTGATTTTCCCTAAGTTATGGTCCTGTGATTGTAACAGAGAAGATGCTTATAATTCAGGTAGAGAGGCAGAGTTATGTTGGATATGAAGGATTTTTTTTTTTTCTTTTGATGGTTCCAGAACAAATGCAGGGCTAACAGAAAGGTGCAGAAATGCAAATAAAGGCAAAAGAAAATTAAGAGATAAACAGCTTTTGACTTGTTTATGGCCTGCTAGAAAATACAGGGAAGGGATGATGGGTGATGCTCATGCACCAAGCATTTGCCTTCTTACTTAGAAGCTTTAGGGATTTCAAAATCCCCAAACTAACACCCCCAAACCCACATCCAGAGCATTCCTGGCCTGCTTGGAGATCACTGCTGGACATGGCTCTGCAGGGGTCAGCAAAGCAGGCTGGCATTTCCTGAGGAACTGCTACCAACCCCAAAGCCAGGAGGAGAACACGGCACCACCATTATCAGGGCACTGGGAAAACAGAGCAGGGAAAACAGCCAAGGAGGTGGCTGGGGCACGGCCTGGGCTCTCAAACAGCCCTGAGAAAAAAAAAGACACCTTCTTCCTGAGGGATGCAGTCTGGGAAGCAAGGTGCTTAAAGATTTTCCAAGTTTAAAGGGATGAGGGTCTCACCAAACCACGGTTTTGCTGAGGAGGTTGGAACAGGTGACCTCCAGCAATCTCCTCCACCCAAAGAACTCTGAGATGTGTATGAGGTGTGGAAAGCTAGGAAAGGAAAGAGTGTTGTATTCCCAGGACCAGACATAAGGAAAAGAGTTGGAAAAGGGACCCAAAGAGAGGAGGAGCAGCTTTGGACTCATGACTCAGCGCTGGTGCTGCTGCTACTTCAGAGTTTCCACTTCTTTCGAAAGCCTTGAGCTGTGACTCGCCTGCCCTCTTAAATCCCAGGAAAAAGAAGCAGCAGCTGCTGGGAAGGATGAATGTGCTAGGAAAGAGCTGAGATGCTGAGGCAGCAGAGAAAAAAACGACGCCCCCAGAAGCAAGTCATGGACAACTCCGCGGGATCCACTGCCTGGGATCGCGGGCGCTTGGGATGAATGGCCAAGCAAAGAGCAGCTCTGAAGAATAAAGCTTTTCATCTGCAAGCAGAACCACTTCCAAGGATCCAAATTCCAAGCCCTGGATGCTTCTGAGCGCAGTAATCGGAAAGAAAAATAACGGCTACAACAAGCAGGCTCAGAGAAACTCGCCTGCACCAGTCCAGCGAAAAATGGGGTTTCTTTATGAAGGGCTTTCTTTGTAGGAATAGAGTAATTCTAAGCTTAGCAGCCCCTTTATAAGGAACTAGATGTTTTCACTGAAAATAGAAGCTGACAGTCCTCCTCTGTTCTTAGAGAAATATTATTTTAACCTAAAGAATTCCATAAAAAACTGTAGCAGATAGCTTAGCAATTTTAAAAGGCTGCCTTTTAAAATTCTTTCTAATACTGCAGTGTAGGGAATTTTCATTTTTCTTCTAACAGAACAACCAGAGAGACAAGACCAAAATCAGATACCCCACTTTTTTTCCCCCACTTTAAGTTCTGACATGTGTTTCTTGGAGACAGAAAAATACACGAACAACCGAATGCAAAATCTACATAAAAAGAGAAGGTCAACGCTAATATTGTTTGGAAATGTCACTCACAGACCCACAGCCTTTGTTCCAGGCAAAGTATATTACATTAAATGTTAAACGGACATTTAATATAGAGAATTCTAAAGAGCTTCTTGTTTGGGGGAGAAAAGGGCAACGTGCACTAAGAGGTTGAACTGTGACAAGTGCAGAATAGTATCAATAATCCCATTACAACACCTGATTTGTCAAACTTGCCTCTACAAGTTATTCTAAAATTCACAATAGTGTTCCTAACCATTTATGAAATGGGGCAGATCAGTCTTTGTGGCCTCCACGGCCACTGATTCTCCATGCTTTGCTGGGAAGAATGGCCTGAATAGCCACCCAGTCCCACACTTCATTTTCCTGCCCTGCTTATGGATATCCTGGTGCTCTGAATGGAGAACATAATCCAAAGGTAGCACCGGGCAGGTGTTTTCTGTCTGGAAGCAGCAAGTTCTGCTGATGCATTGTGCACCACCATGGCTGAAAGGACCAACCCAGCCATCAATATGCATGATCTCCAGGCAGTGACTGGGAAGTGCTACGGATCCTGCCCCCAAAAATGGAAAGTGAGTCGTGCCGAGATTGAAAACAACCTAACAGAACAGTCCAGGCTCCAGGTGTATCTGAAATCACAGGCATTCCACACCAAACATGAGATTTTTCAGGGATATGGCAAGGAACAAAGTGAGTGCTCACAACCCAGGCTGAAACACAGGTTTTTCTCTGAGTTGTTTTACCTAATGAATCCAAAGCTCATTTAGAAAACTCTAGTGATCATCCAAAAGAAATATCCGAAATTAAGTCACAGAATCCCAGAATTGGGTTGGAAAGGACCTTGAAGATCAGCCAGTGCCACCCCCAGCCATGGGCAGGAACACCTTCCACTATCCCAGATTGCTCCAAGCCCCAGTGTCCAGCTGGCCTTGGACACTTCCAGGGATCCAGGGGCAGCCACAGCTGCTCTGGGCACCCTCCCAGGGAACAATTCATGGGTATCAACCACAGACATCATCTCCAAGCAAGCATCAGCTCCTTCTGGATGCTCCACACCCTCCCTGGTTTCCAGGGCCCATGGAAATCAGCACAGTTTGCTCACAAGCCTGACACAGCTGCCTGTGACACACAGGATCCACCACACCAAGATTCCAAAGGAAGGAAAAAGAGGAGCCCCACAACCCTTAAGGATCCACAGGGAACATCACTCAGTGCAAGAACAGGTCTGAATGGCTCTGGCATTTTTGCTACTGGATCCAGAGGTTTCTTGGACACAGCTTTTCCCTTTCCCCCAAGCAGATGTGCCAACCACACTTCAGGGAGCAACATCCAAAATAAAGTCACACACAAAGCTTCCATGGGTCTGCTGCCTTCTCCTAGAGAAACCCCTACAACAGGAAAGGTGGAATTTTCAAGCCAGAACCTTGGATCATAGGATTTCAGCCTCCAGGGTCACTTTGTACAGGCTGGGTTTGGTTGGTTTTGGAATATTCCAAATATTTGGAATATTTGCTTATATCTGGAATATTGTCTGTCTTTTAAAATAGACACAATAATAAAATCAACACTTGCCACTCATTGAGTTCATTCCTAGAAAAAGATTTCACTCTTGAGTTTTTCCTAGTGTTTCCTACAGAAAGTTCAAAAATACAATAAATACACGGATAGGTTTCAAAGCAATTTGTTGTCTTTCAAATTAATTGCTATCAAATATACCCAGACACAGCAGCCATTCAGCTCAGGATACCCAGGATTTCAGCTCAGGAAATTTCAACCTAATCCACACAGGTACTCCAAGTGAAGGTTTCTCTGCAGAGAAACCACGGAATGACAGCGGAATTCCTTCTGAAGATAAGCCAGAGATAAAAGAAAAACCAACCTAGTTTCTGCATATGGGCTAATTACAAACTGAATTCTCCTCACAGCATCTGGAGTAAAGAAGTCAAAGATCCTAATTCCCTAAAAGATTAAGTGCCCTAAATCTTAAAAATACACCTTACACACACACGCACACAAATTTCCCAGGTTTATTTAAATTACTGCTTGACGACGACAGCCACCGATTTCACCACTAAACAAAACCAAGACCAATGACTTAAGTAATACAGAAATACTCTAGAGGGAGGTTTAGCACTGCAGTAACTCTAAAATCATCCTCACAGGAAGAAACAAGTAACTTCAGTTCATCTGTTAACAAAACAGCTCCTGAGCAGTCGACCCAGGGCTGCTCCTTGTTTGTCCCCACATTGGGGACCCACCCTTAAAGTCCACAATCTCTTCCTGCTCTCCCACAGCAGCCTCCTGGATCCTTTGGGATTACAAATTCTGCCCAGACTGCAGGCAATGAGCTCATGGAAAGCTGCTTGCTGGCTTTGCAGGGCAGGTAACCTCAAGTTATTTTTTTTTCCTGCTGCTCCAGGGGTTCCGTAGCTCGGAGGCACAGGAACGACTTTGGCTTCACCCTGGAATTTTTGGTTTGTATTCCAAGCCAAGGATGTGTGTGCCACGCTGTTCTGCCTGGTGGGACTTAGGAACCAACCCAGGAGAACTGGTGTTCCGTGCTGACAGGGTTCTATTTACATTTATATTCTATTTCTATTTACTGGCGCTCCCCAGCACCATTCCCAAACCTCCCAGCTGCTCCTGGGTAGTGCCTGGCATCCTCCTGGCTCCTACAGACACCACTGAAACACTGCCAGAAATCAGAGTATTTCCAAAAGTTTTGTTTCCATTCTATCAGGGACTTGTGTTATTTTGGCTAAAATTCACTCGGTTTCTCTCATTCCTTACGAGGGAAACACCATCACCTTTCCAGTCTTCACAGGATAAAGATAAATCAGTTGATTTTCACAAAGTGTTGGAATACATGATAAAGAACAGCAAAGGGAAAAAATGAGCCATGGCAGAAGTTACTAGGACACGGTGGGAATGTCTGATTTTAACCCTTACAATTTTCATCCTCTGAAGAATTGTTCAAAAGCCTTGTCAGAACATGGCAAAAGAACTGGCCAGCTTCTATTTCGATTTTAAACAACGGAAAACCAGTAAATTCTGGCAAATATATAAATAAATAATACATAAAATAGGTATCAAATAAATCCTGTTGTGTTTATTTATTATATGCTTTATGTATTATGTATACACATGCACGCATTATACACACATGCATACATTATACAGACAAAAACTGCCATAGGAATACTGTAATTTTTTTTTTTTAGGAAATATTAATGCATATATTCTGATGTCTTGAAATGGGTGTGTTTTCTAGGTCTGGTGAGACACAGGCTGAAGAAAACAGGTAAGGGTGACCATGGTGTCTGCTTACAAACACCTCCCCACCTCTCCTGCTCCTCTCACTCCACCTCCAGCTGCTTTTCCCTCTCACATCCATTTCATCTTATTTAAGGCTCCTCTCCTGACCACTACCAGGGATATGAGGAGCTGCCAGAGGGGCTGTGTGTGGCTATAAACCACATGAATTTTTCCTTTTCTCTGCATTTGAAAGTGTTTTAAATGCATGAAGTTTCCCAGCGCAGCAATCAACACCGAGTGCCCTGTCCCCTCCTGATGACAGATAAGCTGGTTTTACTGAGCACCCACAGCTCTTCAATGTTCATCTGACCTCTGGAAAACACAGGGAGAAGGAAAAAAACCCAATAAATACTGCATCTTTAAAAAAACCCAACTGAACAGACACTTCTACTCCTGCCTCACTTGAAATGAAGCTCAGGGAATGGGCTCTCCCCACCTTTTTTTTCCTACAACATCAGTGCCTTTCGTTGAGGTACCACAATTAGAAACTCATTAGCATGCAGGGAAACTCAACCTCCTTGAGGTTACTTGCAAATTCCAAGGGGCCAGGCCATGCTGATTGCCTGGAGTCACGTTTTACTCTGAAACAATGGTAATGAAACATCAAGCAAAAAGCAAAACATGACAAGGAAGGTCATCTGTGTGTTCCCAGACTGGTCTCTTGAGCTGAAAGTGTGAAATAACAGGAACTACAGCAGAGATGCATTTATGATCTCAAGAAAAAACCCAAAAAAACCCACATTTTACCTTTTTAACATGGTGGGGAAGAATGGGTTTTTTTTGTAGGTAGCAGCAAAAGCACACATTCAGTAAACTGTTTTTTCGCCATAAGAGTATTCTCAGCCACTGATTTCAGGTAGCTTATTAATCATGGAGAATAGCTAATAATAACAATATAAAATTGCAATTTAAATGCTATTAGCAGGCATACTGTTAGTGGGAAATGAGAACCTTTCTGAGCTCTCATTTCTGAATATTAAGGTAAGCCTCTAAGCATATATTAAATAATGCAGGACCAAAAATACAAGTGGAAGAGCCGAGTGCAGAATCTCAACTGATCTAGAAAACTGCAGAATTGCTGATACACTGGCTCCTTCTCCCATTTATACCACAGCACAGCCTAGAAAAGCCAGGAAACACCCCACTGGAGATGGACAACAAGCAAAAAATAACTCCAAACCCCTTCAAAGGCAACAGGTACAACCTTGTGAAAACACAAGGGTAAAAAAAACCTGGCCAAAATAAGAGCAGAGAAATTTAAATCCAGGCCCTGTAATTCATCACATACATTTGCACCACTTACCATGTAATTAGGGGCAAGTTATAAACACTGGGCTGGGGTGTTTCACTTGCCTTTGGACAGGTTCTCCTGCTCCCAACAAAAGCACTCTGTGTTTAGAAACTTGGCACCCAAGTGCAGGGCACCAACCTACAATTTTTTTTTTTTTTTTAAAACCCAACAAAACGTTCAGTTCTGGGAAACTTATTTTCACTGGCCACCCTTGCACTGCTTCTAACTCGCCAAAAAAAAAAAGTCAGATGTCAGAATATTCCAAATTCCCTAAGGTGACAGGAGGCATTTGGAGAGAATCTGTGAAAAGGTTCAGAAATCTGGCTTCATAAACCACTGAGCATTTCCAGCTCCCTTTATAACTGGTTTAAAAGGAATATCCCACTGCTGATGAATGCGACTTCCCATTGATTTGGAGCACAGCCTCTCTCCCCAAAAAGGCTTTATGTGAAATTTTATTACCACCTCCAAAACAGAAATCCTTTTAGAGGCCCTCCAAAAAGCATCCAACGTTGCTTTGGAGCTGTGCACTTATCAGCAATCCAAGGAAGCGATCCCACAAGACTTCATTCACATAAACAGCCATTCAGTGACTCTCAAATGCTGCAGCTGCATTGCTGCAGAGCTGGGGGGGTTTTAAATCCAAGGAGCTGAAAGCCTCAGTTGTTAAATCTGAGCTGTAATTATTTTTCCAACTTATCAAGACTATTCCCTAAATGCAGCGACTGTTGTGTCTCTGCATACAAAAGACATTCCCAGGGTCTACTGGATAAATGTATTAAGAGCTGTAGAAAAATTAAATTTTCTACATCAGTTTATAAAAAAAAAAAAAAATCGCTCAAGAACACACATTTTTAACCACGGTTTCAGCAGGCACCAGCACTGCAAAATTCAGGTGTTTAGTCAAGTTTAGCTCAGCTGCCAATGGAACTGATACTTGCCAAGGTAAATCCCTATGTGGAGAAAGGAGAGCCAGGGTTTAATTCAGCACCAATTCCACACGATTTAGGAAGGGTGTGCAGCTGAGTTCTAGGCTGAGAGGCCATGCAGAAAACCCAGCACTACAAACCCATCCATCACAAGCACAGGAAGCACCTTTTCCCAGCTGACAGTGAAGCCTGGCCCCAGAAGAACTCTGCTCCACATCCTTTGGGGGGGATGCAGCCCTGAGCACTCAAGGGATGCTCGCCATGACATCCTACAAACTGCCCTTGGAAGCAGCCTGCTGACAGCTTGTGTTCTCACATTCCACGTCAGGCACATCTCCAGTGGGATTTATGGCACACTGAGCCCCACCAGCTCCTCCCTTGGATTTTATTCTACCTTTAATCTGTTGGAAAATAAATTAATGTGTTTTTAATCTGTTGTACTTGGACTTAAGCTCCGAGAGCCTTTACTGTAAATTAAACAGGCAGCTGCCCCTTATTAGATGCTTTCTAATTTTGGACTGGGGGAGAAGAAGCAATCCTCCCTCTTTTCTCACAAACAAATCAAAATTCATTCCACTCCCTATCACAAGCACGAGGCCAAATCCGCTTTTATTTCACATGAATGGGAAGCTGCTCTTACTGAAGAATGTGAATTTAAATTTATTTTGGACCAACTAACCCAGAACATTTCCTCTCCCTCTAACTGACCTGATTTTACCTTTCACTCAAGTTTCACACTGCCTTCTGAGAAAACCACACCGAGTTTGACTTTATAACAATAGGGGAAAAAAAATGTTAAAAATGTTTTCTGTACTTGAGAACTTCCTCAAGTCAAAATACATGAAAATACAGAATGGGCCCAAGTCCTGTACAGACCAAGCTGATTCAGAACTTTCACACATTTTCATGGTAAGTAACCTATGGAAAAGATAAATGAAAATAACGTACACCGTGGTAATTTGCTGATTAACAAATTATCCCAATAGAACAATGCCAAAGCCATCAAAATTATTCCAGAACCTACCTGTGCATATTCTTTCTCAATTGCAGCTCTTTTCTGACTGAATGCTCTGAAAGAACAGCAAAGAAATCCCATTAGAACACTAAGCAAAACACTCCAAATTCAATAATTTAGTCAAAATCCATTAACACAGAGAGCAAAACTCTACAAATTCAATAATTTACTTTCAAAGGAGCTCGTGCTGGACAGTCTGCAGAGTGAAACAGCAACAAAAAAGGGAAATGGTTTGACAAGTGCACATCAGTAGCCCAGCAACGACTGTGTGTGGACTTCACATATGTGATGGCTGAATTTCCAAGTTTTATTGGGCAAACTGAGTTCCCAGGACTACTCAGTTCCCAGGCATAAATAGCTTTTTCTTCATGAAAAGCTCATCAGCTTTCCAGGGGTAGAGCCAAGGGAGGAATTTAAGAGCACAGAAGAGCATTTGGCTTTATGTATCCAGACAGACTTACTTAATTTTCTTCAGACTTATTTTGATCAGAGTTCTTTTCTTTAAGCTATCCACAAACTACTGAGCTTAAGGCTACACCACAGGCACTGAAAAAAAAATCTAATTACATTTAAATTAGCTACACAATAATTCTGGTGACACACCAATAAAAAAAAACACACCTCAGGAACATCCTCTAATAAAGTTAACTCAATAAAAAGGAGCTCTGGACAGGCTCCTTTCATTCCTGTCTCCTCTGTTTCATCCACGAAGAGGATGCAGGCTCAGCTTCCCCAAAGGGATGCAAACCAAAAGTTTCAATTCATGACAACTGCTTCAAATTCTTCCCAGACTGATGGCAGCCCCAAAGATCTGGCCATATTCCAGCTCCAACAGTTAAACTTCCCAAATCCCCCTGCAGCCCAGGTGGGTTCCTAGGGCTGTGTGACTCCCATATGAAACACCTCCATAGGAAGAGGTGAAGCTGGTTGAGATGCCTGCAAATGAATTTCCTTTGTAAAGCATTCCAAGTATTCCAGCTAATATTATAAACCAATTTAAGAGGTCCTGTTCCAAAATCCAATATCCCAGTCGGTTCAGCAAACACCTAAAAATCACAGCATTCCTCTGAAAAGACTCACTTTTCTATCAGGAGTATAAAGATCTGCACAAATAACTCTGAGGAACAACTGAAATGTGTTAGCAATATTGAAAAGGTAAAAGAAAATAAGCAGCAGTCTTTGGAATGCAAATCTGGGAATACTTTAGGCAAACAGCAGTTTTGCAGTTTTTGTTTGTGGGTTTTTCTGGCTATGGACATTCAGACTGTTTGGAAATTTTGATGAAATTTTACAATCCTTGCAATCAACACGAAGCCTCTGAAAATGGATAAACTGGTGTCACACCCAAAACATCCAAAAACATTGGGCTAAAGAAACACACCTTTGGACTGACCTTGACCTGCAAGTAATTCCCATCAAGGTTTGGTGATCCCATCAAAAATTCCTGAAGTCAATCTCCCTCAGAACTGTAGGTGACATTTCCAAATCTCAGCTAACTGCATTTCCAAACATAGCACCAGGGCTGAATTACACCAAACCTGGACAT
Source organism: Sitta europaea (assembly GCA_013400255.1). Taxonomy (NCBI): domain Eukaryota; kingdom Metazoa; phylum Chordata; class Aves; order Passeriformes; family Sittidae; genus Sitta; species Sitta europaea. The sequence goes on from VXBS01009432.1 coordinate 237,217, forward strand.
GAAGTTGTGTACTTCACCTGAGCCTTTTCCCCACCCCTTTCAAACCAAATTCCTCCTCAGTTAACTGCAAAACAATGACTGTGACAAATAGGGAGCCTGAGATATCCCCAAAAATTTTCTACATTAACAGTTTTGCACCAGAGAACAAAAACAATCAAGCAGCCCTTGAGTGGGATTACAGAATAACATGGGAATCAAATTGACTCCCAAAACCAACTGAAATCTTAGAACTGGATCGACCACAAGCTCTGGCAGGAAAGAGGAGATTGAAGTCAACACATTTCCCAGGAGAAAATTATTTTGAGCAGGGGGAAAAGAGAAGTCTGACTAATAAATGCATCATAGTTTCTTAACTTGGGCAGTGAGAAAACTCTGACGTGTGTATCCAGATTTTATGTGCAAAGCTGGGATAGTCTTAACCTTATTGTCCTTCAGGATGGACTTTCAAATCCATTCATACAAAGAAACATTTGTTTCCAAGAAGGAATAAAAAGTTCTCTAAGTGCTGGTAACTTCTTAAGACATGAATTAGCGAGCCTGCATGAAAGCAGGAACATTATTTTGTGTTTTTTTAAACTAGGGAGCATTAACACCCAGTTTTAGATCTTTTTCTCAAAGCAACCATTAACTAAATGCAGGGAACACCAGAATTGCAATAGCCAAAAATACATCTTAGTTTGTGGACAGTAATTCCTAAACATCTTCTTGATCCTGTCAAACTTAATGCAGTACATTTATGCCCTTCTCCCATTTTCAGGCTCCGTGGGACCAGAGAATTCTAAGAGAGCAAGAGAAAGAAATCTTTGCTAATGCTCCTTTTTCTGGTGTTGAGCCCTCACTGCAAATTCCCAACCCCAAATTTCAACTGCTGGCATGTATCTCCATCACTCCTATCCATTCAAGGCAACAGATGCTATGAAATACTGAGGTATCTTTTTTATATTCCCACTGTAGAAGAGCATAACAATGTGAATTAAGCAGTCAGGTCAGTGGAGAATCATATTGCATTTAGTTTTCCTACAGGGAAACAGGAGAAACAGATGGGCTTAATTATTTCATGGATGTCCACTTGGGCTGGAAACGTATAAAGCTCACACCTTCATGAAAAATCAACATCAGAACACTAAAATACACATCAGTGTTTCATAAGGCAATGTCACATCTGCCAATATTGTGCAGTTGTACAAAATCTGAAGATCAAAGTCACAGCTTGCACAGCAGCAAGTGAAACCCAGTGACACCCTGAAAACCAGAAAGTGAATTAGTCACTGCATAAAAATTTAATTCCATGCAGAGCTATGCAAAAACGTAAACACACACTTCATGTTCAGGGCTCTTGAATAAAAGAAGAGGCTAAATTTGCACCAGTGAATGCATTTCTATTCAAAGGCTGAGAAATTCAACAATGAACCAGGCAAGGCCTGAATCCCATTTGGAACAACTTCTCCTGCAAGATGATGATAATGATCAAAACCCCAAGGTGTTAAGTGGAAAATTCATACAGCTCCCCTGACACCAGCAGTTTGTGTTCATGGTTTTTCTGGCTATGGACATTCAGATAAACTGTTTGGAAATTTAATGAAATTTTAAAAACTTTGCAATTAACACAAAGCCTCTGAAAATGGATAAACTGGTGTCACACCCAAAACATCCAAAAACATTGGGCTAAAGAAACACACCTTTGGACTGACCTTGACCTGAAATTAATTCACCCCATCAAAAATTCCTGAATTAAATCTCCCTCAGAATTGTAGAGCACGCTGCAGCTGGGTTAAGCCTGACTCAATGCACCAACACTCAGGAAGATGAATCAGTGAATTTTGAAATACCCAAAAATTTCCATCTTCCCAGAAAGTGCTTCAAGGATAATTCCTGACAGCTAGAACACAGGCCAGTGGAAAACGATGACTTTACAACTTGTGCTTATAACCTACACTGGGAGCACACACTCAGTGTGCAAAGCACTAACCTGCTTTTTTTCTTTTAGTATGAACTCAGTCCAAAATTTTTGAAGAGAAGAGAAGAGAAGAGAAGAGAAGAGAAGAGAAGAGAAGAGAAGAGAAGAGAAGAGAAGAGAAGAGAAGAGAAGAGAAGAGAAGAGAAGAGAAGCTGGTTTTGTCTCACTGAAAAAAAACCACTCCATCAGCTTGAATTTCTTTGTATTTATTCTTTCTTGTCCTCTTTTTAAACCATCACAAACCTTAGATGGTACTGAATGGTTTTTAGTGGGGCAAAGGGAATAAATACTGCATTACTGCTGGCAGGATAAAGATGATATTTAGGAATTAGTGTCCACAAATCACTCCTGACCAATCTCTTTGACAGTGAAGACATGCAGTGAAATGTTTCTGTCCAGGATGCCATTGAAATTCCAGCCTGGAGCTGCAGCCTTGCCCGCTGCTCCAGGCTGGAATGCCCCTGAAGTTGGCATTTCCCTTTGTTGACCTTCCAGAGGTTCCTGCCAGCCCCTGACACCCTGGGCACAGCCCTGCCTCCAGCCTACCAATGTTCTCCCCCAATTCCAGAGGCTCCTTCCACTTGCCAAAAGCCCCATCCCACCATGCAGGTCGTGGATGCAGCGCTGACCCATTGACCTCCGAGGGATTCCCAGCTGCCAGCTGCCCTTGGCACTGCTCCCCAGCACTTGGATTTGGGGAGCCCAGCCAATTTTCCAGCCAGCTCTCAGCCCACGTGCCCCAGGTGCTGCAGGACTGTGTCAAAGGTGGCACAAAGGTGTCACCAAAGCCACCACGTACAACAAGGTGTGCCAGCTTTCCCACAAGGCAGTCGAGCACCTTCTGCCCTTGGGAGTCCACCCTGGCTGCTCCCAATCACCTCTGTGCCCCTTCAAGGAATGCAAAAGAAGCCTCAAAAATGGTTTCCAGCCTGAGGCTGTTCCCTTTCCTCCTGTCCCTATCCCTCCCCTCTCCTCTCAGGAGTTGTGCTGAGCCACAAGATCCCCCCTGAGCCCCTTCCCAGCTCCCACAGCCACTCCTGGGGCTCCAGCCCCTTCCCCACACCATGTCATGAATTAAAACATCCTTTGGAATGCCAGCTCCCACTACAAAATCAATCCTGAAAGGCTTGGGAGGAGGGAATGGGACAAAACGTTTTGCCCCTCCCTCTCCCCTTGAAGGTAAACAGGTTTTCTTAAGGAATGCCAACGTCCTTGTTTGGTTTAGTTCAGCACTTTCATGTGGATGCCTCCTCCCAACTTTTCCCCAGCAACATGAAAAATGCACCATGATGAATCAAAACCGTGCAACCAAACAACTGCTGTCACCTGGTTTTCAATTCAAGGACAGGTGTGTCACTACCAAAGGCAGCACTGAGTCCCAAACATCCCAGCCAACCTAAAATCCTCCCCGTGGCTCTGTTCAGGGCAGGGGTTGGCAGTAAATGCTGAGATAAGATAACACAGCAGCAGCTGCATGGCTAATGAGGGACTCCAGGAACACCAGGTATGCAGGGACACACTGCATTAACATTCCCTGCCCGTGTCCAGCTCCATACCTGGAGCAACAACCAATCTCCAGAAATTATTCATCACCACAAGACTCTCCTAAATAAGCTCCTCTTCGTGGCTTTTCTCTCTGCTAAACAGAATTACCACTGCAGAAATGTTTTAGAAGGCAGGCATAAAATTCTGAGCATCTGAAGGGTAAATTGTTTTTCAGAACACCACTAGTTCTGAAGTTATCCATATGCAGAAAGAATTAATACCCCTCCTGCAAATATCTAATCTAAACCTCCTCTCTTTTAGTCGAAATCCAATCCCCTTGTCCACCTTGTTACAAAGTACCCAAAACTCCAAACTCAGAGATTTTTATAGCCTGACTTTCCCTTTTCCCAGCAGAACTCCTCCAACATTGATCACTGAATTACATTAATGGTATTTTTCATTTATACATCAAAAATTTCACCTCAGACAAAGCGTGGCAAGTGAAGTTTCACCTTAATTACATCACATAAAAGAATTAACTCCTTTATTACAACCCTCTTTACTGTCACACCACCACAAAATCATCAGCAGACACCCCACTAGGGAATCCAGGAGCCTCCAAACACTTTCTGGCTAACTGTGTTCGATTTATACCCAAATTTCACTAAAACCACTGCTGACTCTAAGAGCTGATCTCATGCTTTTGCTCTTGCAAAAATGCAACTGAAGAAATTAAGAAGTTATAAGCAAGGAGAAAGTCACTTCCAATTTCATTTAAGACCAGAGTCTCCACTTGCACAGAATACTTTAGGCTCCCTTTCAGCCACTCCAAGAAAAAAAAAAAAATCACCAGAGGTCATGTTACATCAAATCACAGCCTTTATGTTTGGTTTTAAAAATAAAAAGCTTCTCTTCAATGGTTTTATATCATCTGAATGAAACAGATCCCTTCCTAGAAAGATGACTTTTGCATGCATGCTGTCACAGGTTTATGTTAATGCTCAGAAATAGGCATTTTTATCAAGGAGCAAAAGTCCCATGTCAGGTTTGAAAAATATCAGCATTGCCACGATTGCCTTTCCTGCTGAAGACTTTGCACCACCTAGTAAATAAACTCCCCAAGAAGTGACTGGGCTGTGCTGGCAATTTAACAGCACTGTTCAAACACTGGTTTGCTGCCTGGATTTTGGGCTGGCTTTATTTGCCTGGTCTCCAGTGAAACTTGCTTCCTCCCACATTACATCACATCCATGCCCTTCAGCACACAGATACACACGTGGAATTCTTCCCCCAGCTCTTGTAGAGATATGTTCATCAACATCAGAGCATTACCTTAATGTTATATTAAGGTTTTCCTATCAGTAAAGAGAAAGATTTCCCTGGAAAAGGTTCAGTGGGGGAAATAAAGCTGCTGAGTACCGCAGACCCTTCCCTAGAGCCCATCACTATGCTGCCCCAAAAAATGCCTTGCTGCCCCCACTCCCAGAGCATCCCTCCTTCACTCCTCGTGTCCCTGGCCAGCTGGAGGGGTCACTGACATTGTCCTTGAGCAGCCAAGCAAAGCTTTCACACTCCTGCCTTACTGCCCAGCCCAGCCATGAGGGGCTCCTGCTGAAATTCCCAACCTTTCCATACAACAGGATGCGCTGCTAAACTAAGGATGGAAACTCAGCTGAACCCATCACTCCTGGCTGCTTCCCCGCAGACTCTGCCCACCAGCTGAGTCCTGCTCCCCCAAATCCAGGCCCTGAAGGCAATCTGTGGCCACGGAAGCCCGGGCCACCCCTGGTCCAGGCAGGATTCTGAACTCCAGCCTCCCCTGCCACGGGAAGCACGGATAACGCGGAGCGCTCCCACCGCAGCGTCGCTGTGCGCGATGAACAAACGACACGAAACTGCGTCTATGAAAACTTCAGCTGCCTCCAATTTAGTAAAACAATTGCCCTCCTTATATATATTCTAGAACAGGCCACTCTCACTGGTCAGAAGAGTGCCAGAACTCTTCATCCCATTGCCCCAACACTGAAAGACACAGAGAATGTCCATTCCCACAGACAGGAATTCAAAACACCACTCCTGTTACAACAACACTGGCAATGTTTATGTCAAGCCTGGGAGAACCAGGTCTTCCTGAACCAAAACATCATGAAGAGACTGAGTCTGGAAGCTCAGAAACTTCAGGCGCAGGAGCTTCAGGCAACAGCACAGACATCCCAACGCGGAGTGAACCAGGCCAGGGATCTTCACAAAAACGCTGCTGGGCAGGCCAAGGTCCCACCAGCCTCCCTAGCACACGAGGCAGCAGAACAAACTCAAAAGCACCCTGGCCAGGTCACCCACAGCCTGCATTTTTTGCCCACAAAGAAGTTCTGTGACCCAGCACGAGAAGCCAGCGACGTTTCCTGCCCGGGCGTCCACTCGAGGTCTGCCTGAGCTCAGCAGATGGGTGAAGGGCATCTTGACAACTGGGGAAGCACAAATATTTGTAACATGGGGAAACTCTCTGCTTGCTGAGTCAAGGAATTCAGCTCTCCTCCCTGCAGCTCGCTGGCAAGTCAAAACAACCTAGATGCTTACCTCAGTGCACTGCTCCGGTTCTGTGGCAAGCACAAAAGAAATAAAGAAGTGGCCTTTCTTTAAACTTGACTTTAATGTACATACTCTGTACTGTCTCCTCTTTAGTCTTAAAATAGCTCTTCTGAAGGCAGCTTGGTAAATTCCTGCAGAACGGGAGTAACTGGCAGTTCAAAGATCCTGTACCACAGCAGAGCTCTTCTCTCCTCTACAAATTCCTCTCTACAACCCATCTCACCATTTTCTACCAGTTCTTCCCCGAGCAAACAGGAGCTACAATATCCACCCCACCCCTTTTACAGCCAAGAACACAGCAATCCCTGGTTGATTCAGCTATTACAGAACATTTTAGCACCCTGAGGAGCCCTGCTCCATCCTTCTGCTCCACAGAGGACTTACAGGAACTCACAACTGCACTGGATTCTGCCTCTCTGCCCTGCAATTAGAAGCCTGCTCATCTCTCACCTAAAACTAATCAGCTCCCACAGCTTTGCTACCATTTGTCTGTCCTTTGGAATGTTTACCCTTAAAATCTCCACTTATCCTCAGCTAAGATAAAAGTACACGGAAGGAAAATTCTCCTGAATGTAAACAGAGGTATTAAAGCTGAAAAAATATTTCAACCAATATTTCAACGTTATCAGGGTATAGCAAGCCATGCAAGCAAGGACTCAAAGCTGGGCATAACACCTTTGTGACAAAAGCAGTCTCCTGCCTGTGCTGCCAGCATCCACCTGCAATGGTTGTTACTCCAGTTTTCACACACCATTTTCAATCCCTGGATCATCTCCCTGCCATCCCCTCAAGCAACTGCAGGCAGTACTGTCCTAACCCCACTCAACTCAAAGGAGTAAGAACTCTGCCTTCCATGCCCACAGAGAGCAGGTAAATGAGCTCCTGCTTTGAAAAATAAAAGCCAGGAAGTTTAACTTGGAACATTTGGACTTCATGAGTTCTCACACAGAGAACAGCTCAGGTGGGAAAAGACCTTGATGACCATCATGACCAACCCTCAGTCATCATCATCAAGATTTCCCACTGCTGCAAAATGTCCCTTCCTAAAAAGCCTATCTGGATTTTCCCAGAGTACACTGCTTATCCACAGTCATTTAACTGATGCCCTTCCAACCTGAAACTTCCCCACACAATGTGCTATAAAGTCACAATTTTTAGCAGGACATTTAGAGGTCAATCACAACTGGCACAGGCCAATTTTAAGAGCTCTTCACAATGTACAGAACATATTAAAACATACATAATGTATCTTGGCAGCATTTTCAACTGAAGTTTTTTAATGCTCAGGTAAATTGGTTTGATTTAAACAAAAAATATTAACACATATGCAAAATGCTTGGTGTGAAAGTACCCACAAGCAAATTGGGCCTTAAACAGGAGATAGTTGTGATTTTTATCATCACAAGCTGATAAAATTTCAATTAATGAGCAATTTCTCCTTTATAAATCTATCAAGAACAACGAAGCAGTTTTTTTCCCACGTGTATTTGTGAGCTACAATTTTATTCACAATTTTAAATGTTCTTTAACATTTTTAATCCACACCACCTATGATAAACCATGAAATATCTTTACCTCGTGCCTGAACAGTGCCCCTGTAGCAAGGCACAGAGAAAAAAAATTCCAGACAACATTCACCAGCGAGCAATGTACTCCCCATAAATCACATTACTGTACAGTTTGGGATTAGGATGAGTTGCCACTAGCAACAGAGCCAAAAAAATCAATTCTGTCACTATATATAGAGAATTCTTGCAACCTCAAACGTAGCCAATGTTTTCAGCAATTTGTCTCAAAGAAGTATTAGCAGTCCAGCATGTGATCAGAGGAACACGACACCCAGACACAAAACAATGCTAAAACAATAGTTTTTCCTTCAGTAGAATAAAAAAAGAAAACAAAAAAGAACCGCCAGAAAGCTGCTGGTGAGTGAGAGCATTTCATTCACCCTTTTCAAAATAAAAGCGTGCCCTCTTTATAGCATTAACATTCACGACAAATACAAGGATTGGTTTCAGAGCTTAAGTGTATTTAAAATGATCACTAATGAGTTTTGCTTTTAAAATGGGATACTGAGCAAACAGATACAATTAGAGAAATACAAGGGTACTTTTCTATAGCTTCCCCAAACCTGATTCATCATATCCAAGGCATTTCCCTTTCAGACAAAAAAAAAAAAAAAAAACAACCTAGGATGTTATAATTCAGACTGTCTAGCAGGAGCTTTTGGAAAACAGGAATATGAGGAGTTTCTTTGATCCCCATTTGCTTAACAGCAAGAAGCCGAGACACGTTTCATCATTCATGCTTCTGATTTCATCCAGGATCTGCAAAAGGTTTTGCAGCAGGCAACAGCCACCTTGGAGATCTTACTTTGCTCATCTGTCACATTTTAAGAATCTTGACAGTGCCACCCAAGGTTTATTACAAAGACTTCTCTCCTTTCTTTCCCTACAGTCTTAATACGAGCATTTCAATTTTAAATGATGCCCTTCACAAGGTTTCATTGTCACTGACACTGATGTAAGTCAAAATCTGTATTTTAATGGGTTCTACAGGTAATAATAATTACTATAATGGGTTTTTTTCCTCAAAGCACAATCACCCTGCTTTAGAAGAGCACAGAAGATGTACTGTTATTTTTTAAGTCAGTAAAATGTAACTGAAAACATGTGGCACAGTTTCTAAAATCTATCTGCAGATATATGTCAGAAGCACAGAATTGTTTAGGTTGGAAAAGACCACTGAGATCATCGAGCCCAAGTTTTGACTGATCACTACCTTGGCACCACTGAGTCCACTCATTCCTTGAACATGGATGTTCCTTATAAACTGTTTCCCAAAAGGAGAAATTTCAGTCTTTTGCCAGCCCAAAAAAGATATGGAAAAAGATGCCTGAAAGGGGTCAAGTCATCCTGTCTCCTCACCCCTGGCAAGAATATTGATCTTGCTTACTCCCTGCAGCATCACCCACTGCCTGCTCCATGAACATACAGGAGTGTAAAACAGTTAAAACCATTTTTCCTGAGCTCCAGTAAAACCAGAGCAGGGCTGTTAACAAAGCTTTGTCCTAGAATCACAGACTCACAGCATGGCTTGGGTGGGAAGGGAGTTAAAGTTGAAAGATCATCCAGTGCCACCCCTGCCATGGGCAGGCACACCTCCCACTATCCCAGGCTGCTCCAAACCCTGTCCAACCTGACCTTGGGCACTTCCAAGGATCCAGGAGCAGGCACAGCTGCTCTGGGCACCCTCCCAGGGAAGAACTTGCCTCCCAAAACCCAGCTACCCCTGCTCTTTAGCAAGGCATGCCCCTCATCCTGGCATGCCATGCCCTTGTCTCAAACTCCTCTCCATCTTTCTCATGGGCTCCTTCCAAGTCCTGGAAGGGGGTAATAGGTCACCCTGAAGTTTCCCTTTTCCAGGCTGAACAACCCCAATTCTCCCAGCCTTCCCTGTGGGCTGCCAGTCCAGCAGCACAGCTGGGTGCAGAGAAGGCAAAAGGCATTTCAAACATCCAGCGAGCTGTGTCAACAGAAAGGGCCCAGCCCTCCTCTAGCACAGTATGGAGCTAACCTGCTAAATTTAGAAAAAAAAAAAGAAATTAAAAAAAAAAAAATCACAACTACAACTCCAGCAGAGAGATCCATTCCCTAACTCCTCTGGCATCAGGGGCCAAGTTCAGCCACTTTTCACCAACAACAGGCAGACTGCGACACCAACTTCAGCCCTCTGGACACTCCAATCATAATTCTGATTATTTCCAAATGAAAAACTCCTGGAATCACAAACATTACGTTCACCTCCTCAGCAGAGAAGCCTAAGCTTCAAATGCTTAGAAAAGCTGGGATATAGGGCCTTCTTTGTTTTCTGTGCAGCTGATTAGCTCATAGCAATTAACTACAATCTGCTTTCACATCGGTTCATACAAATACGGATGAACAAAGTCTAGGAGAAGTTTGTTTGCATTTTTAACCTATTTGAACATAGTGCACATCATTCAAGCTCTGCATACATTCAGCCAAATAAGAAGGTTTTAGGCAGATGCTCCCCTGAAAGCCAGTACATCACTGAGGAAAAAAAAGAAAAAGAGATTCCTAAAGAGAACTAGTGCACTTCCCAAGCTTTCCCAAGTCCTCCCAAGTCTGCCACTATTTATAGTGATTCGAGAGACTCAACACCTCCCACACTGTTACAATTCTGAGCTTTTGCTTTGATTTGAAACACACAGAAAAGAGCTAAGAAGGAGGTACAAGCCAGTCTTGCTGCAACTGCAGAAATTACTTTTCTCTCATCTCTTTTCTATTACTGGGTGGGAAATGTGGGATACAAGAAATAGCTGCAACTGCCACTGAGAATCCCAAAGACACCAGTTGTCCAAGCACCCCCAAAATACTAATGTTTGCTTCACAGAGGACTGATGTTCTTTTAACTGCAAAGGGGAGATGAGATTGCTCAGAGATCCAGAGGAAATCAAAACACGAGCCTCGAATCTTTTGCTCCCAAATTCCCACATTTTAGAAAGAGAGCATCAGTCTCTGGAAGAACCTCCCAAGAGATGGCTGGAGTCCCCATTGTGGAGGTTTTCAAGTTACAGGTGTGAGGTAACTTCATCCAGGCTCCCTTTGCCTTGTAGGATTGGATAAGATTTTTGAGGTGCACCCCAGAGGCAATTCTGCTTTTAAAGAGCATCCTGGTATGGTTGGTACAGTGAAGCACCTTAAGTTTCCCACCTTAAACCAAGGAGCTAGTTCAATGAAGTTATTGAAATTCAAAGGTTTGGGCTTGCTATGACTCTTGTAAAAAAAAAAAAAAAAAATCAAAAATTCCACCCTTGTGATGCCCCTCTCTTAATCTCACCACTGCCTCTTGTCCTGTCACTGCAAAGAGCCTGGCCCCGTCCTCTTGGCACCTGGCCTGAAAATATCTGTGTGCTTTGATAAGATCCTCTCTCAGCTGTCTGTTCTCCAGGCTGAACAGCTCCTGTCCCTCATCATCCCTGCAGCTTCTGCTGGACCCTCTCCAGCAGAACACAACTCTGTGTCCCTCCTCACACAACTCTGGCTGAACAGAGCTGGGAAGAGCAGGGGAAGAATGAGAAGACAAAGAGGAAATTCCAAAGCAGGACCTCTTTCTTAATTAGGTGTTCCTAGGCAGTGATGTGTACTTGTCCTCTTAGCCGGCTCAGATCACAGAGAGATAATCAGAAACAATCACACAAAATCGAGTAACATGAAAGAACACCTCACAAACAACAAGCACATTAAAATAACAGGGGAAGCCACTGCTGTCTACACCCTTTCCCACCAGTGGCAACACAGCTGAGAACGAGCAAAGTGCATTCAGAATGAGAAAAACACATTTAGAGATAAGACAGGCTAAAGCCAGGCTGGGAACACACCAGGACTATGAAAAGCAGCTGCTAGAAATCAAGACACCGTAACACTGCCTATTATTGCTCTTCTGAATATTCTTTTGAATACACAAGGCAAATCTAGCCTGTCTTTAGGATGGGAAGAGAATGATTTTCAGGTCAAACACTGACAGAAATCCAGCAGCCTAACACATGGCAATGTTTCAAGGCAGAAATTCCCAATTATGTCAAGAGATTACAACTATTTTATTCCCTGCTGAAAGACTGAAAAATAGGGGTCAATTTGACTCCATTTTTCAAGAACTTCAGCCCATCATCTCTGTCGCTCTCAAACCCTGGAATAAAAGCCAAGTAATTCCACCTTTTATGCAGAGAAGTGATTTCTCAAATTCCCAGTCTGCAGATGAAGCCAAGCTGAGCAGTGCAGCTGATACAAGGGAAGGATGGGGCCATGCAGAGGGTGGGATTAAATGGGATATTGGGCAGGAATTGTGCCCAGAGCAGCCCCTGGATCCCTGGAAGTGTCCAAGGCCAGGCTGGATGAGGCTTGGAATAACCTGAGATAGTGGAAGGTGCTCCTGACCATGGCAGTGGATGAATTTTAACATCCCCCTCCCACCCAAAACCATTCTACAAAGCTATGATTCATCCTTATATCCAAAGATCTTTCAAGGCACTTCTGATCTGAGCTCTTCTCAGAGTATCATACCCTCAAGAAAAATTGTGGCTTTCTCTGG
>VXBS01009432.1:260577-276446 GCA_013400255.1 Sitta europaea
GGGGACACGACGGGGAAATAGGGGGGAGCTCGATGGGGGGGCAATGGGGGGACACGTTGGGGAGAGTGGGGGGAACTCTGGGTGCACAGTGGGGTGTACATCAGGTGTGCACAATGGGGTTTGCACAGGGAGGGTGCATGGGGCAGTGAAGGTCGGGGTGCTTTTGGGGTGCTTAGGGGTGCAGGGAGGTGCCCAGAGGAGTGCAGTGCCCTCCAAGACACGAGTCTTGGAGCACAGGATCTGTGCACACAGGGATTGGGGTGTGGGACACAGCTGGTGGCACTCCAGCACAAAGCTGAACTCCTGAGCATTGCACACATGTGATGCAGAAGTGATGCTCCCAGCCCTGTCATGTTTCACTGGGTGGGAATTAAAAACCCCTGATCAGAAGTCCTTTTGGGGTTTTAACCCCCCCCTCCCCAGCACTGAAATTCCTGGCCTTTGCTTATTAGTCCTGCTGCAAAGAAATCTTTGAAATATTAACGTGCATTTGGCTGTTTCCCTTAAGCAAATCACAGGGGCAGTTTGCAGAGCATCAGGCAATTCCCATAATTGCATTTTCCCAAGTGCTCCAGCGTTGCTGCTGCTGCTCCATCGCCAGCTCCTTCATTATTGATGAGCTGCTTTGCTCCAGCTCCCAGAAAACGACCCCCTCGCCTTTAAAGACACTTTAACCACCTTTAAAATTAAAATGCAACTTGAATTCTGCTTTCCCCTCCAGCTATTAGTTTATTTAGTGCTGCTAATTAGTCTTAACTCTTTCTCCCTGGGAATCTTGAAATGATTAGTGAGACGTGGTGCATCAGCAGATGCTGTGAAAACATGCTGCATTTCTCTGTTAGGGCTGCAAGGGGATGGGATCTGTGTGTGCAGCCCTTCATGGAATCATGGAATCATGGAGTGGTTTGGGCTGAAAGGGACCTTAGAGCTTATCCAGTTCCATGGGCAAGCACACCTTCCACCAGCCCAGGTAGCTCAAAAAATCACACCCAGACTTCTGCATGCAGGACTGAGAAGCATTGTAGGTACCAGGCCTGCAGGCAGATGTATCATCCTCCCTTATAATGAAGTTGTTTTTCCACTATTTCCTTGTATTCTTCCAAGAATAATTATGTTTTATCTATTTGACCACAGATTCCCTGAAGCCTGACTCCTGGAGTGCTGCAGGTTCGACCTGAGTCCTGGAGGATTTTGCATCTGGGATGATAAATCCTGATGCAGCTGCCCATGGCTCTGCCACATCTTAGTAATACTGCTGATAATAGGGGAGAAAAAGGATGGGAAATAAAGATTATCAAAAAGTCAATAGCAGAAGTGTCTAAGTGTTGTATATTTTATCAAAAGACTTGTTTTCACAGCATAATTTGAGTTTGGCTTATGCTGAGCCTTTATCCCTTGATTTCTTCTTTCTGATTGCAGGACTTGAAGGCAGCTGAGTCTCATGGAATTCCAGAATGCTTTGGGTTGGAAGGGACTCTTCAGGATCATCCAGTTCTATCCCCTGCCCTTCCACTACATCAGTTATTATTCTATATTGTATTGACCTTTATTTTGTTTTGTTTAATTTAGTTTTATTTAATTTCTTTTTATTTCGTTCTATTTGATTTAGTTTCAATTCATTTTGCTCTATTTCATTTTATGTGAAGGAGGGTGCAGAATTAGAGTCCCAGAGCAATGCACACCTCTCAGGGAACCCCAACAGGGATGAGGCATCAAGGCTGGAAACCCCAAGAGCCAAAATCCAGCTGATGGTGACAACCCACAGGTGAAAACAGAAGAAAAAGAAAGGAAAAAAAAAAAAAAAAGAGAGAAGAATAATAATTTAGCCATAAAAGCAACATTTGGAGAGGAACTTTAGGGGATGGGGCTGCCTTGATTCCCATCCTTGGATGAAGGCACCACGTTGGATCCCAGCTCCCAGGGGGCTGCTCCGTTGTCCCGTTGGGCCTGTTCATTCTTCACACCTGAATTTCAGCCCTGCAGGGGTTTAAACCTTTTTTCAAGTACAAAGCCACGATGTGTTGGAGGGTTCCTGCCTGCCAGGATGTGGAATCCGGCGAGCTGGGACCTGCTCCTGCAGCAGCACATCCCAGGCACTGCCAAAAACACGGATTTGGCCTGGCAGGATCCTGCCTGGCAGGAGGGTTTGCTCACCAGAGGAGACTGTGGAGGAGCTTCCTCCAAGGAAGTCAGCTTTTCATGTGAAATGTGTTTAATCGTAGGAAATATGAGTATTTAGGAATGGCGTAGAATGCCAGAATGGTTTGGTTGGAAGGGACCTTAAAAAATATCTCATCCCACCCCTGCCACGGGCAGGGACACCTCCCACTGTCCCAGGGTGCTCTAGGCTCTGTCCAGCCTGGGATGCAGGGGCAGCCACAGCTGCTCTGGGCACCCTGTGCCTGCCCACCCTCCCAGGGAACAATTCCTGCCCCAAATCCCATCCATTTCCCCTGTCAGTGGAAAGCCATTCCCCCTGGTCCTGTTCTCCAGCCCTTGCCCAAAGTCCCTCTCCAGTTCTCTTGCATAGGAATACTTATTTTATGTTCCATGTGGACATATATGAATGTATAAGAATTTATTTCATATTTAAGTGAATATATAGGCAATAAAAAGCTTAGTGGATATAAGATTGAGAGTGACATGCACATAGAATCATAAATTCATTTATATTGGAAAACACATCTAAGATCGTATATGCATAAAAATAAAACAATGAAAAAAAATTGAAAAGGAAAAAGTGAATTGAAGTATAAGAAATAAAAAATAAAGAAAGGAGAAAAATATCTGGAATAATTAGGCATAATGTTCCCGAGCACTCCCAGGAGCAGGTAAAGCCAGAAATTGAGTTTGACATTATCTGACATCCAGGATTCTCTTCTGAGTGTTTCTTCCAGGCCTTCAAAGCTCACGGGGGCACTGAAGGAGGTGTTTCCAGCCTTCCTTCCTTCCAAGGAAAGGAAAACGTCCAGGCTTTCCCCACATGGGGGTGCCATGTGGATGTGAATCACCCCGGTCCTACAGCTGCTGGAAGGGGACAGGTGACAGCACAGCGGCTGACAGTGCTCGCTGCTTCCTGCCAGGAAAGAAAAATATGCAGAAATACCAAAACAGAAAGACAACACATGGGTTGGGAAGAACAGGATTCCTAAAGCACGCAGGAAGCACGGAATTCTGTGGATGGGGGGAAATAAGTTTCACGGGGCGTGAGGAATTTTCCCCCGTCGGAAGAATTCCTTGCTGCTTGCGTGCTTTGGCTTTCCCCAGCAGAATTAAAACCCCCTCTTTGGGGCTTGTTGCAACCTGGTGCAGACTGAGGAATGGCAGGAGGAGCTGTTGGGGAGCTCCAGGGATGGCAGGAGGCTCCTCCAGGTGCCAGTGGGGTGGAAGGACTCGTTGGGATGGCCACAGGGAGCCAGGCTGGGAGGGAGCCCCAGCAGCCCTGCCACGTCCTGCTTGCGCCTGTTCCACCACATTTTGGGGAAGGCTGGTACACCCAAACAGCTCTGTTCCCCTCGCCCCGCTGTCCTGGCCTCTCCCCATTCCTCACTTCTGATGTTTGCCATACCTGCCGGGCTGAGACTGGGATTAATTTCCATGAGAACACGCTGGAAGTGTAAATATCTCTGAGCAGGGACGCCTGGCAGGTTTATGGGGTTTGTCTCCCTCCAGGAACTGGCAGCTTTCCTGCTCTTCCTCTGATTGCAGGAGACCAGACGTGAGCAGGAGGACTCGGAGGGTGCCCAGGGTGCCAGCCCAGTGTGGCTGTGTTTCCAAGGCTAGCCAGGTGCTCCTTGCTGCTTTGAAATGCATGTGGCCCCTCTGCTGATAAAAAAAGTTCCATCCAACCCGGCCTTGGACACTCCCAGGGATCCACAGCTTCTCTGGGCAACCTGTGCCAGGGCCTCCCCACCCTTACTATAAAAAACTTCTGCCTCGTATTTAAACTAAATCTCCCCTCTCTCTTAGTTTAACACCATCAGCCTTTGTGCTATCACAAGGGATCTGATCCCAAAAAGTGCCCAGGTCACAGAGCACATCGGGATGGGGCTGTCCCCTGGGCAGCCCTGCTGTAAATTCCCTGCCTGGCCGTGCCTCACCTTCAGCGCTGCTCTCCCCTTTTCCTGGTTAATGTGTAACCCGAAACTGGCCGGGGCACATTGCTGGCAGCCCAGCAGTATCTGTCCCCGGCCAGGTCCATCCCTGCCTGCTCCCACCGGGGTATTTCTGTCTGCAGGTGGATGGTGTCGTGTCCAGGGCAGCAGATGGGGAGGGCTGAGTATCCTGGATCCTGCCGGTGAAAGGCTCCTATAAGGTCTCCTCAGAGTTTGCTCTTCAGCCTGGAGAGGAGGAGGCTCCAGGGAGACTTCAGAGCCTCTTCCAGTGCCTAAGGGGGCTCCAAGGGCTCTCCAGAGGTGCTTTGCACAATGCCTGCAGTGACAGGACAAGGGGAATGCTTTCCCACTGCCAGAGGACAGGGTTAGATGGGATATTGGGAAGGAATTGTTCCCCGTGAGGGTGGTGAGCCCTGGCACAGGGTGCCCAGAGCAGCTGTGGCTGCCCCTGGATCCCTGGAAGTGTTCAAAAAATGTGTGGATGTGTCCCTTGGGGTTGTGGCTTAAAGGTGAAAATGGTGGTGCTGGGTAATGGCTGGAGTTGATGGTCTTACAGGTCCTTCCCAACCTTTACAAATTTTATATTTCTGAGATCACAGCTGCACGGGGGCTGTATCAGCCCCCAGCTGCTGGGCTGGACAGGGATGGCTCCTCTCCAGGGGGACACATCCCATTGCAGCCCTGGTTATCAGCACCAGCCATCCCCTCCACCCTGGCACGGAGCTCTTCCTCATGCAGACTCCTCCATTCACCCTGGCCAGCCTTAAAATCCCTTCTCCACCTCTCTCCCTACAGCCAGGGAGGCAGGGAAGAGGCAGTGTCCTTGCTGAAGAAAAGCCCTTTCCAACCTCAAACACTCCCAGCTGTGAGGCCCAGGAGCTTGGCTCTTGTTCAGCCACGGGGAATTGCAAAACTTGGGATCTGGATGCAGCCTCAAATCATGGAATCACAAAAAGGTTTGTGGAAAAGCCCTTAAAGCTCATCCAGTTCCACTCCCTGCCAGGAGCAGGGACATCTTCCACTAAATCAAACAGCTCCAACCTGGCCTTGGACACTCCCAGGGATCCAGGGGCAGCCACAACTCCTCTGGAAAACTTGTGCCATGGCCTCACCACTCTCATAATACAGAATAAAGCTAAAAATCCTACAAAGATTCCCTTTTCCAGCACCAAAAGGCATCTCTGTCAAGTCTTCCCTGACATTAGGAGCCAGAAAAGGAAAGAGAGAGGACACTCCTAAGAATTCTCCTTTTACAAGGAGGCTGGACCTGGATGAGGAGGAAGCTCCTTGCTGCAGACAGAAGGAGAGGACATCAGGAGATGAATGGGTGGCCTTGGAGGTCACCAGGCAGGGAGATCTTGGAGTTACCCCATCCTCTGCCAAGGCCAGGAAGGAAGTGAAACTGGACAGGGAGTTGAAAGTGTGGTGTAAGCCAATATCAGCACTTTTCCCCCCATTCTGTGCATGGCCTGGCACGTTCCACCCAGGGGGTGGGTGTGGGACAAATGTGGGCTCAGAGCTGGATCTTCACACCCAAAGGGGAACCAAAACTTCCTGAGTGAAGGAGAAGTGGTGGGAGCAAGGTGCCTCCAGCTGATTCAATCCCTATTCCTCTCTGTTTCCCAGAGATAATGCTCGGGGCTGCAGCGTCCTGCTCGCTGGAGCAAAGTGCCCACAAAGCTCCATCCTGGAGTTAATCCCTCCTGTAAATGAGCAGAGGCACAGAGACCAACCTCACTCCTGCCAGTTTGCCTCTTCTGCTGCCTGGTTTTTGCCAGTGAAATGATGTTATTTGGAGGGTGAGGCTTTGAGAGGTGGAGAGGTGGAAAGCCCAAAATGTGAAAGAGAATAAGAAAGGGGCCCAGAGATTTTTATTCTCCTGGAGCATTTCGTCTCCAAGACATTATGGCTGTAACTACCAATCAAAGCATTTTAACAATAAGTAACCCCTTAGTTTAATATCCCAATGTAAATGTGGAGATCTATTGAGTGGTTTGAGTTTTCTACGAGCTCAGAGTACTGTTTCCAGCTTGAGCATCAGGAAGCAGCAATAAACCCCTTACAAACACAAATTCAGGGCTGGTTTCTCCTCAAAAGGCAGAGAACAGCCTCATGCTGCCCTCCCAAAATGAGTTTGTTCAACCCGAGTGGATCACCAGAGCCTGAGAGAACTGAATTCGGGCACTTGGGCACACAATTTAGGGGTGAACACAGGGGGGTCAGGGTTAATGGTTGCCCTTTTAGAGGGCTTTTCCAATCTTAATGATTCTGTGATTCTAAATAAGCCTGGGCTCCAGCTGAGCATCACCTGCATAAAACCAGCCCGTCCCTGCTATGAAGACCTGTGTTTTTCCAGCAAAAATTGCTTTTCCTGCTCTGAGGGCTTTGCTCCTGCCCTGGGAAAGGTTCTCTTTCCCCAGGAACAGCTGATGGGGAACAATGGCAAACACGAGAGCCATGCCAGGGAGTGAGTGTTGGTCTCTGAGTCACAGGGGAAATGAAACAAGAATTTGTGCCGGCTTTTAACGCCATGAAACACTTAATCCGTTTGCCTTGCCCATCCACAAATGCGGATCTTAAATGTGGAAAGTCCCAGCACCTGGAGGCATAAACACGAGCTTGGTTAAGCTTTATACTGGCCCTTCAGAGAGAAAGTGGGAAAGTGTGGCTTAAGAAAGCTCAGGAAAAGGGCTCTGGAGCCAGAATGGGAGAGCTGGGAGGGTTCAACTTGGCGAGGAAAAGGTTCTAGGAAAACCTCAGAGCCTCTTGCAGTGCCTAAAGGAGCTCCAGGAGAGCTGGAGAGAGAGAGACAGAGGCCTGGAGGGACAGGACAAGGGGAAATGGCTTCCCACTGCCAGAGAGCAGAGTTAAGTTGGATATTGGGCAGGAATTGTTCCCTGGGAGGGTGGGCAGGCACAGGGTGCCCAGAGCAGCTGTGGCTGCCTCTGGATCCCTGGCAGTGCCCAAGGCCAGCTTGGCCAGGGCTCAGAGCAACTTAGGATAGTGGAAAGTGTCCCTGCCATGGCAGGGGGTGGCACTGGCTGATCTTTGAGATCCCTTCCCACCCAAACCATTCCATGATCCCACGATCTGGCCAGCGTTTGCACGAGCCAGACAGTGCCACGAAGCCCCAGACGTCCAAACCAGGCAACACAAGGACTCTTCCTTCCTCACAGCTGCTGCTGCTGACTTGGCAGGCACGCTCTGCTGCCCAAGTTTGCTTTCCTGCATGCCCAGACTCCCAGAAATGCCCGGCAGGGCTGGCTGTGCTGCAGAGCTTCTCTGAGTCACCCGCTGTGTCCCAACAGGACGCGGAGCCCGCCGGGCTGGGAACGCCCTGGGCAGCCCCGTGCTGCCCTCCCGGCTCTGGGGTGGCATCTGGGATGCCCATCAGCGTGTGCAGGACGTGGTCACCCCATGGCTGCACAAGCTGAGGTGAAACTTGGTGGACACAGAGCACCTCCGTGCCCCAGGTGAGGCGGATTCACCAGCCAAGGTCGGGAAGGGAGCGCTGCCTGGGAGTGCAGCCTGCCCTTGCCAGGATGTGGGAACACCTTCTGTCTCCTGAGCACCCCTCTTTACCAGGGATAGGCAGTCCCTTGGACCAGCCTGCTCCTGATCTTGCTGAGACCTAAACAGAGCCCTTTGCCCTACTCACGGTTTTCCTCAGCCCTCTGTGGCATCCCCACTCCTCCCCCAGGGTCTACCCACCCCTCATGGCATCCTGGGGACACCAGGTGACACCAGGGTGTCATTGGGAGGCACAGGGACATGGCCTCAGTGCTGTCCTCTAACAGCAGGCACTGACTGGACAGCTGGGAGGAGAAGGGATGTGAAGGGTTAACCCAGTGTTGCTCCCACACAGTCCCACTGTGTCCCACTGCAGCGATCCTCTCCTGCACGCTGCAGGGATTCCTGGAGGGCCAGGACAGGGTCCAGAGCTCTTTGAGCAACCTCCATCACTCCTGTAACCACCTGCACACGGAATGGGAATGCCCAGGGCATCTGGGAGCAGAACCAGGCTGGGCAGCATGGGTGGGTTGAGGGAGGCAGGGCTGATGGAGGAGCTGGAGAGGTCCCACTGGGGAGTAGGAAAATCTCCGTCCTTGGAGGCAGCCAAGCCTGTCCTTGACAAAACCTGCCCTCACTGAAGGTCAGGCTTGGAGCAGAGGCTGCAGATAACCCCCCCAGTTATCCTGAGGAAGCCAGGATGTGGTGCAGAGCTCATGCCCCAGTTCCTGAGGATGCTGGTCCCACAATCCTGCCCTTTATCCTCTGTCTCACTGGGGTTTAGGGTTTCTCAGTGAGAGCTGAATTTCGGAGCAGAGGGCACCCAGCAGTTCAGCGACAGTCTTCCCACGGGCACTAAAACCACCTTGGTGTGACACAATCCCATCCCACCTCCTCATGGCCCCAATGGTCACCTAATTCCATCCCCTGCCATGGGTAGGGACACCTTTCACTACCCCAGGTTGATTCAAGCATCATCCAACCAGGCCTTGGACACTTCCAGGGATGCAGGGGCAGCCACAGCTTCTCTGGGTACCCTGTCCAGGGCAAAAAATCCAAGCAAATATCCCATCTGACCCTGCCCTCTGGCAGTGGGAAGCCATTCCCCCTTGTCCTGGTCAGCACCAGGACTGGGCCTTGCCCAGTGCTGCCCATTTTCCCCCCTGCTCCCAGCTGCTGCCATCCCTCCCTAGCCAAAGCAGGGCAGGAATCCTGGAGCCAGGGTGGTGAGGAGGGTCCCCACTGTGCTGGGGATTCCCCAGCCCACGCTGCTGGCCCTGAGGGACACGGGAAGGAGCATTGGAGCATTGTATCCCAGAATAGCAGCCTCCTCACAAAGGGAAGGTGCAAGCAGTGCCAATCTGCCACAGGAAAGGTGAGTGACTCACTCCTGTGCAAACTGCAGGCAATCCCTCTCCCTGGTGATTATCTATCTGGAGAGAAATCTCCATCCACTTCCCTTGGAAATACCTGCTGCCGAAATTATCTCTGCCTGGGGTTTCCTTATCAGATCATCTGTTTGTTCTAAAAATCACAGAGCCCTCAGGGTCCTGTCTGTGGCTCCAAAACTTTGCCGTGGACACCCCACGACTGATTCACTGAAAGGGACAGCTCGGACAATCTCCATGCCTGGAATCATCAGGAAACACCTGCAGGCTCTTAGCTAAGGGAAGGGTCTTCCTCGTGGTGTTTCCTAAGCAGGAAGAGGTAGATCCCAGTGATGATGAACCTCTCCTGTTTCTGTATGAGTCTGTGCTTCGGTTTTAATGGCAGCTGCCAGCCCCAGGTGAGTGTCATTAAAAGTCACCAGCTGGAGGGTCCAGAGTCGAGACTTACTGGATTTCATGGAAGGTTGCAGGGTGAAGTTTATGTGGAAGCTGAAAGAAAGGGATCTGACTTTCTGCTGGCCTCAGTAGAACTCCCTGTGACTCCCCCAGTTTGTGACAGAGACCCAGTTGTGGAGCTACAGGAGACCAGGTTGTGGTGCTGCTCCATCAGAGATGTGTTTGGGATCCTTGGATCAGAGCATGACAGGATAAGCTGGGTTGGAAAGGACCTCAGAGGAGGAAGGCAGCAGTTCCAGGGAGCACCAGCTTCACCTCTCCTGGAAAAGCCTTGTTGACAGCAGGAGCAGCCCTGGGAGATGTGGGGAAGGAACCCTTGGATTGTCCTAAGCTGCTTCGTGCACATTTGGCTGCCTCAGGTTTGGTCCATCCAGCTGGGAAAATGATGCTGCTGTGAAGGTTTGTGACTCTGCAGAGGACACACTGCAGGTCCCACTGTCCTTCCCACCTCCTGTGCCACAGATATCAACTCCTCTTTCCCTGGGGATAATGGAATTTCTGTTCCACTTCCCTCTCTCCTTGCCCACACATCCTCTGCTCCTTAGGCACAGCTTACCCCTTCATTTAGAGATGGTCTCACTTACACCCATTTCATTAAGCACTCAATTACTCTCCTCTTGTATTTAACTTGGAAACCCTTTCCTGTCATCCCAGGACTTGTTGGGACAAAACCCAAGGGGCTAGGAGCAGATTTACAGGGAATTAACCGTTTGACAGGGGGAACTGGCTTCTGTTTAGCTCAGGATTGTCCATAGCTCCATGCCCAGCTCACAGAGGACGCTGGACCTGGTGCTGGTGACACATCCCAGGGGATCTCCAGCACTGGGAGTGCACACCCAGCATCCCCAGGCTTTCACTCCACGTGGGTCCCAGCAGGGATCCCGAGCCAAGGAGCCGGCCTGGGAGGCTCCGGATTAATCTCAGGAACGTGACCTTTCCATGCTGGGAGTGGTGGGAGAGATATTTTAACTGCAGTGGCAAAGGTCCAACGAAGAAACACCAGCCAGGCCCTAGATAACAATATTGGCCTCCTGACAAGGACTCCAGCTGGGAACGAGCCTCAGAACAGCTCTCCCTTCTCGGGGTGGGACAAGTCCACGTGGACCCAATTTCCCACCTTCCCTCTTTGCTCCAGCCAGGAAAACAGGGACCACAGAACTCTGCACTCCTGAGGGTGGGCTTTGGGAGCCCAGTGGGGTCTAGTTAGTGTGTTAAATGAAAAAAATACAGGAAAATGCAATTTAAAAATAAATATTGATGATGGAGGGGGTTTAAAATGGAGAAGCTGGATTGCATCCAGCTGCAGGGAGGTTTTCCTGCCCAGGGCACTGCTGGAGTCCCCATCCCTGGAGGGATTCTAAAGGACTATTTGAGTGTAGGAGGATGTCACCAACCTTCTCCCAAAGGTCAGGAAGCAGGATGGGACACCCAGGAGGCTTGCTGGGACACTGGGGAGGTGTGATGGTGCCCTCCCCATCCTCAGCCCTCCCTCAAATCCCCACATCATCAGAGACCCTTGGTGTGATTCTTTCACCCGTTTGAAGTGAATTTCAAATAACATTTCTTCAAAGTTAATTTAGATGGACATCTCCAGGGGGGCTCCAGGCATGGGCTGGACTCACTGGGGCTGAGCAAAGCTCCTGTTTTCTGGATTGAGCTGGGTAAGGATCACCCCCTTTGCGTGGCATCCACAGGGAGCACAGTGGCTTTCTGGGGTCCAGGGGTATCTCAGTGGGAATCTCCCTGAGTACACAAGGGTTGTTTCGGAGCAAAAGGGGAAGGAAGTGATTTCAAAAGTCCCGTAGTGAGAAGAAGTATTTATATTTTTTTTAAACAAAGAGGTTCCAGGGTGGGACCCTGTGCTCGTCTCCATGGTCTCACTGCTGGGAGCTGGCAGCAAAAATAATGGCCCACAAAACTACTGGAAAATGGCTTTTTTTCTCCAGCACCAATGGGAACTTGCTCCTGAGCCTCTCTGTGGCTTTTCTTTGTGGTGGATTTCCTGTGGATCAGGTAAAAAATGGGAGGCATGGGATGCTATGTGGGCCCTGCCACTCTGACCCTTGAATCAACCTCCAGCTGGAGCTAAATCCATCGTGGTGCCAGGCTGTGTTTCCACCCCCAGGCTGAGCTGCCAGCCAAGCAGTGACCCCACAAAACGTGGGGGAGATTGGACCCCACAATCCAGCTGCCCATGCCTGTTGAATCCCACCAAGCTGCTGCCAGGGGTCCAGGCACAGCTGGGACCACTCCTGCACAGCTCCTCAGCAGCTCTGCAAACAGAGAAATGAGGAGAAAGGAGCCTTTTTCAGGAGAGCCTCTCCCCCAGCACTATTTTAGGCTGGAACCATTAGGTGGATGGGTTGCTGCTGCTGGATTTAGGAGGACTTGGTTTGAGGTTTCCTTGTGTCATTGAATGCCAGGATCAGTGCAAAACCTGCTCCAGGAGCAAGTTCTGTCCTCTAGGACACCCCTACCAGCAGCTCCAGCTGTTGCAACTTGTTCAAACCCTCTTGAATAAGACCTTGAATGGGTTTGTTTTGCTTTCTTTTTAATCTGCCTTATTTACTATTTTCTAGGCATTCCCAGAGGAAGAGGAAGTGTCATGAAATTTGGCAGAAAACTCAGCATCTCTGCTCCTAAGAAAGCCATCAATGGGGTCAGCAGAGGCAGAGATGACCCTGCCAGAGCTGACCTTGAGTTTTGTGACTTTTTGTGACGCCCTCTCCCTCCCTGCACGGGCTGGGAACCCACAGCACACGTAGCCCAAGCCTGTGGGTTAATTTTACCACACCTGGCCCTGGTGTGAGGTGTTTATTTATTTATTTATGGTCTTTCTAGAAGCAGTATTTTTGGCCACACCAGGATGCTTGTGTTTCAGGGCCTGGCAGGCAGCTCCTGCTGCCTGGGAGCTCGTGGCAGCACCCCTTCCCCTCTTTGCAAGCACCATCCTGAAGGGGGAAAATGTACTTGAGGTCTGGAAACCCCTCCAAAACTCCTGGATTATTCAGGAGCTCAGAGGAAGAGTGAGTGGCACCTCCATCACCCTCCTGATGGTGAGGAGGGGAGAGACAACACACGGCTCAGCGTGGAGGAAATGAAAGCTGGGCTAAAAAAAAAATAATAAAATTCTCCAACTGCTGGTAGACATGAGAAAATTCACACACAGATGGCCACAGCCACAGAGCAGAGCCCTCCCTGCACTGCAGCAATGTGCTCAAGGCTCACTGCTTGTAGCTGCTTGCCCCAGAGAGCATCACGTGCCTCGGGTCTCCTCTAATTCCCTCTTCTCCAGGGAAAACCAGCCCGAGCCAGGAAAGGCCCCCTGTGCCCTGTCTGTGTCCATTTGTCAGATCCTGTTAGTGGGAAAAGGGTGGGAAAGGGAGGGAAGTGTCTCTCTGTGCTCAGCATCCCCTCCTGGGTGCTGCAGCCTCAGAGGTGGCAGGAGGAGATTGCCCAGAGCATGTGAGGGTGAGGGATGCACAGAGGGACTGACTCCTGGTACAGACAAGAGGAAAGGGCCTCAAGTTACACCAGGGAGGTTTGGATTGGATATTCAGAAAGGTTTCTTGACTGAAAGGCCCTGGAACAGGCTGCCCAGGGAAGTGGTGGAGTCACAGTCCCTGGAACTGTTCAAGAAAGGTGTGGATGGCACCTGGGGACACAGTTCAGCAGGGAACACAGCGGTGCTGGGTTAACAGCTGGACTTAATGATCTTTTCCAACCCTGCTAATTCCATGAATCTATGTTTTCCAGCCCCAGCTCCCACCTCCAGCCCACCCACCCTATTTTGGAGCTCAGCTGGCTGCTGGGAAGGTGCTCCCATGTCCCTCTCCAGCCCCACCTGACCTCATCTCCAGCACACCCCAAAGGCACCAAGAACAGAGGTTTCCTTCTCCAGCTCCACTGGCTTTTGCTGCCCCTTGAAAGTTGTTGATGGTCCTGAATAAGAACATCCTGGAGGGAGAATACAGGCATCCTGGGAAGCTGCAAAATCACATCTGCTCCCATGGGATGTCCCTCCTGCAAGCCCAGTCACTCAGGGCAGGTTTCAGTGTCCCTTAGGCGACTGAACACCTTTCCAGCCAGGACACCACGAGAAGTAGCAAGGCTGGATCAGGGCATCAGTTTGCACTTGCACAGACCTAGGTGAGTGCTCACCCTCTCCTCTCCCACCAGCCAACACCGGGCAGGAACTGCAGGCTCAGCCCAACACTCCCAAACTCTCTTACTCGCTTTGAAAACAAAATAAAAGTAAAAAAAAAAAAAAAAAAAGAAGATATTTGATACATGCCAGCTTGTCTCCAGCACTTCTGCCGGTGTCTCCCTGGGAGTTTGAGCTGCACCCATGGGTGCAGTGCAGGCTCTGCTGCAGCCAGCCTGACCCTCCCGGTCCGCCCATTCCTGTATCGCATTCCTGCCCGCTAGTCAACATGGAAATGTTTTGAGAGCGTCTTAGAAACCTGCCGGGCTGCCAGAACGGGTGAAAAATGAAGGAGGGAAACGCGGGGCTGCTTTCCAGGTCGGCTGGCTGGCTATTGCCTCCGTCTTCTGCGCTGCAGCTGCACAAATCATCTGCTTCTCGACGGGATTTAAAACATCTGCCTCTTCCTTGGGCTCGTTTGAGCTGCTGTGGAGCCGGGAAATGGAGATTTGGGGCGAGGGAGGCTCTGGGTTTGGGTCCCCTGGGTGATAGGTGACCTGCAGGAAGGACAGAAATGAGTAAAGGAGCATTAGGGTTGACACCCTCCTTCCATCTCCCTCACGCCCCAAATAGAGGAGAAAAGAGAGAAAAAGCAAAAGAAGGGAAAGGAAAGGTTTTTTCCTTGCAGTGGGTGGTGAAGATGGGAAGCTCCTGCTTGCTGGAAGCTGCTGGGACTTCAACCAGGCTCGGGAAAGGTCTGATGGGAAGAGGACTCTCCAGGGGACACTTCCCTGCTCCAGAGAAGCTTTTAGAAAAACATCTCCTCTGGCCTGCTGAAGCATCCAGCAAAGCAAGCAGACTCCAAGCAGACCTCGCAGCCAGCCTGGCCATAATTCATCACCTCTGGAGAAGAGGAAGGTGCCTGCCTCTGGTGTTTGAGTTGTTTGGCTTTGTTTTGAGGAGAAAGAGATGTGGGTGTTCAGACCCAGAGCACCAGGCTGGGGGAGATGGCGCCAGGCAAGCAGCAATCACCCCACGGGTCACAGCTCAGGCAAGGACAGCAACAACTCCCTGCACATCAGCCACACATCCATCCACCACCTCTGGACCACCCCTCCTTGGGAAGGTGAAGGATTTGGAGGAGCTGTGGCTGGGTGAACCCAACTTTTGCCCAAAAAGTGTTTCCAAATCCGGGAGGCATGCGCTGAACTCAGCAGCCAGGGCACTGCTGGGCAGCTTCACCCAGCTGAGCCTCCCTCACCAGCTCTGCCGAGGCATCTCCATCTCTCTGGGCAAGCAGCAAGCCTGTCCTTCCTCCCTTATCAGCCCCAAATAGCTGTGATGTGATGTATTGTTTTCCCTCCTCAAACAAATTGCATCACAAGAAGGAAACAGGAATGTTTTTTTTGCTCTTTTCTGGCATGGAGGTCCATGAGCGAGATCTCTGCAGCACTGTGTCCTTGCCAGGAGTTCATATCCTCTTAATGCCTCCTTAGCCAGCTGCCACTTTCTGCTGCTGAATAATAGATGCCATTGGTGTCCTTCCCCTCCTCCAAGAGGGGCTTCATGGACCCCCCCAGCCATAGCCAGGGGGCCCAAAGACCCCCGCATGAATCAGATCCAGCTGGTGAAGAAGGATCTGGCTTTCACCCAGGGACACAGATGGGGAATACTCAGGGGACCACCAGGGCTCACAGTGGTGGAAAACAACTGGGCCACCTGCATTTGATCCAGTGGGGCCGTGCCTGTGCCTGCAGCACCCCCAAATCTGAAGGGTTTCCACCCAGGTGAAGGAGCCCTATTGGGAAGGCTGGGTTGGATCTGGCCACTGCTTCCCTCGGGAGAAGCCACCTGAGGGAGAGGGCAGGCTGAGGTGGTTCTGGTGGCCCTCCAGAGCTTCCTGCAGCTTCCTGGGAGGCTGTGCCGTGCCAGGGCTCTGTGGGGACAGCACTTCAAAGGAGACACAGCAAACCTCGGGCAAACCTGCTGCCGTGGTCACCCTGGTTCCAGCAACGGTGAAAAGTCCCAACATCCCGGTCCTGGCATCAGTGCCAGTCCTAGCAGCCGTGGAAACGAGTCCGGTCTCAGTCCCAGCTCCGATCCCGTCTACGGTCCCATTCCCGGGGCAGAGAGGTGAGAGGGGCCCTGTCCTCGTCCTAACACCCACCCTATACTCGATCCCATCCCCGCGGGAGGATTTGGGGGGCAATCATCTGTCTCCAATGTCAGTCCCAATTCTGAGGCCATCCATGCTCC
>VXBS01009432.1:276843-315889 GCA_013400255.1 Sitta europaea
GGGACACACACACACGAGAGGGACACACGCACACGGGAGGGACACACACACACGAGTGGGACACACACACACGAGAGGGACACACGCACACGAGTGGGACACACACACACACACGAGAGGGACACACACACACGGGAGGGACACACACACGAGAGGGACACACACACGAGTGGGACACGCACACGAGTGGGACACACACACGAGAGGGACACACACACGAGTGGGACACACACACACGGGAGGGACACACGCACACGGGTGGGACACACGCACCCCCGTGGGCACGGACACGCACACACGGTGCTGGCACTTGTTGCTGTCTGGTTTGACACGGGTGACACAGGGTGCACCCAAAGCACGGTCAGAGCCGAACCTCCACTCTCCTGCTCTCCTCCGCTCAACCCCAAACCTGTCCATGCTGCTCAAAAAACTCCCAAAGTGCCCCAAGACAGGGCAGGGGGAGCAGCAGCCGGCAGGGAGTCGCTGGCAAGGGCAGGTGCTAGCACAAAGGGTTCAAACTGGGCACTCAGAGAAGCTTCCTTCTCCTTTTGCTCCTCTTTGCCTGAATTATTGGATTTTTTATGCATTAATTCTCAATAATGTCTTTGCTGCTCAGTTTCTGCCTTCCCTGGGGAATTCGCTGGCTGTTTATCTGTGATTTCCCATACACAGCTCTGGTTAAACCATGGAGCCGACTCCCCGCTTTGCTCTGCGTGTTTTTCCACCTCTTTGCATGCTGGCCTCCCTATGTAATTTCTTTGGGAGTGTTTAATTTACACTGCAATGAGTGATACTCTGATTTCAAACCGTTTGACTCCTTCTAGCAGCTCCTAGCCTCCAAAATATCCTTCTTCCAGCAGCTGGGCACTGGCTGGCATCCCTGCAGGAACAACTTAAGGGGCAAAACATCTTATTTCTTTCTGTTCCAGTTTTCTTATCAGTTTATTGCAAAAGCCACTTGGCAACCCGCTGCCTTCCTGTACACGAGGTGAGGAGCAGCATACGGAGCTCTGGAGGGCCACCAACACAGGGGGATGGTGGCCCTGCTGCCAAAATTGGGCCATTTCATTGCCACCAAATTTCTCTTGTTTTCCCTCAAGCAAAGGGTGGCTGATAGGTTAAGGGGCTGCAGTGCAAAGGGAGAGACCCCAAAAAGCAGCGAGCCCAAAGCGCAGCCACATCCCGCGGCTTAGTGGGTTATAAAAGCCCCCAAAGGGTTTCTGGGTTATAAAAGCCCCCAAAAGATTCTGGCAGTCGTGGCACTGAGTGACTTTATCCTGTCTCTGCCCAGTGAGATTTTTATCTCGGGCTGTTGACACGTAGCCAAAGCCACGAATAGTTCTCTGGCAGCGGAGCGTGCTGCCGGCCACGCCGGGCTCCCTCCCCACTGCTGGGCAGCCCCCACTAAAACCTGAGTGGGAACCTCCCATGGAGCAAAGACCCTATAGCCTCCATGGGATGCTGCCTGTGGAGGGAAAAAATATCCCCCAAAGTCTTCCCCCCGTGGGGTTTTCGTGTGGTGCCGTGGTGCAGCCCGGTAATTGTGTTTTCCTGGTTGTCCCCCAGTGTGCCTTTGGCTTTTCCAGGGTGGTGTGGCTCCCTTGGTGTGGGCAGGAGGCTGGGAGGTCCCCAGGGAAATTCTCCCAGATATGGAACTTGCAGGGTTACCAAGCTGGCCAGAAACTGGTCCCACGCTCTTCTCTCTCTCTGGCTGTTGCTTCCTCCAGCGAGCATCAAAAGGTCACGGAGGGCAAAACCAAAGTCAAACTCCTGACAGAAACACCACCTTTCTACCTCCAGGAAGCCTAAAGGATTCAAGTGCTCTGTTTCCCCCCTGAAATAAGTAAAACTGGAAGTTTGAGGGCTCAAATGGGATCCACCCCAGTTCCACAGCAGAGAAAAACAGGCAGGGAGCATCACCTTTGCTGAAGCAGGAAGGGAAGTGTTGATGAAGGGATTAAATATTGGCCAGGGTTGATGTTTGCTTCCAGAAGGATCCATCCCCTGAGCCCTGCCGTGCTGGGAATTGAGTCAGGTTCAACTGAAGGAAGGTCGCCTTAATTACTGTTGTCACTGATGGTTTTAGTGCTTTTTAAATTCACTTTAAAGCCACAGATTTGGTTAATCCCAGTTGATTTCCCGTGGTGTGGAGCAAGGCAGGAGGTTTTGGTACTTCCTGGAAAGGGGGATTGATTCAGGGAGGAATTCAGGGAGTTACTTGGGGGAAACCAGAAATGCCCAGAAGAAGTGATTTCTCTCAAAGCAACATGTTACGTTTGACCTCCAAACAAAGTCATGGAGTTCTTTTAAACTC
The DNA here is from genome assembly GCA_013400255.1 of Sitta europaea. NCBI lineage: Eukaryota > Metazoa > Chordata > Aves > Passeriformes > Sittidae > Sitta > Sitta europaea. The sequence continues at coordinate 279,158 of VXBS01009432.1, forward strand.
CTTATATCTTTTCTCCAGACTCTTTCTCCCCTTTTTAGCTTGGATCAAGTTACTGAAAAACCCTCTAGGAAAGCAAAACACCCCAGAAAAAAAAAATGTTCACGGAGAAAACAAATTCAACACTGCTATTTCTCAGCCTGGCGACAGGAGGGGAAACTGAGGCACGTGGCTGCTTCCGTGGAGCAGCTCCATTTCTGGAGTGGAGCTGCCCTCCAAAGGTGCTTTTATGTAGGGACAGAAACACAGATGCTTTGCAAGGTTTTGGGTTAAATGAGGTGTTCTGGCTATTTTGGGGATGGAGGAAGGGGGAGATCACACCCTTCAGGGATAAAGGAGGGATGTGGCCTGGCAGGGAGATGGATAAAGCCCCTTAAGCTGCTTGGCTATCCTGGAAATGAATTTTGGAGGTGCCTTGCCTTGGGATTGCTGGGATGGTGGCACTGGGACAGCTGGGGAGGTCCTCAGCCCTCGCTGGTGGCCAGCCTGGAGGAGAAAGGTTCTGAAGGTGACCATGGCAGAAGGGATCCAAAGGGAAAGGGCAGACAAAATCCAGGCAGTTTGGGCAGGCTCAGGTTTTGGCCAGGTCCTGTTTCGTGGCACTGAGCAGACAGGCTCAGGAGCACCCGAAGGCATTGCCTGCTTGCTTTTGGTCACAGAGGGTTTGAACCACAATCCCAGAGTAGTGAAAAACCATTCCAGAGTCTCAAGCAGTTCCTGATCCTCAGAAAGGATTTTGATGAGTCTACTAAATGGCTCTGAGGTAGGGCAGCAAAAACCCCCACGTTCTCCATGTGCCTTTGGAAGGGAGTCAGGGAGAAGATGCCGTGAATGGATCGTGGTTTCAGCCTCCAGCATAAAACAGTGGGAGCTGCAGCACAAGCAAGGCCTGCCTCTGTGAGGTCCTGTGGTAAATTAATCCCCATTAATTATTTGGGCAGGCCAATTAAACCTCACCAGCCCCCTGTGAAAATGCACTCATCGCAGCTGTGGTTTGGTGGAGCTTTGTTGTCTTCAGTGGCTTTGCTGCTGCCTGGCAGATTCCTGAGCACAAAACACATCTGGGATGGCACTGGGAGTGCTGAAAAATGGAGCAGAATTCGGGAGTCAAGGCCTTTGCTTGGCAATTCAGTGCCTGTCCCGTGGTCTCCCTGTGGAGTGCTGCCCATCCCTCAGCTGCCCGTGACCTTCTCCCATGACAGCCCCCTCCTTTCCTGTGCTGGCTGATCTCAATATCCCTGGCAGATACAGTTACAGGAGCATTTTGGGATGCTGACTTCACGTGCACATGCCTGTGGGAGCTTAATTTGAAAGCAGTGATCTGCCCAGGCTCCTGTTGTCACCAGGCTCCTCTCCTGTGCTGCCCTCATCCACTGGCACTGAGGGTACGTGTTTTCTGGGAAAAAGACTCCCATGTCCAGTGGGATAAACATCTCCAAGGCCACATTGCAGAGAGATGTGGTCCAGCCACTGGAGGAGGTTCAGCATGGAGGAGACTGTATGTGGATGGCTGGAGGGCACCCAAAAAGCTGCATCCAATGCCAGAGGGAAAAAACCTCCCACTGTGACCTCGGAAAGGGCCAAGAGATGGAGTGATGGGGCAGATGCAGGTGCTCCTCCCCAAAGCATCGTGGTTCTTTTGCTTTTGGGGACCACAGAAGTGTTTATCCCGCTCGGCATCCTCAGGGAGTGCTGCTGCTCCCACCCTGCCCTCGGCCCTGCCGGGGGCTCGGGGTGTCCCAGTGGGAGCTGGCAGCCGTGCCCCCGTGGGCACAGCAAAGGGCAGTGCCAGCTGCCAGCCCTTGTGCCTTCCCCAGCCTGGGCTGGCCCTGCAGATGCCCAGAGCGAGGGGTGGACTGCAGCCACACACAGCAGGTTTTGTCCTGGGGATTCTGGGCAAAGCTAGGGTAAAAAAAGGGAAAAGAAAGGCTTTGGCATTCCCAGAAGGGAATGGAGGGAGAGCACGACAGCAAGGACAAGGCTCCATTCAGACCAACCAGCAAACACTGTTTGCTCCTTGTCTGGAGGAGGAGATGAGGAACTTGGCACATCCCTGGGCAGCAGGAGGAGATTCCCCTCCTTGGCTTACAGATGGATTAGGTTGGGTTTTCTCCCTGGGGTCTCAGTGGGAAGGTGAGCTGGAGTTCAGGGTCATCTCCCCCCATCAGTGCTGGGCTATGTGCAGGGGAGAGAGGCAATGCAGATGGAGAAATCCCATGCCAGGCTGAAGCCCCTGGGACTCTGTAACCCTTCCCTGTGCCTTTTAGGGCATCTTGTGTGGCTGCCCTCGGTGACGGTGGCCTGTCCACCCCGTCTCATCTGCTGCCAGGTCTGTGGGCAACCTCTCTCTGGTTGGCCACAGATCTGCAAAGCTCAGAGGGAAGGAAGAAACTGCGGAGAACAGCAGCTGGAAAATGTTTTCCCATCTGCCAGAGCTCTGTTAACCCTCTCCATCCACATCCACGCTGCTGCAGGGGAAGCAGGAGGGGAGCAAAGCTGAACTGAGTGCAGGAAAAGCAAAACCCCAAGGCCAGGACAGTGCTGGCTCCTGAGTTTCATCACAAAGTGGTTCCCAAAGTTCGACTGGGGTTTCTGCAGATAGTGCAGATTAGTTGGGGGGAGCGTGTGTGGTTTCCACTCCTGTCCTTGGGAAGTGTGAGCCTCAGCCAGCACTGTTCCTGCTCTGCTCCAAGGGGAAAGCAGCAGGATGGGGCAACCATCATCAGGGGTGGTGTCAGTGCACTTCTGGACAGGTTGTTTGATCCAGTCCCTGGAGCAGGGATTGGAGTTATCCCCTTGTGATGGCTGGAAGCATCACTTCATCTCTTCTCCCTCTGCAAACAGTTGTCAAGGTGCTTTTTAGTACCAAAGTGCTTTACTTTAGTGAGAGATCATCCAGACTGTCATTGCCTCCTTCCCTACAGTATCTGAGGTAGAAGTAGGGGCAGGATAACTCTGGATCTGGTGTTTATTTTGCAAGAAAGGGCATGGCCACACTGTCCCTCAGAATGGATAGAGCTGAGCCCTTTCCCTGAAAAGGCTGGGATTGCTGTTTTCCCCCTAAAATCCTGGTGAGGTTTGGGTCAGGGTCCATCCCACACACTCATTCCAAGGGCCTTGTTGGAATTCTCAGACCTTTTCTCCTGCAGCAGCTCCTGGTCCCTGAGCTCCTGGGCTGGATTCATCTCCCTGTGATCCCCCATTTCCACAGGCTTCCCGTAAGGCAGGGGACAGCAGGGACATCAAACAGGCTTCTCTTACGGGAAGGGAGGAAATGCATTTTAATTTGATTCCTAACCCATGGAGTCGCTCAGAGATCGTGTGTCAGCAGAGCCCAGGGCACAAAAGAGCTCTTGTCCCTCCTCACAGACAGGCCAGGCTCTGTGTGTCTGCAGAGACCCTTTCAAGGCCATTTTTCTCCTCCCAGCTCATCAGTCCCGTGAAGAAACCAGCTCTGCACAAGCAGGGCTCAATGCCAGGGAGCAGGACTGTGACCTGGCCACCATCAGCCCAACACTAAACCCATTAAAGACCCCTCATCCTCATCAACAGCCAAGCCAGGCAGAGCCCCTGTGTTGGAGAACAGGCTCCTGTTGGCAAGGTTTGATTACAGGGCCTTTGGGTGTAGTGTAGTTTGCCCTACCAGGAGCTGAAGACCTCTGAAATGGGGGCCAGTCATGAGGATCACTTGCTGAAATTCCTCTTTCTAATCCTTTCTGCCCTGAATTGAGCAGGACACATTTTTAATGGTGCTCACCTGAGTCACTTCTCATGGCTGGTGAAACACAGAATGGAGCATCCTCTGTCATGTAGGAGACCAAGTTTCTGTGTGAACCTGGTGGGAAAGGCAGTTTGGGACATTGAGCTGGGCAGCAGGAGATCTGAGGTGGACTCCCACATGTGGCCTGGGGTTTTTTGGTGACTTTAAAGCAGCTCAGTTCTTCCTCTGTGCTCCAGATGCAAAATGAGATTAAATGAAACCCGCCTGACCATAATTCCTCCACGCCAGGGACTGCTAAGTTGTGTCCCCGGCACCGTGAGGCCGTGGTGTCTGCGGTCAGTGATTTGCTGCCCTCTTGAGCCACTGCCTCCACGTCCTTACAGCCTCTTTGCTTTCCCCCCAGGGTGATGGAGAACCTCACGACTCCTCCAGCCTGGACCAGGATCGTCAACAGCTCTTTGGAGCCGGGCGGCACAGACGACAACCCCTACAAGTGCGTGTTTGACGAGGACTTCAAGTACGTCCTGCTGCCCGTCTCCTATGGCATCGTGTGTGTGGTGGGGCTCTTCCTCAACCTGCTGGCCCTCTACGCCTTCATCTTCAGGATCAAGACCTGGAACGCCTCCACCACCTACATGTTCAACCTGGCCATATCCGACACACTCTACGTGGTCTCCCTGCCCCTCCTGGTGTACTACTATGCCATGGGGGACAACTGGCCCTTCAGCGTGGGGCTCTGCAAGATCGTCCGCTTCCTCTTCTACACCAACCTCTACTGCAGCATCCTCTTCCTGCTCTGCATCAGCATCCACCGCTTCCTGGGCATCTGCTTCCCGCTGAAGTCGCTGCAGTGGGGCCACGTGCGGCACGCGCGCCGCGTCTCGGCCCTGGTGTGGCTGGTGACCGTGGTGTGCCAGTCCCCCGTGCTCTTCTTCGTCACCACCAGCGTCAAGGGCGACACCATCACCTGCCACGACACGTCCAGCAAGGACCTCTTTGGCCAGTTCGTCATCTACAGCTCGGTGATGCTGGTGCTGCTCTTCTGCATCCCTTTCCTCATCATCATCGTCTGCTACTGCCTGATGGCCCGGCGGCTGCTCCAGCCCACCCGGGGCATTTCCCGCCTGTCCCGCTCCAAGAAGAAGTCGGTGAAGATGATCATCATCGTCCTGGTGGTCTTCATTGTCTGTTTTCTGCCCTTCCACGTCACTCGTACCTTGTACTACTCCTTCCGGAGCTGGGACCTGAGCTGCCAGACCCTCAATGCCATCAATTTGGCCTACAAGGTGACTCGTCCCCTGGCCAGCACCAACAGCTGCTTGGATCCCATTTTGTATTTCTTAGCAGGGCAGCGATTCATGAGGTTTACGGGCAACAAGATGGTGTGGAAGCCTCAGAACGAGGTGGCGCTGGGCATCGTGCCCAACAGTCACCTGGGAACCAGCAGCGACACGGACACGCTCTCCAAGGATCTGAAATCCTAGCTCTGCTCTGCAGCAGGAGGCTTCATCCTGGCTGTGAAGGGAGGATGGGATGCTCTGGGGCCCGTGGCTTTGGGTGTTTGGGGTGCCTGGGCTTGCACCTGCTCCGGCGTGGTCTGTGTCAAACGCGCTCCTCTGCTTGTCTCGCTGTGTTCTTTTCAGGAAGATGCAGCCGTGGTTGCACACATCAACCCTGATCTCTGGTTCTGCATCCCAGCCTGCCCCTCTGATCAACGCTGAGGTGACCAAATCCGGGGAAAAAGATCGTGCTCTGAGTGCCTTGAATCATTTTCCAAAGCAAACACAGCGCGTGCAAAAGGTCCCCCTAAAGAATTCCGTCTGCAGATTGCCTGGCACAGGGGGAGGCAGAGTTTCTCTGTGCCTTGGCAAGGCAGGAGAGGCTTTGGGTGGATGAGGAGAGTCAGCTGCAGTTCTGCTGAACAGCTTGATGCAAATGTCAAGGACAAGTAGCACCCACGGCAGGAAAGGGTCTCCCACAGCTTTGCATCCCTGAAGAAATGCTCTCCCAGCTTCAAGCTGGCAGAGCAGGGATGAGCTTCCCAGCTCCTGTCCAAGGGCTGGGCTTCCCATTAACCAGGTTGCTGATGGCTATTCCATCCCACTGGTAGCAGCCCACTGGAGTTTACTGGTACCATCGAGCAGGCCCCCTGTAGGTTTCTCCAGTGGGGCCAGCATCTTCCAAAAAACCCATTAAAGTGCTTCCTAACAGCAACAGTCATCCTTTAAAAGCTTTTAGGAACCTACAGCTTCCAGCTGCTGGCTTTAATAATCATCTCCAGCTCATTAAAATTTAAGGTGAGCTCTTCAAGTCTTGTTTTTAACCCCCTTGCTGGTAACTCATGTTTCCAGCCCAGCAGCAAAAACCAGTGTTCATCCCCTTGGCTGGGCACTGCCACATCCCCACCACTGTCCCCCAGAGGTGACAACATTTGCCAGCACTAAACCGTGAGCTGAGGAGCTGCAGGTGGTGCTGAGCTTAACCCCATTCTGCCTGGATTTGTAAAGAATGTCCACAAAGCATTTCACCAGAAGGTGCTCTTGGTGTTTTTTCCCTGTAATTGTTGGGTTGGAGAGCCCAGAGCCCAGGTCCATGGTTTCCCTGCCAGGGGGATGCTGATTCCTCCCCCCCAAAAAATGAAAATTGCTTGGGCTGCAGCACTGGACGAGTCACATTTTGTAAAAGCTCTATTTCAGGACTAGGCAAACACATTTGATGTTGGCTTAGGCCAAGACCTCAGACCACCCCTTAGTTTCTCCCATCTTTCCTTCTTGTGAAGTGGTCTGGTGGAGACAAAGCCTGTCACGATGTCAGCACTTGTGTCCAGTCACGAGTGACTGGGACCATTCAGGGCTAACTGGGAGGTTCCTGTGGTCCCACCCCCAATGGGGGGCTCTTGTCCCAACCAACAATGTCACAACCACAGGAGGCAAAGGCAGATAGGACATTTGTAGGGTGGTTCATCCCAGCCTCGGTGTGTTTGGGACAGGATTGGGTTAAGACCAGACTTGCACCTTTATTCCTTTGTTCTTGTGAAGGGAGCTTGGCTTTATGGTGAGGGTCATGGCACAGTCACTGGGGCGAGACAAATAACTGGGAGAAATTAATTCAGCCAGGCCACTGAACTGGTACAAACTGGTCACTCCAGGCCAGGCCTTGCCCCATCTCCCACACTTGCCAAAAAGCAGCATGGACACATTACGTGCTCTGAATAATTCAACAAAAACATACCCAAAGTTTCCTCCTGAGCTCCTGCTTGGAAATCCCACCTGCCTCTGAGCTGGCTTCGAGCCACCTCCCTGGGCAGCACTGCCAGTGCCATCAGGGGTGTCCCTCTGTGATCCTCATGCCCAAGTGATCTCACTGGATGCAGAGCAGTTGGAGAGGTACCAGCTGGAAATCTGGCTCTAGACTTTTTTTTTTTTTTGGTTTCTGTTTGTAAAAGCACTAACTTATATTAGAGAGAAAAAAAAAAGTTTTATGACAGTGACTGTACATTTTTATTTTTGTAACATGCAAACACCTCAGATTTCTGATAGTAAATGAGTTTGTTTCTACTACAAGCACTTATCTGCTGTCTCCTCTGGTATGTACAAAGATGGGCATTGGGGGTAGAAACTGGGTTGTTGAATGCCATGGAAATATTTTAAGCTCCAGGTTCAGCTGTCCACTCCTCTCTGAATCTTGGTCTCTATCTAATTCATCTCCACTCTTTGATTCAAGATTTTCATGGGGCTGGTGCTACCAGTTCTGGCAAAACCCAGGTGCACAAACAGCTCTGTGGTCATGGCAGGGCTTCACAGGGGACAAAACCCCTTGGAGCCTGACAAATTCAACAGCCACCCTTTTTGGTTGTGTCTTTGTGCTCTTGGTAGCTTTTTCTTCTGTTGTTTTTCTGGTTCTCCCAGCCACTCAGAAGCCACCAAACCAAGATATTGGAAACCTCTGGTTCTCAGAGGCTCCTCACCTTCCCCTGCAGACACCAGGAGAAGGTTTCCTGAGCCTAACCACAGTCCCCATGCAAAAATACATTTGGTTTCAATTTAGTTTTCATTTGGTTTGCAATTTATTTTGGTCCCCAGCCTGGCTTTCACTGGGCCTTTCTTTCTCAGTGAAACAAGGCTCAGGACACGCTCAGCTCCTTGGATCTGTTAATTCCAAACTGTCCCAAGCCACCTTGAGTCTGCTCAGGAATAATCTGGGCAGCTCAAAGAGGAACTTCCAAGGGATGCAGATGATGTCTGCAAATATGATTTATGGAAACCCACGGCTCTGTGCATCCCTGGAAATGTTCAAGGCCAGGCTGGACAGGGCTGGTGCAAGGTGTCCCTGCCCATGGCAGAGGGTTTAGAATGAGATGATCTTTAAGGCCTTTTCCAGCCCAAACCTTCTCTGATTCCATGACACTCTGGTTCTATGAATTCCTTCACTTCTCATCCTGAAGCAGTTTCCAAATCAGTTTGCTCTTGGTGTCCCAGCAATGTCTTTAAGGGGCAGCCACAGTCACTCATCACCCCCCTGTGGCACAGAAGCCCTTCGTGGTCCCCTGCACAAAGAAAGCTTTGCTTTGCTGTGTCTGTTCAAGAACTCTGCAGCCTTAGAGCTGCCAAAACACAAAGTCCCAAAAGCAGGAATCCAAAGAAAGAGCTGTGAGCCCCAGAATTGCTACATTAGATATCCCAGGATGCCCCCTGTTGATTTTCAGCCCAGGTTTTGGGGTCTCTCTCTGGGGGCAGTGCCCAGGGACCAAGGGCTCACATGTGAATAGGTTTAACTTCTGGAACTTAAGAGCATCATTCCCAAATCTTCACTGCAATGACTCTGCACGGCTCATACCAGCACTGAGTCAGCCAAACCCAAGAATGGGAATTAAGGAAGAAAAATAACCACTGATGTGGATGGAGCACAGAGAAACAAGCAGAAAAAAGCCACCCAGCCACGCCAAGTGCTTACAAACCACTTTTTCTAAATATCCCTTAGCACAGGCAGCAGGAAGCGAAAGTTAAGAGCACTGATGGTTTCCTGCCAAGGAAGCAAACCTGCCACACGGGCTGGAGGGATGCACACTTCTGCTGGACCTTCTCAGCATCCAAGTGGAGAGTTTTTCCTTCCTGATCGTGCCTTTGGAGGAAGTAGGCCCTTAATGGGACAGTGGCAGGCAATGGGCCATGCTGTTACTGTAAACACTTGGTGCATCCACTTCTTTTTCCAAGTCCTGTCTCCATTTTTCTGCTGGTTTTTTGCCCTGGGGCTGGATTACCCCGAGGAACAAGTCTGCCTGCCCCTCCAAGTCAGTTCTGATCAGGTTTGATTCAGGGACAAAGCTGCCACGCTGTTGAGCTCCCATAAATTTCAGGGGAAATTGTGACATGGAGGAGAACCCACAAAGGAATTGTCACCCAACAGCTCAGAATTTGTTTTGGACACCAGAGAAACCTCCCCCATGGCAGAGCCTGAGGTGGCTTGGGGGAGTGGTGGGTGAGGGAAGGTGACAGGTCTGAAGCCACCTGGCACACTGCAGCTGTGCTCAACACATTGGGGGCAATTCCCACGTCCCACAAACCAGCATTTATTGCAGAAATTCCCCCAGTATGGATGGGCCACAGCAGCAGTTGCTCAGGGAGAAACCAAAGCAGTGGGTGTTTGAAATAACACGCCAATCACCCAGCTTTGTGAGGGGTTTATTTGAAGGCTTTCACAGCTTCAATACCAATATTTGCAGACTCTGACAAATAAGTGCTCAGGAAAACCTGAGAGTTTTAAATACCCCTTTTTAATAATGATTTCTCCTCAAGTACCTGCAGGTTTAGGCCCTGGCTAAGCACCAGCGTTTTGGGGAGCAGCTGGATTGTGCACATGTAGGCAGGTGTTCTATAGGATTACACAGATGCCCACAATCCCTCTTTTCCACGCTTCAGGATTGGAGAAGTGTTTCAACCCTCAAGCCTATTGCCTGCGCTCCCAAGGGCAGAGGAAAGCATTCAGAACAGCCAAAAAACCCCCAAAACCTAATTTATACAACAGCAGCAACTCCACAAATCCTGCCAGCCAGCTGAAATCTTTCTGGCTGTGGCTGTACACTCACAAGATGAGCTGCAAGGACTCAGCTGGGTGCTGGAGGCTCCCATTTTTGCAGCACCCCCAAGCCCCCATCCAGACTGGGTGGGTTTTTCAGCCCCTTTGATGCTGCAGGAGTTTCTCCCACCAGACCCTTCTCTGCTTTTGCCACCCACTGTGCAAAGGCACCATGTCACAACCCCGTGAATCCTGGGGGAGCCTCGAGATGCCCCCAAACCACCTTTGAACTTGGAAGGAAAGGGGTGAGGGGTTTTCAGCTGGGATCTCAGCCTCTGGGGGACCTTGGGAGATGGAAGATCCTGGGCCCAGCATCCATCCTGGGCTGGTTTTTAGTGGAGAAACGATTTATCAGGCTGAACCTGCAGCAGCAGAGTCCTCTGCTGGTGCCAAGGGGATGTGCCAGCAGTGGGGTCCATGTCCCCAGGCTGGGACTCACTGCCACTCAAGGCATGGTCCTGACTTTCATCCACGGGACTTTCCAGGGAATGGGGAGGTTTTCTGCTCGCTTTGAAGTTTCCCTTGTGTGGTTTCTGTTCATATGGCCTGTGGTTTTAGTGACAGGGTGAGAGCCTGGTCACCATCAACTCATCCTCCAGCCACCCACCTGCTGTTCCAGCTCTATCCCTTCCCCTAAGGGAAGCCCTGGTGCTCATTTAACATGCTGCCTTCCTTTTTCTCAGCTGGGACAAGTGGGGTGGAATCTGGCTGGACACCATTTAGGACACCATGAGGAAAGGATGGGTGTGTATGGACGGAGGTAGAGGCCACTTGGGCACCCATGTTGGGAAGGACCTCGGTACGTTCCCTTCATGGTTCCCCACCATCACTGCCTTTGTAAACGAGTTTATTTCAGATATCCCTGATAAGACATTCACCTGGGCCCTGAAACTCGCTGCAGACCTCCTCTGCTGAGCAGCAGGAGGCTGGGATGTCTCTCCTGACCTTCTCCAGGTGAGCAGCCCAGCCACCCCCAGCCGGATGCGGTCCATCCCCTGCTCCTGCTCCCTGGCCTGGGTGCTTTTTGCAGCCTGGCAGCAGGACAAGGTGCCACAGCACAGCCTGTGTGCAAACAGGGTGTGGGTCCAACACCCCTTGTGGCCTGTGGAACGAGTCCATCTGGTCCCAAACGAGCCCGAGAGCCTTGGCAAGGGGCTGCCGAGCAGGTTGGGAGCTCGTGTGGGGCGGCCAGCTCTTCGGTGTCACCCTGTCACCTGCAGCCTGCAGGGCCCAGGGGAAAGGCTGCAAGAAGGGGCAGGTGCTCAGGGCATCCACACTCTTCTGGCTCTCCGTGGGCAAAGGAGTTGGGACAGCCCAGCTGGGAGTTTCTAAACGACTCAAATCGTCCCTAAATAGCTTCTGCAGCCCTGTGCTCAGCAAGATGCTGGCACTCCGATGTCTCACCCTCCAGCATCCTCCGGGGATGAGCTCACAGGGCTGAGACCTAAAAATAACTCTCTGGGGGCAGCGGGTGGGTGGGCACCGCTGTCACTGTGCTGTCACCAGCGTCAGCATTCCCCGGCCCCTGCTCCCAAGCCCATCTGCACTCCCGTGCTGGCCCCAAGCCCCTCTGGCACACGGCGGCTGTGCCGCGGCATCCCAGGAACCACCAGGGGCTGCCAAGGAAGTCTCAAAATCCCTGGAGCAGCTTCCCAGCTCGTGCCTCCCCATCTGCTCCTCCCCAGGCAGATGGGCTGCCAGCAGCGTGGTCTGGGCTCGGGGGCCTCTCTGTGGCCAGCTCTGGGGTGATGCACCAGGTGTGGGGAGCAACAGCAGTGCCAGGGGGGTGGAATCCTTGGGACTGGGGGCCTGGATTGAGCAACGTGAGGATGATGCCCCAAGCCAGGGCTGTGGGCAGCAGTGAGTACCCCTGTCCCAAGATGCCAAGTTCATGTGGTGATTAATACCCCACTGCCCTGACCCTCATCCAAACTTTATGAGGTCATTTCCTCGAAATCCGTCATCCCTTACCAGGCAATGCTTCCCAGATGTTGCAACCCATCTCTGCATTTCAGTATCTGGCTGGTGATGTGAGGCAGCACAAGAGCCAGAGCAGCACGTTCCAACAATCCCTTGAAGCATCAAAATCCCCTTCATCCACAAAATATTTCCATTTTTTGTCCCAATTATGGTAACTCTTGGAGCATCCCCAGAATGCGGCTGGATTGAAATGTGCCGCAAATTTGGATTTGCAGCAGCTGCTCTTCCTCCAGGTTGCCCGTAGATGGAGGAAGAGCACTGCCCCCCTCTGGGTTCCTCCTCCAGCCACCTGCCTGATGGTGTTTTGGGGGTCTCCTCCCCCCTGCTTTGGCCCATCAGGTGCTTGGTTTGGGTGATTAAAGCCTGTCCTGGGAGGGATGTTGGCTATGACCTGCACAGGACCCCAGTATGAACCCACAGGACAGAGATGGGCCCTCCAGGACCCCATGAACCCTCTTGAGGCACTCGAGATGCCCAGGTGGCCACATCCACATGGGCATCACGAAAAAAAAAAAAAAAAAGACGGCTTTGGGGGAGCCTGGGTCCAAACCATGCCAGTGGTGGTGCAATGATTAATCTGGACATGCCCAGCCCAGGGCTATAGATCCAGCTGGTGATGTCCAAGGAGAGTGAATCATTCCAGGCGAGGACCACACAAAGATCTACCACCAAGGTGTTGCTCTGCTGCTCAGAGACTGATGTTTAGCTGAAGGTGGAAATATTTTGGGGAGGAATAGAGAAGATGGGGATGGAAGTGTCCAAGGCCAGGTTGGATGGAGCTTGGAGCAACCTGGGGTAGTGGGAGGTGTCCCTTCCTGTGGCAGAGGAGTGGAACTGGTTGACCTTTGAGGTCCCTTCCTACCCAAATCATTCTGTGATTTCTATAAATAACTCAACTCCCAGAAAAATATCATCATTTTGGGAGATAGAATTACTCCCCTTCCTTCTTTTCTGATACAAAGCTCTTGACTTCTCATTTCAAAAAGACATCTTTTCAACCAAAAAAAAAAAAAACCCAAACAAAAAACCTCCACTCGCTTATTTTACTGAAATAAGCAAGGGTTAAAAGAAATGGACAGAAACCACTCGCTTCGACCTCCCTTTGACCGGAATCTTGTTTTCCTCCCAAATTTTGGGTCAGCCACCCAGTCACAAAGTGCCTCCTGCCCCTGCCTTGCCCAGGGCTGGCTTTGTGGGTTTTGTCCGGTTTCAAGTTAATGGGATTATTGTGAAACCGGTGGACACACGCTTGACGTCGACCCTGTGTGGGAGGAGGATCAGCCTGAAGACTGCAAGAAACCCGATTTAGTAGGAAAAAAAAGCAAGAGAAAGACTCAGTGCCCTCATTACCCTGCAGATAAAGCGCTCACAAAAGCAGGGAGGGATGGATAAACTCCTTTTCCAGTCAGAGCAAATGTTTACCATGCACGATACCGACTGACCCCAGGTAATCTCAGGTTTAATGACATGGTTTAGTACCACTGAAAAGGGCCTCTTTTGTCTTCCTCAGGCTGTCATTCAGAGATGTCCCCACTGGGGGATTTCCTACGGATATCAGGAGATATCCTGGTAACAGCAGCGACACTTTTCAAATGTCTTGTGAAGCCTGTTATATATATATCAATATATATTTATGTATTTTGAGATGTGTTGTGCATTTTTTTCATCCCTATTTGCGTAAGCCCCAGTGCCCCGTTGCTGGCAGAGGCCGCTGGGAAAGGGACAGGGGGAAGGAATTAGCAATGTGATACCTGCTCTGAATCACACCCTGCTTTTGTGGCTGCAGGATTTTGTGACAAGGAGGTGGGGTAAGTTAGATAATCTCCAGAAAATTTCCCTGCTTTGGAGCCTTTCCTGCTTTTATAACCTCCACACATCACACTGCCTCCTCCGGGTGGGCGCTGGAGGGTGAGTCTGGGTGGCTGGGACCCCCCTGTTCCATCCAGGTGACCTTGGAGCTTGGTCCTGGGTCTTGGACAGGTCTTTTACAACCATGAGGAGCTTCATCACTGTCTGAGCTCTCCATTGCCCCTTGGGGCCTGTCCCTGTGGAACAGCAGGGCAGGGGCAGCTCGCAGGAGCTGCTGCCACCTCCTCAGTGCTGTGCAATTCAGCACAATTAATTTTATCCACCACCACCAAGCTCTGCAGCTCTGTGCTGTGGGCTCTGCTTCCTGTTAACTCCTTTGGCAGCTTTCAGTGAGTTGTTCCTCAAAATCTTCCACATGCTCAAGTGGATTTTCACGTTCACCTTGCCATGGCCATCACCTCTCCCATGCCTCCCCTTTGGATGTGGACCTTCTGCAGGAGATTTTCTTTCCCCTGGTGTCATTTCTGAGCCTGCTGTTTGGACCTGGCTGCCCTGGGCCTTTTTGAACCGGTGCTTTGCATTTGCATCCTCAGCCCACTTCCACTCCCTCTGCAAACATTTCATCCTATTCAGCTGCTTAATTCTCAGGAGCTTCCTTGTTTCTCTGTAATTTCCCTCTGTCAAACACTGCAGTACCAGGATTTTTTTCCCACCGAAAATACTTTGCAGCAATACTCAACCTTCTCTGCTAAATCCAAACAACTTTCCCATGGCCAGGCAGGGGTTTAGCTGGGCCAGATCAAACCCATCAAGATAACACTGAAGGATGGTCAACCCTATGGCTTGGCCATGAATTTGTCCTCTCCAAGGATGGAGTGTTAATTCGTGGCTAAATTAAGAGGGATTCCAGGGTCTGAGAGCTTTAAAGGCTTTACAGAGGTTGAACTGCTGTGGGCTTTTACAAAGAAAAGTCCAAAGCACCTTGCAGCAGAAGCATCTCTTGGATGGCCTCAGTAAAAGAGAGAAAAGTAAATTCTCTCGAGTATTGCTGTAGAAAATGACTTTTTTTCATATTTCATTGTCTAGGCCAGGGTCCAGGATCTCACCCCCATCAGCATCATCCTGGGGCAAGGCTGGTGGAGGGGGTGAGAGCCTGGCTGAGCTGGGTGTGCTGGGGAACCCTCCCTGGCACACACACAGCGTTCTGGGACAGCCAGAGCTAGTGGGACCCAAAGGATGCTTCAGTCAGGAGCACACTGCTGTGCACATTTCTACTCTGGGGCTGGGGTTTGGCCAGTGTGGTCACCTCCAGATGCCCCCTGACCACTGTCCTCCAGGGACAGCCTCTCTGGACCTCTGCTCCAGCCAGCAGACTCAGGGCAGGCAGTGACTCTCCAGACATGTAGCCTCAGTCTGATGAGGATATATTTGCTCTGGCTGTGGGCCAGGACACTTTAACTTCCCAGCCCAAGCTCTGGAGAGTCACTGGTCAGTGTTGTGGCACAGCAAATGCCTCTTCCTGGCTCTGCCTGGCACATCTTGGCCCCCCAGAGCTCGATGGCTGCACCCTGAACTCATGCATGGATCCTCCAGAAGAAGAGGAAAATCTAAGGAAAAGCATCTTCACCTTTTAACAGTGCAAGGCCCACAGATTTACTTGGCTGGATGGTGTCTCTACACCCCTAAAACAAGACATAGCTTTTTTTTTTTTTTTTTTTTTTTCCCAGGAAAGCTCAAAATCTGTGAGTTCACACAAGGGTGTAAATGTGCTGTCTTGTGCAGCTCCTCCAAAGTCCCTCTTGGTGTTGCTGAAATGTTATGGGCACAGCAGATGCTCCTGATATGCAGCCAGATCCTTTTCCCAGGTGTGCAACTCCTTGCTTGGCTGAGCACAGGTGAAGAGAGAAAAATCCCCTGTGGATATTTCGAAGGTCCTCAGATATGAACCCTTTCCTAATCTTTCCATCTTTATGGAGAGCAAGGATGGGGACATCTCCTTTGTCCCCTAAAAGCCAATCCCCAACTTGCCTTGTTGCTGTTGTTCTGTGTGGCCTGAGGGTTTGGAAACAAACCAGGGAGCAAAAATGGAAATTCCCCAGAGGAAAGGAGGATGGAGAGGGAACAGTTCCTGATCTTGTGGCAGCAGTGAGGCAGCTCCTTGTCCTTGGTTATGGGCCAGGCTGTGCCAGCCACAGGGACCACTGGGACACAAAGTCCAGGGCAGGCTGACCTGGCAGGGGTCATCCCTTACCAGGCTCTGCTCCTCACCACGGGGGCAGAGGTGGGAAGGGCCTGAAGTGATGAGCCTGTGGTCAGAGAGAGCCAGATGAAACCCTGGGTCCTCAATCCAGAATCCCTGGAAGTGTTCAAGGCCAGGTTGGACAGGGCTTGGGGGTCTGGTAGGAGGTGTCCCTGCCCATGGTGGGATTGGTGGGGTTGGAACAAGATTGTCTTTAAAGTTCCTTCCAACTCAAATAATTCCATGATTCTCTGAAACACACTCCAGTGTGCTCCTGAATGCCTGCTGTCTTAGAAGAACCACCATCAGCCCATCCAAAATGAAATACAACCAACACAAGAATAATACATGTTCTGTTATTGCATTCTCTCTATTTGTCTTCTCAACACACGGTTTTTCCAGGATTTTCTAGGATCCCTTGTCCCCACAGGGGCCAGAAAGCTGAAACTTCAGGAATTGTCACTTCCCAGTCCCCAAACTGATATGAGCAGCTCCTCTGCACCCAGTGGACGGATACCCATCTTTAGAGACATTGCTGAAGCATCAGCCCTTCTTTCCAAGCTCCTTGGGATTTCTGATCTGTGTTTCATCACCCCTTTTGCACTTCTCTGGCATTGTGTCCCAAGTGCAAACACACAATTTGCCACTGGCTGTGGTGAGAAATGTGCCCGGGATCAGCAACATGCATTAATTTCTGGTTAAAATAATCCATTAAAACTAGCAGGGAGGAAGATTTGGTGTCCTAGGAAACATCACGAAGAGGAGCTGAGTTCACTGTCCATCCTCTGGCTGAAATGCTGGTGCTGCTTGTTTGCCTCTGTTATTATTTCCCCTCCAGACTCTCTTCCCCTCCACATTTTCCCCTCCCTGTCATCCCAGTCTAGGGCCAGGAGAGCTCTGCAGAAGGAACTCTCATGGGGGGTGTGAGAGGACAAATATTTGACTTTTTGTGCTGTTTGTGTGCAGTATTTCTGGGGCCCTGGTATTTCCCTGGTGCTCCCACTGTGGCTGCTCGTGGGAGGTCACTGTAATTCAGAGGTAGGCAGCAAACAGCTCTGCATAATCCCAAGCCTTGTCCCCAAATATTCAGAAATTGCTGGTTTGTGGCATTAAGGACTTGCATTGTCCTTTGAAAATGAGCTTTGCTGTTGAGTGAAGGGATAAAAGAAGCAAGATCCTTTCCTGAGCCTAAAGGAAATGGCATCAGGCAAATCCTCAGGGATACTTAGACCTGCTCAGTGCACACCAACCTGTGTGCAAAGAACAATGTGGAAATCCAAGAGGGTGGATTGGGAGGGAGGGAAGGAGGAAAGGAAAGTTTGCAGCACTTTATAGAATCATAAAATCATTAAGGAAAAGACATTGAAGGTCTTCAAGTCGAACCATTAATGCTGGACCAGCAGAAGGACCTGGAGTACCTGACCACCATCCAAGGCCAAGGGAAGGGAAACACCCAGGACTGATTTCCTGAGGGAAACAACCCAGAGCATGGTATTGCATCCAGCCACGATGCCACAGAGAGCTGGAGAAGGAGCCAGAGCTGGGTCCAGGTGCTGGGGGATGCTCAGTTGTAATTATTTATAGCTGGGATTTGTAACCCCGGGGATGCAAAGGGCAGTGGAGCAAAGGAATCCGGTTGGAACATCCACGATTTTGGACTGAGTCCCAGAGGTGCAGGGTTTGTCCATGCCCCCAGGGCTGGCAGAGTGTGTCCCTCTCCTATCTCTGCTGCAGTCCAGGGTTGCTTGGCCCTGGATGCAGCTTCCTGGAGCTGAAACCATTCTGTGCTCTGCAGCTCAGCCAATGGCTGTTCTTATCTGAGCCCAGCTCCCTGCATCTGTACCAGCCCTTATCTCCCCCCAGACACTCTCCCTGTGCTTATAAACTGGGAGAAAACTGGCAGCCCTTTGAAATGGGGAAAACATCCCTCCCCTGCCAGCTGGGTGAGCATGGAGGGGTGGCTTGGGGCAGTAAATACATGGTTGTACCCATTTCCCCTCTATTTTGTTCACCACTTCTCTCTACATTTTCCATTCTCATACCAGGAGGTTGTATGCAGTGGGAGGAGTGTTAGGAGGGTGCTGGGAAGCCTTGCTGGAAGACAGGGACCTGCAGCCCCCCTGCACAGCTTAGTGAGGGACACAGTGACCCTGTCCTCTTATCCACAGTGGGTGAAACGTTCAGGATGCCCCCGAGGGCCCTGAACCAAGCAGCCCAGAGGGCAAGAACAGGCTGGAGCCAGAATGGGGTTGTTTAGGCTAAGGAAGGAGCTGATTAGAGCTGCTGAAGGCCCTCAAAAAGCTGATTTTGCTGCAGGACAAGGGCGAGGAGCTGGAGCAGAGGGACATCACACCTCCTCTGACCAGCTCCTAGGAAAACATTGACCTCCAGCCCTTTGATTCTCCCTCTGGAGCAAGTTTCCCTGCCCTGCTCCCTTCTTCACTCCACATCCATGGGCAGTGAGCTGCGAGATGATTTATGACACAGAAAGAAGAAAACAAGACAGGAAATTAGATACAAGTTGGGTTTTTTCCTAATGAGGGTGGTAAAACACTGGCACAGGATTACCAGAGAGGTGGTGGATGACACTCAAGGTCAGGTTGGACAGGGCTTAGACCATCCTGATCTGCATTTGGTCCTTTCCAACCCAAACTCTTCTAAGTTTTTATGAAAGTAGGTGGCTCTTCAAGCCACAAACCCTTCCCCAACCTCACAGTTTCTCACCAGCCCAACATTTCACTTGATTTTCCCCCAAACCAGATGTGACTGTGGCTCTTTGTGCACGGGAGTGTGAGAGGTGCAGGTGCTTCCCAATGCTCCTCATCTCCAGAGGAGCTTTTGCTGCCTTTCCAGGCCAGCTGGAAAGGGGTCCCATTCCAAGGAGAACAGGTCAAGCAGCCACCATGCCCAGATGTCTCTCCTGGACCAGCCTTCTCCCTCATTCCATCCCTGCCTGTGCTGTGAACCCAATCCAGTCTGGACTTGGGCATCTGCTTCAGAGGGCACGAGTTCATCCACTGCAGCCAGAGCTTTTCTCTCTGATCTAATGACAAAAACGTGGCACTCGTCCTTCCATGGAACATCTGGAGGATGTCTGGGATTTAACGGGCAGGGAGGAGGAGGAGGAGGATGAGCTCACTGTGTCCTTGCAGGGCCACTGCATGAGTCAAGGCAGGGGACTGCACTCCTGATGCACTGTGGTGTAGGGAGAAAGCTTCAAAAGCTTTCAAAAAAGCTTCAAAAAAGCTTGGAAAGGGCTGGAATCAGCAGCCCCTTCATCATGCAGAGGTGTGGGGCAGACACATCCTCATCACACCCAACCGTGGCTGCAAGGACTTCCCTGGCCACCTCCCAGGCACGGGAGAGGCTCCCCCACTCCCACACAAAAAGACAGGACTTATTTCCTAAGGGTGTCCTCTCCTTCCTTCCCTTCCAGAGGGCCCAAGGCTGGCAGGGACCTCTGGAGACCATTTAGACCATCTTTCAAGCAGGGGGACTGGGAGTGGGTTGCTCAGGGCCATGCCAAGATGCATTTTGAGCATCTCCATAAGCTCAGCTGACCACCCTCACAGCAGCAAAATCATTGCCTCATGTCTAAGCAGGATTTCTCACGTTTCAGTTGGGGTTCATCACCTGGATACCTCTCCAAAGACTCTGGCTCCATTTTCTTACCCTCACCATATCCATTGCCTTGCAAATCCTTTGGATTTTTGCCTTGCAAACAGCTAGTGGAGACCTTCCCCCCCTCAGCCCATCAGAGCAAAGGATCTGCCTGAGCCAGGACCCTGGGGAGGTCTCAGCCTCCCTGCCCTCCAGCTGTGACCCCTGAGAGGGCTCTGGGCAGGCTGTGGGGGATGAAAGGGGTTTGGCTCCCTGTTGCCCTTGTATGGGAATTTGGATGGAAGCAAACGTGTAAGAAGCTGGCCAAAAGGAAATACTCTGCGTGACATGTCAAAGCAGATTTTAATAAATGTTTACAAACCTCCCAGCAGCCAGGAGAGGGAATAAAGAGGGAAATAGCTATAGGAAAGGACAGGTTTACTATTTAAAACCTCTTTGATCCATTCCTAATCAAAAGGACAATCAACTCTTACTCATTTTCCTCAGAAATACAGAGCTCTGGGAGTCTGCAGGACAGGACCAGGCAAGCACTGTGGCATGTGGGACCTTCCCAAATCTGGGATGAGGTCTGTGTCACTGTGGGACCAGGGTGGCCCTCAGGAACAAGGTTCATCTTCCCACTGGCACCTCTCCACGGATTGTTCTGCACTGGGTGAGCAGCAGAGTTCCTGAGCACAGGCAGGGGAGGAGTTTTCCACCTGCCCCAGCTGAATTTCGTGAGAGGACCCGTCCAGTCTTCTCCAGGACCATGTGGATCTGAACAGTGACCAATTCCCAAGGCTCTGCTGAGGCCTCTGATTTTGTGCTTGCCTTGGCACGGGGCCACAGGCTGAGTCACCAGCGGCTGGCTTTTTGTTTAATGTCCCTATTCCAGCTCTGCTGACTCGCTCCGAGGGAAGTTAATTCATAAACCCAACCAATATTAACTACCCAGGAGCAGGAGCAGGAGAAGAAGCAGGAGGAGGTGAAGCCAGGTGCCTTGCCTTCACCACCACACCAGTGACCCATCTAATGCTGCCTGCTGGTGTGGATGTGTCTCCCTCAGTGCTCCTGGGATGGTGGTGTGACAATCTACGACAATGTGACAATCACAGCACCTCTGTGACAGTCCTAGGACCTATGTGACAGTCCTAGAAGCAATGTGGACATGGTTGTTCTCTCCAGGCCCTGCACACCAACAAAGAATTCCTGTGAATGGAAGGGAGGAACACAAAGCCCCTGGACACATCTGCTTGGAAGGTGCTCCGAGGAGTCACACAGGTCCCCAGCCCCTGGGGAGTGACACAGGGATGTCTCTGACACCTGGGAGCTCTGCCATGTTAATGTCTGACAGGGGACAAGCACAGAGAGGAGGGAGGAGTGGGAGAGAGCCAGTGGAGGAACACATCCAGGAGCTGGCAGAGCAGGAGCCAAGCCCTTGAGCTGTGCTGGGTGTTTGCAGACTGAAAGCCTTGTGCACACACGAACACAGGGAAGTGCTCTCTACAGTTTGGGAATGGCCAAACCAGACCCTGGCTGTGCTGGCTCACAGGCCAGGTGGGACCTCTGAAATCCCAGAGGTCAGGGCATTTGAACACTCACCCAGGAGGAGATGGGATGCAGCTCAGTCCTCACTCTGGAAGCCAGCAGAGAGGCACATCCAGGTGTGCCAGGCCGAGAGGAGACCGCAAGGTGTGCCATGCTCAGAGGTCCTGCTGAGCCAAGGGTGGTTTTCACCTGCTCTCATCCTTGGGGCAGAAAACCAGCATTTCCTCTCATGGCTGGGTTAAAAACCAGATGTCCAAGTGCCTGGAAAACAGAGATTTTAATGATTTGGTTAATTACAGCCGCCTGGTCTCAGCCTATCTTGGCCTCCGGATGACAAGGGTGGGAATAAGTCATACCCAGGGACAAAGCCCACCAGGCCACATTCCAGAGAACATCCCAGGGCTCCTTCTCCAGCCACCCTGATGACAGGAGCCAGTTTGGACCAAGGATGCCCAAGCCCAGCAGTTGTTCCTGAGGGGAACAGAGCACCTTCACCTCCCCCTCCCCGGGGATTCGGAGCACGACACGGTCACATCCCTGCACGGCAGATTCCCTTGAACCTTCCTGGAAACCCAACCAATTTCTTGTCCACCATTCCCGTTATTTCTCCTGGTTTTATTTTAATTTCCCCTCGGTTATTGTTCTGTTTTCCTTTGAGCAAATTTCTCTGAGTATCCAGAAATAGAAGACGTATCAAATAATAACGGGAAGGAAGTGAGAATGCCTAGGATTACTGGATATAGTAAATCAAATCCACTTCATCATTTTCTCTGTTTATGCCAGATTTGCCTGGGTATTTATCCCATAAGTTGGAGGAGTCACACCCTGCTGAGATCAGGACTCTTGGTTTGACGTGCATGGAGAGAGGGTGACCCAGGCACTGGCAGCTCCTGGCTGGATAAAGGGATTTAAAAATAATAACTTGGAATAGAAAAGAATGGAATAGAACCTTGTTTGCAGGAAAATGATTTAAAAAACAAATCCAAGAGGCTGAAACACTGCAAAAGGTGCTGTGAGTGAGGTCACCCGCTGCTCCCGAGCCTGCCAGCACACGCAAGCTCCAGGGCAACGAGCTGATCTTGTTTCCCATCAGATTCCCCTCCTCCCTCCCTCCCAGCCGAGGTGCAGAACTCAGCCACTGCCTTGGTTTTGCAACACATCCCCGACGGGATGGACCTGCTTGAACATTTTTGGCTGGGGCAGGTCTCAGGTGTCCCAGATGGCACAGGACGGGCGGGTTGAGGGGAGGAGGGCCCTGCCTGCTGCTCCAGGAGGTGCAGACATGGGATAAAGCTTTCCAGCTCTCTGTTGGAGGGTTTTAGAGCTGTGACCCAGAAGCTGAGAGCTGGGCATTCGCTGTTTTGTGCAACAGGAGAAACTGAGGCACAGACTGGTGTCATCGCAGGAACTCCCCAGTCCACCCTGTCACAGTGATAGAAACAGACCTCCTTGCTCAGGATGGGCTTACAACCCCCCAAAGCTACACCTGACATCCATATCAGCATCTCCTGAGCATCCACGAGCATCTCCTGTGCTGGACAGGCACCTGAACCCCACCCACCCAAACCCCCAGACACGTGCAAGCCCCCACATCAAAAGAGAAGGTTCAGCAGTTGGGCTTGGTTTTGCCCAAACGCAGACAATTGATGGCCAGGACCCCCCAGGATTGTATTTTCCTTGTTATGGTTTCCCCCCGGTGTTTGGATGAAGTGTCTGGGCACTGGCTCTGCTCTGAGCTTTGTTTAGAAGGTGCTGCCAAGGTAATGCTGCTGAAATGGAAACAATTCCCCTTTGGGAATAGAGGACATGGAGCTGTCCCTCTGTGGGGCTGCTCCTGGTAAGGCCTCCAGCAAGTATTGGTTCAGGCATCTCCCAGCAAGCAGAGCAGAAAAACCTCTTATCCCTGAATCAAGGGGTATTATTACCTGGGATATCTCCAAAATCTTCCTTTACAATGTTACCATCACATTTGGTTTAGCTGAGTACAAACCTCAAGCACTGGTGGAGTTTTCTTTTTTTGCCCACCTGTGAGTGACGGAAGAGAAGACTGACTCAATTTCGACTTGTTTTTGTAATTCTGCTCTTCCACGGAAAAAGGAAAAAAAGAAAACAAAGCATTTTCCTTCATATAAGAAAAAGACCAATTCTTGGAATTAAAAAAATAAATCACTTGGGACATGCCTTCCCCTTTCATCTTCTTCAAGGGCACAGCTTGACCTTCTGAGAAGCAGAATCGAAAGGGAGAAGTAAAGACATATGAGTAGCTCCCACAGAAAACATCATCAGTGATGCCAGACATGAAACAGAGTTTTTCTACCCCCAAAATAAATGTCCATTTTAATTTCCTCTGCAGTGTAAGGAACAGGGAAGTGTGTTTTAAAAATTTGCTGTGGTGGCTGGGTGTGATGGACACACCTGCAGGAAAAGGAGAACCAGCCCAAGACTTGAGCAGATCCCTGCATTCTCCTAGGAAGCAAATGGTCCACACTCTGTGTTTGAATTCCTGGAAAGCTCTGGTCCCTATGGGAGATGCCTCATGCCTGGAAGTTATTTTGGGATCTCAGGAATCCCCGAGGCCCCATCCTTACAGCCTTTGGCAAGAGGATGGGCAAACTGAGTCAACAGCGCTGCATTTGATGGTATTAACAAGGAAATATCTTCAACTGACCTGAAAAATTACTTAAGAAAATAATTAAAATTCCCCTTGTGGAAATGCAGAGACTTCTTGCACAGACTAAAAATTGCACATCAATCCAGCTGGGTGATTCCATCCATGCTTTGGAAGCCATGTGCAAAATTCCTTATTGCTTCCAGAACTGAGCACAGGGCTCCTCAGGGTGGCTCATCCCTGAGATGCTGGGTTTCAGCCTTAAAACAACTGTCTGACCCCTTGGCTCTGTGGTCTCTCTGGGATGGTGCAGGCATCTCCACCAGCATTTCCACACGGGATCCTTGCAGTCATTGGGATCAATCACTTCCCAGAGAAGGCTCTCCAGCTGCAGAACTGCCTCGGGTCCAACAGCCAAAGCAAACAAACTGGTGAGGAAACAACAAATTGAGGGAAGTTGTTTTAAATCTTCTGCGGATGGGAAATCCCAAAGGCACCTCCGGGTCCCCTGTGCCTTGAGCTCCTTATTCCTTCCTGTGGATGTGGTCTGGAAAGCAGAGCTGGTGATCCAAGGGGATGTGGGGTGCTCCACCACCATCCCCAGGCAGCATGGACAGATCCTCCAGGTCCCCACAGGGATCTGAGCCTGCTTTTGGACACCCTTTTTTGTCCCAGGATGGGAATAACCACAGAGAGGTGAAAACCCAAAAGGGTTTTCAGGATGGAGAGCAAGGAGCCAAAGGAGGGATTGTGGCCAACCTGGAGGCGTTTGATTTCCACTCAACCATGAAAAATTCAGAGATGTCCCCACCCCAGACTGCAACTCTGTCCTGAAAGAGAGAAAGTTGACCACAAAATGTGAAGGTTCAAAATGTGAAGGTTCAAATTGTGAAGGTCCAAACTGTGAAGGACCCTTCATGGCAGTGGAAGGTGATCAGTTTCTCCACCTCAGAGGTCCAGCAGTGAGAGGACTCGTCTGACTTCACCCCAGATGGCTGCAGTCCTCTGACTGGGATGAACTCTGGTTGCAGCAAGAAGGTGCAGGGCTTCACCAGAGTAGAGCTCAGGAGATGAGACCTTCTGCACCAAATACCTTCTCTGCCAAAAATCCAGGGACTCAAAAGGTGCTGGGATAGCAGGTGTCCACAGAGGAGTCTGGGGTGACTGTATCCTCTGAGCTGGTTTAAAAAGAGAAAGTTGTCATCAAATGTGACCTCCTCATGAGCAAGCTCAACCAGATCCACCACCCTGGCAGGCTGGAGTTGTCAGGACCTGAGAGATTGACTCCATTTCCGTTATAAACAGCTTTTAGATGTAATGAAACTCTTCATGCAAGACGTCTCCGGTCTGGTGAGACGCGGTGGAGCCCGAGGCAGAAGGGACCCAGCCTGATCCCTGCATGTCAGTGCTGGGGAGCAACCTGAGAGCTCTGAGGAACCTCCCCACGGGGACAGCCAGTGTCTGGTGGTGGGGACATCCCAGCCCCGAGGCTCTCACAAAGCCTCAGCATTTAAAAAATGCTGCTTTTCACCCCCAAGAGGTTTTGTTGAAAGACCACGGTCCCAGTTCCTGAGTGCCTCCCTGGCCTTGACCACAGACACTCCTGTCTACGTCCAGCCATTCTGGGATCTGCTGGAAGCCTGGATACCGGTGGGAAGGTACAATTACCCCAGGGAAGAGCTGTGGCAAAGGTCACCTGCACTCAGGAGCTAATGCAGTTACTGGCAACCTCCAGCCGGAGGAACAGAAACCAGGGGCTCGGAAACTCAAATCCAGCCACCGTGCCAGGCCTTTTTGCCAAGGATTAATTCACTCTGTCAGACTGCAAGAGGAACCCAGGCGAGTCCCTTTCCCCACTTGTTTTTTCCCAAGGATCCTTTTGTATGGACAGAAAGAGGTATAAAAACAACGCTTTGCTTGAAATCTCTTCTTTCAGACCCAGCTACTGCCTCCAAACTTGCCTCTCCTATCCCTGCTCAGCCCCCAAAATGTCATTTTGGGGGATTTCCCATCAATTCCAGGTGCTCTAGGGCTGGGCTCGTGGCTCAGTGGAGGCGTTCGGAACTGGCAGGCAGCCAGGAGCCACTATCATATTTTCTGTTTTTAACACTCCCACCACTATTTACAGTGTCCCCACAGCAGGACAGCCGGCTGTTCACCTTGGGACATGCAAGGACACCCGCCGTGCCGGGAGGGAGAGGGCACTAGCCTTTCCCGTATCCAGAGGCAGTACTGGAGGTGGGCAAGGTGCCCTCCCCGTCAGTTCACTGGGGGAATGAGCCGCATCCATCCTCAGCTGCATTCCCCAGATGTTCGCGGGAAGTCCTGGGCTCCCCGTCCCCGGATGTCGGGCTTGTTTGCACAAGGTGTGTTTTCTGGGCTAAAGCAGCACGTGTCCCCCCAGTTTTCCTCTCCCCGTGGAGGCTGAGGGAGCGGGGAATTTCACAAGGGCACCGAGCCATCGCCAACACAGCCCCACAAGCCCGGGCAGCCCCGGGATGTGAGGGATGGCTCCAGCCTGGCTGTGGTTGCAAAGATTCGTGTCAGATCCTGCCAGAGCCCCTTTCTCCCGTGGCCACGCTGCCCGGCTTGGCCGTGGGCTTGCGCCAGGATCTGTGAAAGCCCGTGTTATGCACTGCAGCAGGATCCAGGTGCCTCGTTCCGCTCCACCATCCGCTCTGTACAGCCCAAACCCTCTCACGACATATTTGGGTGCCCGCTCAAAGAGGAGAGCCCCCCGTATGGAGTTCCATCATCTGGGCAATGCCTTCAGCACCTCCTTTCCCTTCCACATCCACCGACACCCATCACAAGCCCCCAAAGAGAAAGCAGGGAAAAATTGTGGAGGGAAAGCAAGGGTCAAGCCCATCATCCCGCAGAATCCCAGCATCCCGGTGCTGTTTATGCTTCTGCCGTTTCATACCCAACCCGTCCCCGCGGGGTTCTTTGCCTTATTGCTTTTTAATAGCCCTGCTCAGGAAACGCGGAGCACTGACCGCCTGGTTAATGAGTACGGGAGGCACCGACCCCTCCGCCTGCCGCCCGGTGCCGCGGGGAGACCCCGTCCCCGACACGCGGGGTCGGGACAATCCAGCTGTTCCCTGGGACGCGGGCATCCCACCCTGCAGATCCCCCTTTTGGGGCTGTTGGCAGCCCCCCGACACCCGCTTGGATACAGATGCTCGCCCAAGACCCTGAGCCAGATGTCGGCCTGGGAGCCCCCACGCTGTTTGCCCCCCCAGCCCGCTGTCTGTCCCCCCTGCCCTGCCCCGGCGCAGCNCCGCTGCCGGTAAGTGCCGCCGACGCTGGGAACGGGAGCAGGCGAACCGGACCGGGATGGGATGGGAGCCAGCAGGGTCAGAGCCAGCCGGGCCGGATGGGATCTGGGTGAACTGGGCGGGATGGGGCTGGAGCGGGCGGGATGGGGCTGGCAAGGGCAGGAGGGAACCCTGCAGGGTCAGGGGGAAGCCGCTGCGTCCCGGCGCATCCCGCTCTGGTAAGTGCCGCGTACCGGGAGTACGGGACAAGCCGAACCGGGAAAGGACGGGATTCGAGGGTGTCAGAGTGAAGCGGGCAGGATAGGGCTGGAAGGACGGGATGGGGCTGACTGGACAGGAGTGGTTTTATCAGTGGTTTTACAGACCCAGCTGGATAAAATGGGACTGGACCGGACAGGATGGGGCTGGTCCGGGTAGGAAGGACCCGGCAGGGGCAGACCCACCCAGTCAGGATGGGACATTATAGGGTCAGAGCGAACCCGCTCTTTCCCGGCACATCCTACTGCCAGTAAGTGCCGGGAATGGGGACAGGGGGGAGGAACGGGACAAGCAGAACCGGGAAAGGCTGGGATCCGAGTGGGTCCGAGTGAGCCGGGCAGGATCAGACCCAGGAGATTAAGGCTGAGCCCGTCAGGATGGGATCCAACAGGGTCAAACCAAACTGGGCAGGATGGGGGCACACTGGGCAGCACGGGACCCAAACGGGTCGAGTCGAACCGGGCAGGATGAGGCAGAACAGGGCAGACTGGGGTCAGATCCAGAGAACATCCGTGCTTCAGCTGGGATTTGGGGTGATCCCAGAGCCACTCCAAGTGGCAGCTGCCGGGTTTTGCTCTTGGGGAGGTTTGGCAGCTGTCACCATGGAGCAGGGCTCCAAGTCCCGCCGCGATCTCCCTGGCAGGGCTGGGGCAGGGTGGATTCTCCCCTGTCCCTCTGCTCCCGTGGTCTGGGGTGCACCCGGGATGCATCTGCATCCCTCAGGCATCCGTAGGGATCAGCCCCGTGCAGGAGGTTGTATTGCACATAAATGCAATACATTTGCATTTATGCTTAAATCTGCTCGTGGGACCTGGTTTTTCTTGGCACTTCTGCTGTGGGTGCTGGGAGCCTGGTCTCTACCTTTTATATATATATTTATATGTATTTGTGCATATATACATCCAGAGGTATAAATATATTCCTATACAGGAGCATTTCTGCATAGACATGTGTGTATAGATGTATAAATATATTTCTGTATATATGGATAGAGTTATATATCACCATGTGCTCAGGGATATGTATTTGTGTATAGGGGTGTAGAAGTTTGTGTATGTGTATGTATGGAGAGATTTATATTTATAAATATGTAATATGTGTGTGTGGAGAGCCCAGAAATACAAATACACATACAAATACAAATACATATGGCTGGATGTAGTGAGATATATATGTAGAGAGATGTACAGAGAGATATTTATGTAACAGGTATACATTTATATTTGTATTTGTATTTACATTTACATGTATAGAGGTGTAGGCCAGCTGAGACTGGGAAAGCTCATTGCACCTCCCCTGTCCCATCATTCCCTTTCCAGCAGGGAATCATTGCCCAGAGCCTCCCTGAGGTGCTGATTTATGATAGGGCACCAAATTGTGGGAAGATGAAGGAACTCACCCAAGGACAGAGTGGCTCTGCCACCACCCCGTGTTGCATTCCTGACAATCCATGTTTAGCACCCCAAAATTCCCAATGCTGTCCCAATTTTTCCACATCATTACACCCTCAGGCTTCACTAATTGGAGATTTCCCTTTAAACACCCAAGCCTGGGTCCCCACTGGGGACCTGAAGATATTTTGGCACCAGCCAGGAGATGGCAGGGGATAAGGACGTGGTGGCTTTGGCCAAGTGGCATGCAGAATGGAGCAGCCCCCTTTCATGCTCTTTGAAATTTGCTGAGCTGGGGCTTTCATTTCCACCCTGCCCAGCTTTCCAGCCCTGCCAGCGAGCCACAAAGCCCAGGATGGGAAAGAGAAACCACGGAGGAAGACTTCCAAGGGAGAAAGCCCTCCCCCACATCCTATTTGAGGGCAGTGACATCCAAAAGCTTTTCCCACAGCATCCAGCTTGCAGAATCCCCCTTCAAATCAGTGGCAGAGTGTTCATCACAGCTAATTCCACTGGAGAAGGGCTTGGTTTGAAAGCAAAGAGGTTGGAGGGGGCACATGCAGGGAGAAGCTCGTGGCTGCTGGTGATTATTTTTAATCTCTTCCCCATCTGACCACGGAGCAGCCACACTTCTCTTTCCTGATGCTTGTTCCTCCTCTGCAGGCCCCTTAAACCTTTGGGATGAGGGTGACCCCATCATGACCCCTCCCAGCACCACAGTCACCCCCTTTTTTTCCCCTGAAAAAAATCTCATTTCCCAATGGATTTCAGCCAGTGCCCATCACTATGATGGCAGGGCCTCCAGCTTCTATGGATTTGGGAGGTGCCAACCCCATCATCCCAAGAGCTGGCAGAGATTCCCATGATGGGATTTTGGGGTGAGAAAAGGGACTTTTGGGATTAGCACCAGGATAAACAATGAGGTAGGAACATGCCCTGAGCACAGGAAGTGGTTGAGGCTGAGGGTCTCAGAGTGGTTTCATTAATTGGTTTCATTAATTGACAGACTGTGATTGGGGGTTGTGGGCAGCTGCAGGCCCTGGATACAGTTGGGATGGGGATTCTCCAGTGTCTGGTTTTTCCCTGGGATCAGGAGACATTTTTCCCCCTCTCCTCCAGCTTTCCCATCCCTCCAAATCCAGCAGCTGGGGGATTCAATGCTGTTTCCCATTTACAAAGAGGGGTTTTCCCTCCTTTGCCATTTTTTTTGAGGGGGATCCCTTCTTTTTTTTGGCTGCTCCTCCTCTTTTTGGGTGCCCTCCATAACTGAAGGCCTAGGTAGCCTTGGGCATGACCTTTAACCATGCCCTGCTAACACCTCGAAGGGGTGTTTTGGGTGAAAAATAATATCTTAGAAAGGGATGTAGGCCACACTGGTTCACTACAAATTCAGTACCCGTGCCTCAGTTTCCCTTGTTGTACTGCAGCACCTGGACAGCAGGAGCACCTTCTTCCTCTTGGTGCCACACTGCCTGGGGACTTCCCTGTCCTCAACGTCTGCCCACGCTCAGAAGGAGCCAAACATGAGGGAAGTGAGGCAAAAATGGAGGAAAGACACAAAATGAGGGGAAAAGCAGCAAAAAAAATGAGGCAAAAAATTAAAAAAAAATACAGGAAAGACCAAATAACTCATAACAGCCTGAGCAGGCAGGAGCATGCCCTGCCCTGGTGGCATTTGTGCCATGCAGTGCCATGCAGAGCCATCTCAGGCAGATGGGTTTCTGTTCCCCGTTTCCCTGGGGTGCTGCTGCTGGCAGGAAAGGGAAGTGTTGCTCAGTGGGGCCAGCACGGCACCCACGGATGTGCCAAGCACTGGTGGGTGCCAGCACCCTGGGGCACCCCAGCAGGTAAGAGGAGCTCCCAGGACCCCTCCTCCCGGCCACTTTGTCCCCAGTGTCCTTGCTGGTGAACACACGGAGGATGGCAGAGGGTCCTGTGGGCGCTGCCCTAACCTCGGGTCCCGAGGGAGCTTTGGGAGGACCCAGGGGAGCTTTGGGGGGACCCAGGGATCAGGGAAGTTCACAGCCCTGGAGCATTTGTTGGCTTGGAGGTGGGAGAGGTGAGTGCCAGGGCTGCCTGGAGCTGGGGTGACAGTGTGGTGCTCGGTGTGATGCAGGGGGGCTCAGCGGGCTTTAGGGGGGCACAGCGGGAGGCTGGGGGGTGATGAGGGCTCAGTGAGGGGACAGAGGGACTCAAACAGGGTGTGAGGGGATGAATGGGGGTGCAGGGGCATTCAGCAGGGTACCAGGGGGACAAGAGGTACGTGCAGCAGTAGGGGGACTGATTGACAAGCCCCAAATTTGTGTCCCCAACAGTGACACCACTGCTGGGCTGTGCTCTGGGGACTGCTGATTCCCGAAACACCTGAAACGGGGGGGTGCAAGCTGACGGGGTGGCCCCTGGACTCGTTTGTCTCTCTCTCCCTGGTGCCCTGTGCCCCGTGCCCCCGGCTGGAGCTTGGGCACCTCCTTCCTGCCTCAGTTTCCCCTTCCCAGTGGCCACTCCGTCCCAGGCAGGTTTGTGCCCAGGGCGGCAGGGGAAGCGGGGGCTGGCCCGGTGCCTCCGGCCAGGGCAGAGCGGGGAGGGAGCAGAAGCGGCTCTCCGGAGCTGCTGCGCTCCGGGCGCGGGTGGCACCCAGGGGCGGAGCGGCGAGGGATGCTCTGCAGGCACACGGCTGGGGCACGGGGCTCATGCGGCCGTGGGACCGCCTCTGTCCCCCTGAGGAAAGCAGATCTCCTCCTCCCCTGCTCAGAGGACCCTGCGTGGGCTCTCTGAGCCCACCAAACCAAGAAGCTCCGGGGTCGTTGCCAGCGGTGCCGGCTATGGGTTTGACAGTGCCCGCGGGGGTGGCGCCGGGCTCGGTGCGGGTGGCACCTCCGGGCTGAGCCCGGCTGGCCGCAGGGCTTTGGCACCCCCTGCAGAGGCGTAGGAAGCCGTGCCGGCGGCTACCGCCTCATCCTGCCGCAGTTTCCTCTGCCGGAGGGGGATGACAGCGGCTTGGCCTTGTGCAAACCTTTCTGTGGGGAACGAGTGTCGTGGGAAGTGGAGCTGGGATGGTGGCAAGTGTGGCCACCACGCTGTGCCATGCGGTCCCACTCACTCCACGTTCACCTTCTTGTTAGACCCCTAAATCCATCACTGTGGCTTAGAATCATAGAAGCACAGGAGGGACTGGGTTGGAAGTGACCTTAAAGATTAATTTCTTAGAGATTTCGTTCAGAGACACCTCGTATTAGCCCAGGGTGCTCCAAGCCCTGTCCAGCCTAGCCTTGGGCACTTCCAGGGGTGCCACAGCTTCTCTGGGTAGCCCGGCTTTGCCAGACTGGCCCCAGGTCTGGAGCAGCTCTGGATCCTCCTCTGGGCTCTCTCCAGCAGCTCCAGGTCCTGCTGCTGTTGGCCCCAGGGCTGGGGCAGCTCTGCAGGTGGGCTCTCACCTGAGCACAGGGGCAGAGGGGCAGAATCCCTGCTGCCTACTCTGGGGGTCAGCCCAGGGAATGGGGGGCTGCACATGGTTGGGTCATGTCTGGCTTCTCATCCACCCAGCCCCAAATCATCCTTAGGGCTGCTCTCCATCCTACCTCCCCCAGCCTGGGTGGATACTGGGGGTTGCCCCAACCTGCAGAACGCTGGTCCAGGTTCATCCTGTGAGGGCCATAAGTGACACCTCACAGACGAATCACCAGCTGTCCCCTCTGACACTCACAGGTGCTGCAGAGAGCCCACACCAGCAGAGAGGACCCTGCCAGGTGGGAACACCACCATGGCCAACATGACAGCCATGAGCAGTGGGAGGAACTCGTGCACTTACCATGAGGAGTTCAAGCACGTGCTGCTGCCCCTGGTGTACTCGGTGGTGTTCGTGGTGGGGCTGCCCCTGAACGCCGTGGTCATCGGGCAGATCTGGCTGGCACGGAAGGCGCTGAGCCGCTCCATGATCTACATGCTCAACCTGGCCGTGGCTGACCTGCTCTACGTCTGCTCCCTGCCGCTCCTCATCTACAACTACACCCAGAAGGACTACTGGCCCTTCGGGGACTTCACCTGCAAGTTCGTGCGCTTCCAGTTCTACACCAACCTGCACAGCAGCATCTTCTTCCTCACCTGCATCAGCGTCCAGCGCTACCTGGGCATCTGCCACCCGCTGGCCTCGTGGCACAAGAAGAAGAGCAAGAAGCTGACGTGGCTGGTGTGCGCGGCCGTGTGGTTCATCGTCATCGCCCAGTGCCTGCCCACCTTCGTCTTCGCCTCCACGGGCACGCAGAGGAACCGCACCGTCTGCTACGACCTGAGCGCGCCCGACCGCTCCGCCGCCTACTTCCCCTACGGCATCACCCTCACCTTCACCGGCTTCCTGCTGCCCTTCGTGGCCATCCTGGCCTGCTACTGCAGCATGGCCCGCATCCTGTGCCAAAAGGACGAGCTGATCGGCCTGGCCGTGCACAAGCGGAAGGACAAAGCCGTGCGGATGGTCATCATCGTGGTCATCGTCTTCTCCATCAGCTTCCTCCCCTTCCACCTCACCAAGACCATCTACCTGATCGTGCGCTCCTCGCCCACGCTGCCCTGCCCGGCCCTGCAGGCCTTCGCCATCGCCTACAAGTGCACGCGGCCCTTCGCCAGCATGAACAGCGTCCTCGACCCCATCCTCTTCTACTTCACCCAGCGCAAGTTCCGCGAGAGCACCCGCTACCTCCTCGACAAGGTGAGCTCCAAGTGGCGGCACGACCACTGCGTCACCTACGGCTCCTAGGCGAGGACCAGGCCACCCCGGTGCCACCGAGGCACGGGGCGATTCCGGCTCTAAGCTCCACGGGGCAGAGATGGCTTCACTGGGGATGTGCTGGAGGAGAGGAGGACGGCGTCTCCCAGAGCTTTCAGCCCATCTTCAGCCTGCAGCAGGGCAGAATTAACCCCATCACAGATCCAGTGTCCTCTCCCTGGCCTGGCTGCTCACTTGGAGCAGCTCAGCACCTTGGTGGTCAAGCCTCCGATGCAGTAAAAATCCACTGGGACCGTGGAGAACAAAATGGGACCATGGAGGACACACCCCTGGCTCAGGACGAGCTGCTGGGGGCTGATTTGTCCCTGTACTCAATTAAAAATTCCCTGGTGGGGGAGAGCATTAAAAGGCTGGGGAGGGTTTGGTTCAGCCCATGCCGTGGGGCCACACGTTCCTCCATTCAAGATCAGTGTCACGGGTGGTTTTTGTGTGACACTGGGACATCCCTATCCCCCAGTGCCTGGAATGAGGCCACACCAGCAAGAGACACAGGCTCACTGGTAGTGCTGGTGCTGTGAAATGCTGGAGGAGCACCCCTGGACAGACTGGGAACAGGGAAAGGGGGCATCAGGGCAGCTGGAACACCCATGCTGGATTTCCCACTGAAGCCACGACCATGGGCTGGGTTAGGCACAAGCCAGCAGCACTGTCACTTGCCTGGGGACCTTCACCTGAGTCCGGCCCCCTGCTTAGCCCAGCACCCCAAATCTGGCCCATCCTGGTGTCAGTGGCACCCTGCTGTCACCTTCTAGCCAGGATCCACCCCAGTCAGAGCCAGCACACGTGGACACAATGCCTGGGGCTGGAAGATGCATGCCACAGAGAGCTGCTCAGTGTCATCGTTCATCCCACAGATGGCTTGGCCTCTCCACGGGATTGGGGATGGAGCTTTGCTCCCACAGCCTCTGTTGGGGTGCTGCCCCCTCCCAGCGAGGAGGGATTTGAGAGGTGGACGCACCACCCATCGCTCTGTGAGTCTTCTCTAACATATAGGATGTATAGAATTAACTCCCTGCTCTTTCTCAGATGGGTGTATACACCCACTGTATGTACAGACATAGAATATATCCGAGCAGAGGGAGGCTTGGGGCCCAGCACAGGCTCTGCAGTGCAGAAATTCTCTGCCTGAACACAATGTATGTACCTTTGCACTGTAGATATATAAATATATATGTGGATAACTGCATTTGCTATGTCTGCTTGTAATTATCACACCTAAGTGAATTTAAGTAATTTGTTTTGAATCTCCAGGGTGGAGCACACCAAGCCTGCAGCTCCCTCCTGACTTGCTCCCTGCAGGTACACAGTGTCTCCTCAGGTACCTGCCCACCCAAGCATCCAGTGCTGGCAGTCCCAGTGGGTCTCCTCGCCGTCCTGAGGATGAGGAGGGTGTCCAGAGCGGTCACAGGCTCCTGGATGATGCTCAGAGACTGGAACAGGGAGGGATCTTGCAGCAGCATTAGCTCAAACGACCTGGTTTGGCAGGAGCTGTGTCTCTGTCCTGACGGTGACAGTGACTCTGGGCTGGGGTGATGGAGGAGGCAAAGGCAGCCCTGTGCTTTTTCCCTTGGCCTGAGCTCATCCACGCCAAAATCCCCTCTGATGCGTCTCTGGGGTCCGGCAATGGGAAGGCAAAATGCCGGGGCGCTGCAGGGCTGCCCCAGCCCGATGCCTCTGCCCAGACGGGAGGAAAGCGACTTGGTGGGAGGGCCGGGCCACGCCATCCGGACCCAGGAGAGGGCGCAAAATAATCAGATTTAGAGAAATCCGGCTGAGCTGTGGGTGTCCGGCTGACTCTGGGGTGGGACCGAGGAGGCCCTGCGCCCTCAGAGCACCCAGCGCCTGCACAGGACCCGTGGGAGGAGGCGGCCGAAAAAAAATCGGAGCGCAGTAAATCTCTGAGGGGGCAAAAAAATGAATCGGCTGCAAAAAAGTCTGGAGGTGGCTGCAAGGGCTGCGTGGGCTCGGGTGGTCACATCCAACAGCCTCAGGATGATGGGATCCCTGATTTGGAACGCTTGTAAGAGGAGGGGACAGGCTGTGGGTCTCACCGTGCCTCGGGCTCCTGTGAGGAGCCCCCTCGGCGCCGCCAGGCCTCGAAGGCAGGGCGGTGGGACGCCTCAGAAACGGGGACATCGCTTCCACAAATCTCCTGTGCCTCGCCAGGTGCTCGAAGGCAGCGGCTCCCACAGAACCGAGCGAGGATGAAAGACACGGCCCTTCCCGAAAGGCCAGGTGGGGAGGACATCCCGGCGACGTGCGGGTGTCATCCCGGGAGACGCCCGGGCCTGAGGGGAGCCGGGCGGAGGGCGGGAGGGCCGAGCCGCGGATGGAATACTGCTACGGCATCGCTGCGGGCTCTTTTTAGGCCCTGAAAAAATGCATTTGAAGGAGGTGTTGGAGTTTGGTTTTTTTTCTCTCCCCTCCCGTTTTTTGTGCCTCGGGGTCAGAGCCAGCAATATCTTCTGCACGGGCCAGGACACCTCTCCAGCCCCATGCACGTCTCCAAGGCCGCGGCTCAGCCACCAGCTGTCCCAGCCACCTTCGTTTTTCACATCCCCAGCGATAAATCTGCTGTCTTGGGGGAAAAAAAGGGTTATAGGCTTCAAATAGCAAGCGCTGACAAGCGATGCTGAAAACCCACGAGAAAGTCTGTTCACGGGGCAGTGCTTCCCGGCAAAGCTGGGAACAAGGTGTTCTCTCTTCCCTGAGATGAGCTGCAAAGAAGGGTCTGGAGGAGCCTGCTGCAATGGGAAGAACCTTCCCCTGGCACTCACGTTTTTGATTATTTATCCTGTATCCCCCTAAAGAGGAAAAGCTGGGAAGGGATGGAGGGAATCACAGAATGGTTTGGGTTGGGAGGGATCTTAAAGACCGTCTAATTTCAACTCCCTGCCATGGGCAGGGACACCTTCCATTGTCCCAGATTGCTCCAAGCCCCAATGTCCAGCCTGGCCTTGGACACTTCCAGGGATCCAGGGGCAGCCACAGCTGCTCTGGGCACCCTGTGCCAGGGCTCTACCGCCCTCACAGGGAAGAATTTCTTCCCAATATGCCACTTAAACCTGCCCTATTTTAGTTTAAAGCTGTCCCCCCTTATCCTATCACTATCTGCCCATGTAAAAAGTTGCTCTCCCACTTTTTTAATAAGCCTCTTTATAAAAGGGAAGGGGGATGAAGGATGCTGGGGGCGAGGGGGTGCGGAAGAAAGGATGCAGGGGGTAACGAAGGATGCGGGAGGGGGGCTTGAAAGATGCAGGGGGGTGCCAGGTGCTCCTGCTTAACCTGGGAGCGAGAGGGAAGCTCTAAAGCCGCCTTCCTCTCCCCCCCACGCCCGTCCAAAAAAATAAAATTAAAAAATTAAATTAAATAAATAATTTTAAAAAGGGAGCAAAACTTCACCCCTCCCCCTCTGCGGGAGCAAACCCCGCCTCCGGGGAGGAAAGTT
>VXBS01009432.1:318359-335082 GCA_013400255.1 Sitta europaea
AGAGACCTCCCTGATAGAAAGGTGATTTTTGGATGGGAAAAAGCAGTTTTCAGGTTAAATAGCACCAAGTTTGGGTGGAAGATGGTTTTATAAATAAATAAATATATATANGCCTTGGGGGACTGTCACGTGTCCCTGGTGGTGTTCCCATCTATGAATTCCCATCTGCAGAGGCACTGCTGCATGGCCAAGGGCCCTCCCAGCCCTTTCCGGTGGCCCCCAGGGGATGAGCTCTTGTTCGTTGGAGAGACCTCCCTGATAGAAAGGTGATTTTTGGATGGGAAAAAGCAGTTTTCAGGTTAAATAGCACCAAGTTTGGGTGGAAGATGGTTTTATAAATAAATAAATATATATATATAATTTTATACTTATACGTAACATGTGATGTTACATACTCAGTGATATTATATAAGGTACTGCTTATGACCATCCCTGAGATGCTGAACCAAAGGTTGCCTTTTGCTTGGCTGGGAAGGCTTAAACAATCCTTCTGCTTGGAATTCCTCATGTTACACCCCTTATTGAGCAAATCTGCATTTCCCCCCCAAAAAACCCACCATGCTTCTGCTTGGGATCGTGAGCATTGCCATGCTGGTGGGTGGGAAAAAGGGGGGAAAATATTTTTGTGCGTGTGCTGAATATTTGCTTGCTCGGTAAAAGTTTGATCCTCTCTGGGGAAGAACTGGTGCAGTCTGGGGGATGTGAAGGTGCTCTGCTCACCCTGAAGCACAGCTGCGTGCTTTGGGATCTTCCCTGGGATGGGTTCTTGGCGTTTCTGGCCCCTTGGCTGTTGTTTGAACACGGGCTTGGGTTCCCATCACTCCGGGTGTCTGTGCCGGGAAGGGCTTGGAAGCATCGCCTCCTGCTGCGGCACGGCAGTGCCAGCACCCACGGGGCTTTTAATAGCTCTGGGAGAAGCCCAGAAATACCCGTTCCCGCGGGGGATCTGCCGAGAGCTCGCAGGAATGAGGCTGGCAGGGCTCTCTCCCCTGCTCCGGGGCCGGTTTAAGAGGATGGGCTGGACCATTCCCTTGCAGCAGCAGCCGGCAGCCAAGCGTGAAGTCCCCGGGGCTGAGCCCGGCCGTGTAACCCTTGCTGGCCAGGGCAGAGCCACATGCAGCGAGGCTGCTTTTCTCGGGATCCTCCCGAAAACCATATTCCTGCAGCATCTTCCCCCCAGGATGTTCTCTTGAGATCTGGCT
The DNA here is from genome assembly GCA_013400255.1 of Sitta europaea. Lineage (NCBI taxonomy): Eukaryota > Metazoa > Chordata > Aves > Passeriformes > Sittidae > Sitta > Sitta europaea. The sequence continues at coordinate 319,562 of VXBS01009432.1, forward strand.
TCCTCCTCACAGGATCCTGCAGCCCTGTGGCATTGTTGTCCCCAGGAGATTCTCCTGGGGTCTGGCATCCCCACAGCAGCATTCCCCAAGGTTATTCTCTTGGAATCCGTCATCCCTGCAGCAACATTCCCCTCCAAATATTCTCCAGGGATTTCTGCTCCCCACCAACTCCTCCTCCTGTTCTTGTCCCCACTGTCAGACAGCAGCCGTTGGCAGCTGAGAACAGGGATGGCCACTCTTGGCCACTGTGTGAAGCATCCTTGAGGAAGTTTTGGATGAATTTGGGGTGAATTTGGCAGCGTTTTTTGCCCGATGGACCAGTTTAGGTTTAGTTTTTGTCTTCTCCAGTCATGGGGAGCTATGAAACCATGAAGCATTATAATTAAAATGGGTTAATGAGGAACCTCCTGGAGCTTTGGCTGCTGCTGCCTTGGGGACATTGGCAGGTCCCCAAGATGAGGCTGTGCACCCAGTGGCATTTCTAAATAATGAATATGTTTAGTTTATATAATATATGGCTTATCTTAATAATTCATCGAGAGATGTTTCTTATTCAGGCAGGTCCCTGTGGTGTCCTGGGGCCGGGACCTGATGGCCCCCAGTATCAGGGATGCTCTGCTGACCCCACACCCCAACACACCCTGGTCTGGTCCCAGCTTTGGGATGATTTTGGCTGGGTTTTTGCCAGCTGGGAGCCCTGCCTGGCCGAGTGTGTCCTCAGGTGGGTGGGCCAGCCTGTGGAAGCAGACCCTGAGGATGCTGCTCCTCACCTTGCCTGAACCCTCCGGCCTCGGGGAAGAGGGTGCGAATTTTCCCTTTTAAGGGCAACACCACAGCTGTATCTTCAAATCTCTCTCCTGCCTTGGGATTTCTTTGTGCTCCAGCCATATCCTAACTGAAACCAGGATTTTTATTTCTCCTTTTGATTTATTAGACGGTGGAGCTGGGATGTTTTATTTCAGATGGCACCAGCTTTGCCTGGTGGGGGGGGGTGGAGGGGGACCGAGCCCTGCAAGGGAGTTGCTTTAATTCTAAGTGAGAGCACTGAGGACCGGATATAACTTGGCACTGGGATGGCTGGCTAGGACAGGGATTTATGTGCTCCCTGACCAGCAGGGAAGAAATGAGCTTTATTTTTCACTTTTAGATTTTTTTCCCCTCCCTAACTCAATGGAAAGGGCCAGCGTTGCGAGGCTGTGAGTGTCTATGGGGAAATGGTCACCTCCACTTGGGAATTTTGGGGGATGGGAGCATGCATCTCGTATCATGGTGGTGGTGATGGTGAGATGGTGCCCACCTCCAGCAGACTGTACTGGGAAGGGATTAATAATGGGGTCTGGCACCTCTGGGATGATACTCCTGTAAAATATTCTCTCCCAAAACCTTTCACCCTCAAGCTATTCTCTTGGGGTTGAGTATCTGTCCTAGTTTAGCATTGATTAATTTTTTAGTATAATCAGCATCATTCCCCCCGGATATTTTCCCAGCTGCCATGGTTTGGTGGTGGCTTTGGCAGAGGTGCATCTGGCACATCCCACCCAGAGAGGTAACGTGCTGTTCTCCCTTGGGGGCAGCACTGTTTGTTCTGGGTGCTTTCCAGCACTTCTCCATGGGGCTGGAGCCATCCAATTCATCCTAGGTGCAGAGGAACTCTTTGCCTGATGATGGGCACCAGGCTTTTAATTCCTCAGGGGTCCTTAGGAGCACATCCCACTCTGGTGGATCCTATGGGAGAAAAAAACCCCAAAACTCACGATAAAGGCTCTTTCCTGCTTCCAGCATCCCGAAAGCTGCTGGAATGGGCAGCACATGCAAGTACATGTGTGAACACCCATGTGCAGCCCCACAGAGCTTAGCAGCAAGCCAGGATGCATTTGGGATGGATTTAGGGTCCATTTGCTGATGAGCAGACTGCCAGACTGGCAACCCCTTGGATCTTTCTTCTTCCCCATGGCTGAATCCGTCGGGGGATGGAAAATTAGGTATGTTCGCCGTCACGCTGTGTTTGTTGATTTAGCAGCACTTGGATTAAACAGGAAAATATTGATTTAAATATAGCACCTCTGGGGAGCAGGGGAGTCGTGGGAACGTGGCCCCCGGCGCCCCGGCCGCTGCCTTCCCCACCTGCTGCACCCCGGAAAAGCCATCAGGGGTGGAGGGGGATCCCGCAGGGAAACGGCGGGGTCACGTTCCCAGGGGCCCTTTCCTCCCCAGCATCCTCCCTCCCGGCTCAGCCCCGATCCTCCAGAAGCTCCTCCCCACTGTGAGGACAGCCCAAAGGCCGGATCCGTGCACTGGCCATGTATTCCTAAAGTTTGTCATCTCTGGACTCATTGCATTTCCATACATCCCCATAGAAAACGGCTTTGGGGTTGTGGCTGGGAGTTGTCTCATTTTTTGGTGGAGCTGGAAATCTGTAATTAAAGCAGGGCAGAGGTGGGAATGGGCAAATCTTGGCTTTCCTCTCCCTGCTCCAAAGGTTTGCTCAGGTTTTGCATCCCTGGATCTGCTGCGCCCAGTTAAATGCTGGAGTGGGGGGGGAAACTGAGGCACACAGGCAGCGCTTCAGAGAGGTGGGATGTGGCCTGGAGCATGGAGAAGTTGGCTGGAATCGGGTGATGCTGCCTGTCAGGGGCATGGATTGACCCTGGCATCAATGTCCAACATGTCCAGGGGGTGGCCCAGCCCAAATCCCCTTAACTCTGCCTATTTTTGTCTCTTTCTTTCCCCTGTGCCAAAACCCCTTATCTTTGCCTAGTTTTTATTCAAAAATTCACTTAACTCTGTCCATTTTTTCCTCTTTTCTTTCCCTGCTGACAAAGTCCCCTAAACTCTGCCCAATTTTAACTCTTCCCCAGCACCCAAACCCCCTTATCTCTGCCCACTTTTATCTTTTCCTTTCCCTGGTGCCAAAATCCCCTTCACTCTGCCCATTTCTGCTTCCTCGCCACCAGAGCTTTGAACAGGGCTGCTTTGTCCCTTGTCCCCCCACTTTAATTAAAAGCCTCTAATTAATTAGGCAGCGAGCTCCACCGGGGGGGATGATCCACGTGGGCTGTGCATCCTTTGAGGCCTGTGCTGGTGGCATGGGGCAGGATCCAGCCTTGGAATGACAGGGTTACCACTGGCCTGAGCTGGTCCTGGGGGCTGGCCTTGGCCCGTGGCTGCCTGATCCAAAGGTCAGGCTCTTGGCAGGATCCAGGCACTGCAGCCAGGGTGGGAGGCTGGAATGGGCAGTAGCTCAGCTTCCAGCCCGTGGAGGGACCCACAGTCCTGCAGCTGGGACACACCAGGAGCTCCCTGGGGCTGGGGTGGGCACGGAGGGGTGCTCAGGGAGAGGCTGGTTCTGGAGCTTGGGCATCTAGGGAGATCCCTGGAACTTGTGTGGATGTGCATCCCTGAACAGGGAGTCCTGGAGTGCAGGGATGCACACCCAGGGAAGAGGTCCCTGGTACAGGGATACACAAAAGAGGGTGTGGAGAGGGCCCTGGTGCTGGGATGTATTCCCAGAGATGCACTGGGCAGCCTGCCTGCACCCTGCCTGCATCTGTGCACAGATGCCTGGGCTTTTCCATGGAAAATCACATGCCTCCAAAGCTTCTGGGAGGAGGTGGCCCAGTTCTTCCATCTGCTCTTGCCAGGGAAGCAGCAGGTGGGCCTCTCTGAGATGTAACCTCCAGGTAACCTCCTTTCAAACCCAGCTGGGATGGAAGCTCAGAGCTTCCCAGGGCTTGTTGCTACAGCCTTAATCCATCATCTCAAGGGTTGTGGGATCCTTGGAAGTGTTCAAGGCCAGGCTGGATGGGCCTTGGAGCAACCTGTTCTAGTGAGACGTGTCCCTGCCCATGGTAGGGGGTTGGAACAAGATGAACTTAAGGTGCCATCTGGTCTAAACCATTCTGTGATTCTCTCATTCCCTGATTCAGAGCCTTTCCCAGGGATATTTCTGAAGAGGGAGATTTCCCCACAGGGATATTGATTCCTGTGTGATGGGAGTGTCCAGAGAGGTGATGTGCTGAGGTTTCCCCTTGCTGAGCTCCCTCACCTGGTCACAGAAGCTCCCATGGGGCATCCCACAGCTTCAGAGCTGCAGCAGGAACTTCTCCTAAGGCCAGGATGGAGAAGGAGGTTCCCTCACATGAAGGGAAGGTACAGCAAGGCAGGTTGGCTCCTCTTCCCTCAGGGCATGCCTTGGAAAACAGGGAAGGAGACCCCCATCCATCCATCCATCCATCCATCCATCCATCCATCCATCCATCCATCCATCCATCCATCCATCCATCCATCCATCTTCATCTATGTCCTCCCATCTCCACCCATGTCCATGCTCCCATTCAGCCATCCCCCTCCATCCATTCCCACCACCCATCCAGGTCAACAGTCCCCACATGCTATCCAGGCATGACTTTCCAGGAGAATATGGTCCATCTTCCAGGATGTCTCCTCCTGGAGGCATCTAGCCTGGCTTGCACAGGCAGAGCCCACTAAAACAAAGGCATTGCCATTTCCACCATGGTGCTTCCAGGCCAGGATGTGTCCAGTGAAGAAAAATCAGCCACTTCCACCCCCTCTCCCTCAGCGTGGCTCTTTTTAAAGCTCTGATGGTTGGTCCCGGTGGGGCTGTTTCTCCGGACTCCCTTGGTTTCCATGGAGAGGATGAGTGAGGAATTTCAAAGGGAATGGCTCCAGTAGATGAACTCTTCTCTAAAAATAGTGTGTTTGCTTTTGGTTCTTTGGGAACTGTGGCCTGGCCAATGGGAGGGAGAACAAAAATCAGCATCTGGGTAAAAGTATTCCAGTAACTTACTCTTTGTGCAAATTCCCGTTGGAGCCGCTCAGCTTCCGGGGAACAGGAGGCTGATCCCAGTCTGCCCAGTTCCTGCCCTCATGACCACCAGTCCTGGGTGCAGCTGGGGGCTGTCCCCCAGCCTGGTGCTCCCCTGCACCTTGTGTAGGGTATTTTGAGCAGAATCCAGTGGTGGAAGGATTGATGAGAGCAGATGTTGAGGCTTGTGTCACCCCCGTGTCCTGCATTGTCCCAGAAACCCCAGGCATGTCCCTTTTTGGGATCCAGGAGATGGCCACCACCACCTTCCACCCTCCCAGTGACATCCAGGACACCAGCAAACCCCACCATGACATCCCTGCATGGATGTGCTGGGAAAAGGACACCTGTGGTAGCATCCACCACCAGGTCTGCTCTGGAGGAGTCACAGTGTCCCAATGAGGGGACAGCCACCACCAGGTGCCCCCTGGAGAAGCCACCATGCTGCTGTGGGGTCCCCAGCATCCCTGCATGGTCCCTGGGGCTGGAGAACATTTCCTTGGTGGTGCCGTGGAGTTGCTATTTGTGACTGCCTGTTCCCGAGCCCTCCGATACTCTCCAAAAAAAACAAAAAGGGAGTTGTTTGCATGGGAAGATTGGCATCTCCGAGCCTGGGATATGGTTTCCTGCTTTTTTTAGCTGGAGTAGCAGCAGCCTCGTCGGCCTGCCCTGATTTGGCATCCTTCTTCTTGCTCTTTTTTTTCTTTGGAAGAGTTTCATCCTGACCCCTCGGCAGAAACACCGTCGCTAGCGGTAGGGGATCGGGTTTGGTCCTTTCCATTTTTTTGGGGTTGCCCAAAAGGCCGGTGAGATGGGATGTAGATGGCTCAGAGCCTCGGTGAGCGGAGAGGGAACTCACCCCTCGATCGTCCGAACCTGCCGCAGGTCAGTGGATGCTGATCCCCCCTGTCCCACCCCCTGCCCCCCGCCCCGGGTGACAATGTGACAATGGCAGGGCAGAGAAGCTGTCACCTCTCGCCCTGAGTGTGCTGTGACGTGGGCTGTGGGCGTTCCTGGTGAGGTCTGTGCTTCCCCCCCCTCCCCAGATCCCTGCTGTCCTGCTTGCAGCCGGGCCAGGGGACCCATGGAGCACTTGGGAGTCTGTGGGGCTCAGCTGGGTGAAGGCTGGTGGTTGTACCTCAGCTGCTTCCAGGACACAGATCCAGGCAGGAGGGACAGGAGAAGTCCTGGCAGGGGCATGGGATGGGGTGTCCAGGTCTCCCGCCTCCTCCACCAGCTTCTGGGTGCTTGTGGATTTGTGTGTGCCCATGGACTTCTAGTACCTGTTTGATCCTAAGAATCTGTCTGTCAGCTCCTGGTTATCTGTCAGCTGCTGGANGAGGGAGAACAAAAATCAGCATCTGGGTAAAAGTATTCCAGTAACTTACTCTTTGTGCAAATTCCCGTTGGAGCCGCTCAGCTTCCGGGGAACAGGAGGCTGATCCCAGTCTGCCCAGTTCCTGCCCTCATGACCACCAGTCCTGGGTGCAGCTGGGGGCTGTCCCCCAGCCTGGTGCTCCCCTGCACCTTGTGTAGGGTATTTTGAGCAGAATCCAGTGGTGGAAGGATTGATGAGAGCAGATGTTGAGGCTTGTGTCACCCCCGTGTCCTGCATTGTCCCAGAAACCCCAGGCATGTCCCTTTTTGGGATCCAGGAGATGGCCACCACCACCTTCCACTCTCCCAGTGACATCCAGGACACCAGCAAACCCCACCAGGACATCCCTGCATGGATGTGCTGGGAAAAGGACACCTGTGGTAGCATCCACCACCAGGTCTGCTCTGGAGGAGTCACAGTGTCCCAATGAGGGGACAGCCACCACCAGGTGCCCCCTGGAGAAGCCACCATGCTGCTGTGGGGTCCCCAGCATCCCTGCATGGTCCCTGGGGCTGGAGAACATTTCCTTGGTGGTGCCGTGGAGTTGCTATTTGTGACTGCCTGTTCCCGAGCCCTCCGATACTCTCCAAAAAAAACAAAAAGGGAGTTGTTTGCATGGGAAGATTGGCATCTCCGAGCCTGGGATATGGTTTCCTGCTTTTTTTAGCTGGAGTAGCAGCAGCCTCGTCGGCCTGCCCTGATTTGGCATCCTTCTTCTTGCTCTTTTTTTTCTTTGGAAGAGTTTCATCCTGACCCCTCGGCAGAAACACCGTCGCTAGCGGTAGGGGATCGGGTTTGGTCCTTTCCATTTTTTTGGGGTTGCCCAAAAGGCCGGTGAGATGGGATGTAGATGGCTCAGAGCCTCGGTGAGCGGAGAGGGAACTCGCCCCTCGATCGTCCGAACCTGGCGCAGGTCAGTGGATGCTGATCCCCCCTGTCCCACCCCCTGCCCCCCGCCCCGGGTGACAATGTGACAATGGCAGGGCAGAGAAGCTGTCACCTCTCGCCCTGAGTGTGCTGTGACGTGGGCTGTGGGCGTTCCTGGTGAGGTCTGTGCTTCCCCCCCCTCCCCAGATCCCTGCTGTCCTGCTTGCAGCCGGGCCAGGGGACCCATGGAGCACTTGGGAGTCTGTGGGGCTCAGCTGGGTGAAGGCTGGTGGTTGTACCTCAGCTGCTTCCAGGACACAGATCCAGGCAGGAGGGACAGGAGAAGTCCTGGCAGGGGCATGGGATGGGGTGTCCAGGTCTCCCGCCTCCTCCACCAGCTTCTGGGTGCTTGTGGATTTGTGTGTGCCCATGGACTTCTAGTACCTGTTTGATCCTAAGAATCTGTCTGTCAGCTCCTGGTTATCTGTCAGCTGCTGGAAATTTCTGGGTGCCCATGGACTCCTGGTACTAGCTGGCATCAGGATTACTTCTGAGTTTGTGAGTGTCCATGGACTCCTGACACCTGTTGGATCCTAGGAATCCATCAGCTCCTGCATCCCCATCCCCTCTGGGTGCCCAGTGGTCTCTGGGTGTCCCTGGACTGCTGGCTACCTGTTGGATGCTGGCCATCCAGCAGTTCCTGGGTGCCCATGGCCTCTGGATGCCTGTAAGCCTGGCAGTGTCTGTTGGCTCCAGGGTGTCCTTCAGCTCCTTCGTGCTTGTGATCCTGGCCATCCATCAGCTCCTGGGTACCCAGGGAGTCCCCATTGGCTTCTGGATGCCCATGGACTCCAGGGTAGCTCCTGAGCAGCCATCAGCTTCTAAGCATCCATCATCTTTGACTCCTGGATACCTCTTGGCTTTGGGTGTGCTTGGAATTCTGGCTCCATGTGGGGACCTGGATCCCCATCAGCTCCTGGGTACCAAACACCTCCTGGTGCCCGTCACTCCCTGCATGCCAGGCTGGCTCCCTCCTGGCTATCCCAAGACTTCTGGCCCCATTCCACCAGGCAGCCAGGGCACCTCCCACCCACCTGTGCCAGGCTGGCATCCAGCAGTGATGCCAGGGAGTGCCAGCATCGGGTACCCTTGTCCCTGGCTTCCTTGTCCCCCAAAATCCTAAGAACCATTGCTTTTGGGGTGGTGTGGGATGCAGGGTCAGGCTTGAGCAGAGGATGCTGCTGGGGGATCCAGGGATTCCAGTGAGTTGAGGGGGTGGAATTACTCCTGTCCTGGTGGGTGCAGGGCCAAGCCCACTGGGAGGCAGCAGGGAAGGAGCAGGGGGAGGGAAGAAGAGCTGGGCTGACCTCAGCATCTGGAAAGCTGCGCTCTTGGGCCGCGGCCTGCGTGCCGAAAACCGGAGGCAAAAAAAACCTTCCATATTTGGTGAAAGTTGCTCCAGGGCTCGGCAAAGGCTGGCAGCAAACGGGGGGCCACGAGCCCCCAGCTCTGCCCTGGGCCACTGGTCTTGTAAGGGCTCTGCAAACGAGCCAGGGGATGGGTGGTAATCGGGGAGGGTTAAATTGGGGTCAGCATCTCCCATCGGGTGGGAAGAGGGGCATGGAGAAGGGGCATCCCTGGGATGCTGGCAGCAGGGCTGGGAGCGTGTAGGAGATGCACCAGCACAGTCCTGAGCTTTGAATTTTGGCACAGGGGAGAACCCCTCACCCCAGTGCCATTGGTGGAAACCCTGATTGCTGGTGAAAATCCCACAGGAAAAACCCCACTGTGCATTTAGAGGAGGAATTGTTGCTTTGGGAGATGAGTCTCCCCAACCCACTGGCACTGCTCCCAGTGCTGCTGCCCCCCTGGACAGCACAGGGATGCCCAGCATCCTTCCACCCTGCCTTGGAAAACTTGCCCCAACTCCTTTATTTTTTATTCCCCTTTTTTTTCCTCACACTTTAAAAGCAGAAATTGCAGCCAGGCCGTGTCCTCCCGGGATGAATCACCACAGCCGAGAAGTCCAAGAAGGGAAAACAACTGAATTCCCGTGCACTGGGGCTGAAGCTGCTCTGCTCCTCCTCCTCCTCCTCATCCTCCACCTCCTCCCAATTCCGGAGGCGGAGGTGCTGCTGGGTTTCTCCATGGGAGCATCCCTGACCAAATCAATGCTCCTCTGTGAGCTGGGAGCCTGGGAAAAACCAGGGCCAAGGGAAAAGCAAACATCTCCAGCCCCTGGCCTGCGAATAAACACAGGAATATTATTAGTAACCGAAGCGGGGCTGAATCAGAGCTGCTGATTTATGCTCTTATTTCCTTTCAAGAAGTTACTCTTCGGAGAGCAGCTCAGACTTTCCTTACCCGTGGGAGAGCAGGGAGAGGCTGGGCAGGCAGGGAATGCAGCCCCGGATGCGATTCCGTACGGCGTCGGGCAGGCTCGGGCACGGCCCCTCTTCTGTGCCACAGGTCCTCCTGTTCTCATTGGAGTGGCTTCCCTGGGACCTGGTGGTTATGGGTTGATGGTTATTCAGAGATGAGAGGCTGGCAGCAGGGAGGGAGAGGTTGGAAGGCAGAGGTGAGGTGGCAGCTGGAAAAAGAGGTGACTTGTGCTCAGGGATGGTGGTGGTTGGTACCCAGGGATGGGCTGGCATGCCCCAAAAAGGGTGACTGGCACCATGGAATGGAGATGGTTGGTATCCAGGGATGGCAGTGGCTGATCCCCTCCTTGGTGGCTGCCATCCCCCAACTTTATGGCACGTGTGGGACGTGGGGCAGGGCATCACTGACCCCGAGGGAAAGGTTGCTTGGGTTTGAAAACCCTGCAAAACCCAATCAAACCTCTTGCTTTAATACTCTCCAAGAGGACAGAATGTGGTGATTTATTTTTTCCCCCCGAGTGATTTCCTGCCAAAGGCTGAGTGATTGAGGAAATACAGGATTGGAGGGAATAGCATCATCCTGTTTTGGGAGATGGTGCCAGCCAGGGGCTTTTCTGGCTGCACAGGGAAGTTTTACATGCCAGGATGATGCTGTTTGTTGCAGAGGTGTTTGCTCATTGCATTGGGATGGATGGAAGCAGGTCCAGTTCCTTTCCAAGCCTTTTCTTCCCGGGGTTTTGCTAGAAATAAAGCTGAGGATGTGTTAAAATTGTTAAGCTTGGGAATTCACCATGCAGTGTCCCCGTGGACCAGTGGCTCCCACTATGTCCCAGCTCCCTCTAGTGGGATCTACCCTGGGAACAAGCACACAGGGAAAGAAAAGGTGCAGAATGGTGGTTTCAAGGAGATGCCAAGATTCAGGTAGCTCCTAGCACAACCCTCCTGTGACCCCCTAGAGAATGTCCCACCAGGAGCTGGCAGCAGGAACGGGCTGTAATAAAGAAAAAACAACTTGTATTTATTTACTCTTCAAATTTTGACGTGTTTTGGAGGGGTGGGAATAATTTTGCTTGAGACTGTGTTAGCTCCTCCTTCAGCAGCTGCAGGAAGGCCCTGAGCAGCAAATCCCACTCCCAAAGTGGTCTAAAACACTCAATATCCCCCTCCTAAATCTGGATATTTTCACCCCAGAACAGGATCTCAGGGACAAAATCCGTGCTGCAGCTCACTTGGGATATAGCTGGATGCTGGCACAACTCATTACACCAGTGAAAGGGGGAAACACTGAGTGCTGTGGGAATTTTGGGATGATCTCTGGGGATACAGAGGTCCTCCTTCCCATGGGGTGTGATTTTAGCAGCCCAGACTGGTGGTGGCAGCACAAGGAACACCCTCCCACACCGACCAAATTCCCAGGATTTGGGAGAGTCCTCAGAGAGGCTGAAAACATCATCACTCCCAGTGCTGATGTGTGCACGGCCTCAAGGGCCACGATGTGTGTGATGGCTGTGATTCCTCATGGAATGTACATTCCTACTCTCCCTTTGTTTGTTTAAAAAATGGATGTTTTAGGACTTTCCTCCATCGATGCCTCTTTGTTCATGGGGGCGGAGGCAGGACACAATATACACCATGGCCTTTTCCAAATATTTTTAGGATGTTTTAAAATCCTTGGGGGATGCTCAAACTCCTCCTGCATCGATATTCCTGTGCAAGGAAAAGCAAAATGATGGGGCTGCACCCCGAGCCTAATTAAAAAATAAAATAAATCAAGATGGGAAAGTTCCCATCCTTCTTTGGGGTTGTATTCCCAGTTCCAGAGGGAAAGCTGAGGAAAAATGCCTTTCCTTGGCCTCCCAGGTTTGGGGTGCTGCTGAATGACCCCCAGATCCCCGCCGCCGGATCCTCTCCATCTCTGGGTTTTCTGGAGCATTTTGCCACGCTGGCACAAGCCTTGGGATGGGGGATGAGTCCCTTGGCTCCATCCCAAGGATCTGGCACGCGTTTCCCAGGAGGGTTTGGGGTTTTGGGGGAGGAAACGCCCAGGTTGGGAAAATAAAAAAACCAAACCAACAGGGGCTGGTCCGAAAGGAAATCTAAAGGTGTTTACAAAGAGCCGCGCTGCTAAAAATAACCGGCTCATATTTTAGACAGCCCTAAAAATAGGCAGCGCTGTCGGAGTGGCCAAACACTCCCAGGAATTTCCTGTGGGCTGCGGGCCGCTTGCAGGGGGGTCCGGGCTCGGCTGGCCGGGGTTTGCTACCCCGGGCGATGGAGAGGTGACCCCGCCGGGCTCCTTCCCTGCGCCGGGCAGGACGGGTTTAACCCTTCTCCAGCCGCGGCACTTCCCGAGGGAATGGCGGGGCTTGGGAACCCACGGGAGGGATGCGCAACCTCTCCAGCCGGCAGCGGAGGGGCTCCCGCGGGGAGACGGGGCTGGGAGAAGGGATTGAGCCAAGGGCTCCGGGAGTGGGAAAGGCGCTCCAGCTGTGGAGGGATCACCCCGCTCGTCCCCGGGACGGGCGGACCCGGGGAGGGCTCGGGGGCGNGCCCGAGGAGCGGGAATGGGACTGCCCGAGGAGTGGGAATGCAGACCAGAGGGATTGGGGATTGCGGTTGGACCCAGGTTTGCATCCCTGCTGTGTGCGGGGTTGTAAAAGGAATTGGATTGGGATTGCAACTCAGAGGGATCTGGGATTACAGTCCAAATGGAGCTGGTATTGCCATGCAGGTGGACACAGGTTTACTTCCCTGTTGGGTCTGAGATTGCAACAGGAATGGGGTTGGGTTTGCAAAAGGAAAGGGATCGGGATTGCAGCACAGATGGATTTGGGATTACAAAGCAGATGGAACCTTGAATCCTTGGTGGGTCTGTGATTGCAACCCAAATGGTTCTGGAATTGCAAACGAACAGGTTTGGGATTACAGGTAGATGGGTCTGGGATTGGAACCCCAATGGGCCCAGGATTCCATCACAGATGGGGCCCAGGATGGCAAATAAGTGGGTCTGGGATTACAACCAGAGTGTTGCAGCCCAGTTGTGCCTGGAATTGCAGTCCAGGTGGGTTTGGTATTACAACCCAAAAGCACCCAGGACTGCAAACAGAAGGGTCTGGAATTGGAATCTGGATGGACCTAGATTAGCAACCTGGTTTGTTCTGGGATTGGAACTCAAATGGATTTGGAATTGCAACAGAAATTAGTCTGGAATTGGAACCCAAATAAAACAGGTATTGCAACAGAAGCATGCTTGCGACAGGATTCTAGCAGAGCCCAGGATTTTATCCCTGATGGATCCCAGATTGCAATTGCAGGTATGCCCAGGATTGCAATGGAGATAGGTTTGGGATAACAGCCCAAATGTGTCTGGGATTGGAGCTCAGAACAGCCCAGGATTTCAATCCAGATGGCTCTGGGATTGCAATGCAGATGGATCCAAGCTTGCAGCAAAACAGGTTCTAGGATGGCAGCCTAAAGGAATCTGAGATTATGGCAGAAAAGAGTTTGGGATTGGATCCCAGGAGAGCTCAGGACTGCGACCCAAACGGCTCTGGGGTTGCCAACCGAATAAACCCGGCATTCCAACAGCTGGGATGACAAGGGCACGCTGCAGCTGCAGGAGCAGGAGCTGCTGCCTTGAGAACCGTCTGGTTACCTGGTTGCAATTAGCATTCCCCCTTCCCTGGTCCCCGGGTGCACTGACAGCTGCCGCAGCTCTCATTACATGCCCCAAGTGGTCCGTTCCCTGCCACGCACCCTTCCCGGGGTGGGATGCTCATCATCCTCATTTCCAAGAGGAAATTTACTGGCTGCAATGGGAAGATGCAGCCCTGCTGCACGCCGTTGCTGTGGAAACGGGGTGAGCGGCTAATTAGATTTAATTAACGAAGCAGGAGGGGAGCGTTACAAGCAGATCTGGGCAGGATGCATCACCCGGCCAGCAGGGATGTGGGTGCTGAGGCGATGATGCCGTGGGGGACAGGCGGTGTGCCTCAGTTTCCCTGCCCGCAAGGTCAAAGGAGGGGGCTATCCACAGGGATGCAGCCCTTAAGGATGCTGAGCACCCCGGGCATCACCCCTCCCCAAAAATCACAGGCCCCGAGAAAGCATCAGCTCCCCCCACCTTTCCCCACCCCACCCCACCCCCGGCATCCTCGCTGGGCAAAGCCTCTCCAGCAGCATCCCANTGGGGGGGACACCGGTGGGATGCGGGGGTGGGATGGGGGTGCATGGATGCGTCATGTTTGGGCACGTGTGCGGAGCCCGGCACCTGTGGGGTCTGCACCGCGATTGCCGTGGCAACGGTGCCTGCATCCTCATCCTCAGCTCGACACCCCCGGGATTCTGTGGATTGCGGGCAGCGGGGATGCTCCCTCCTGGAGAGGGTGATGGGGGGGCTGGAGCCATCGCTGCCACCGCCCCCCCGGTGCTGCTTTACACCGCGGGGGTGGGAAATACCCCCATCCCCACGGCGGCAGGGGCTGATCCCCAGGGTGCTGAGCATCTCGGGGGAGGCAGGGGTGAGGCGGGGGAGTCCTCAGGGAAAGCAGATGGAGACTGAAGCATCTCCAGCCCCCCTGGCAGAGAGGCTGTGCCAGGATAAGGATTGCAGTGGGGCACATCCTGCCTTTGTCCACGGATGGCTTTGCCCTGCCGGGATGGTGCCTTGCCCTCAGCTCCTGCTTATCCCAGTGGGAATTTGCTCCCAGTGGTGCTGTAACAGTGGAAAAAATCTCCTTGCCAACAGTTGGGCCTCATCCTGGGTCTCCCCATTGCTGCAAATCCCCAGCTGCTGGTGCAGCTTGTGATGCTGAGCCTCTTCAGCTCCTGGCTCTGACCCTTTGCTCCGGTCCGGAGCTGGGATGGCTCCAGGAAAAAACAGGAGCAGCAGAGAACTACAAGCTGGGTGAGGACTGGGGAAACTGAGGCAATTTGAGGCATCAGATTCCCCTAAGCTCCATCCTGCAGTGAGTCCACAACCACCACAAATTAATCTGGCAGTGAGAGTGTTTATAAGCCTTCTAACCAAGGGGGGAGGTCTTAGCTGGTGTCCCCGAGGACTCCAGCATCACCATGGTTTCCTGATTCCTGGAGAGAGACTCGGACCCGTCACCAATATTTGGCTTTAGATGAGAGTTTCCTCCATGCTTGGTTCCGTCAGTAGCCTGGTGGGGAGCAGGGAAACTGAGGCACAGCTAGAGCACTGAGCAGGCTCTGGCCACGATCCCTCTCCATTGCTCCCTGTGGACCACGAGGGGCACGGTGGTGAGGATGGTCAAACTTCTTCCCGTGCCTGCTTAGCAGCTTCACAGCTCGTTGTGTCCCTGCTGGGGAGGACACAGCCCCATGTGTCCAGGGGACAGGGGCTCATCCACAAGACTGAGGACGTTTGGGGTGTCTCACACCCAGGGATTCTGCACACGCCAAACTTTTGGGGTATCTGTGCACACAGGGCCCTTGGAGCATCTCTGCACCAAAAGCTTTGGGGAGATCTCTGCTCCTGGAGCCTCTCAGAGCACCTCCACATGCAAAACCTCTGCACCCAGAATCTGGAGGGTATCCAAACACCAAACTTCTGGGGTATCACTGCACCTCTGGAGCATTTCTGCATCCAAAACTTTCGGGGCCCAGGGCCCTTGGTGCATCTCTCACCGAAATCTCTTGGGGTGTCTCATGCCCAGCAGCCTTGAAGCAATTCAGGCCCGGAGCTTCCGGGGTGTCTCTGCACTCAGAGCCTTTGGAACACCTCACCCCCAAAGCTTCGGGGGCTCCGGAGCACTGGGCGCCCAGGCTGCGCTGCAGGGAGCGCACCCAGGAGGGGTCCCCGAGCCCCGCAGCCGAGCAGACCCCGACCCATCCGCTGCCCAAGGCTGGCGGCCCATCCCCATCGATCCGCCTCCCGCGGGGCCACAGCCCAGCCCCAGGGTGCCCGGGGTGCGGGGCGGGAGGCGAATTCCTACGGGTCCGCTCGGAGCGGGGCCGCTGGAGAGCCAGAGGGCTCCGGCACCGACCCATGTAGGGCTGTGAGCTCCAGGGCGGGCTCCTGACGCGGCCGCGGAGGAAACCAGGC
>VXBS01009433.1:0-48433 GCA_013400255.1 Sitta europaea
CGTCCCCTCGCTACTCCTTCTCTATTGCTCCGAGGTTTTTCTCTACGTCTCAGCCGGCACCCCCTGCCCTGCCAGGAAACAGCTACAGTTCCAACCACTGCCGGAGAGCTTCTGCTTCATCTCCAGCACCCCGGGACTCTGCACCACAGCGACTGTGACGGTAACAGCACCAACAGAGGGAAGGGTGCAAGCGGCAGAAAAACACTGTGACTGTTTCCCGGGTTCTGTCTGTTGTTCATATCATAATTATTGTTGTTCTGTTTTGCCTTGTTAAACATAAGTAAAGAACTGTTATCCATACCCTCACAACTTTGTCTGAGAGCCCCCTTAATTCTGAAATTAGAACAATTCGGATAGAGGCTTCATTTCAAAAGAGAGTCCTGTTTGTCCTTAGCAATACCTGTCTTCTAAACTAAGACAACAGTTAACACTCATCATCTAGGAAGGAGATAGGACCAATATAAACAGAAGCGTTATTTACTCGGTATTCCTTTTTTTATTATTATTTCATGCAGAACATATAAGGTTGCTTATCAGTAAGGTTGCCCAACATTTTCCTTTGGGAAAAGCTGTTTTCAACTGCTTCTAGCTATTCTCAACCATTTGGACTCTAATTTTTCACATCAGATACTTGGCTCAGGCCAAGTAGGTTTGGAATATTTCCAAGACATAGGGGAACATACATTTTTTTGTCCATACTAAAATATAAAATTTTAAAATGTGTTGAAGTGGGAAGGTAATATTTGCTGTCTTATGGTGATGTGCCAAGATGTAGCAATATTATAAAACTACAGAAAAAATATTTAGAAAAATCAGAACTGAGCATCGTCCTTCCCCTGCCAGCTCAAGGGTAATGGGATTCTGTACTATGAGAGTAATTGAGCAAATAATTATGTGCTGTTTGTTTGCTGAGTCTACAGTTCAGTTTTCAGGACAAAGCTTGAGGATTTATGTGTGTCTGCATGTGTTCATGTGGCAAAAGTGAGACCAGCTTATTAGATTCAGTTCCCAATGCAATAAGGAAATACTTTCTTTTGAATAAGGACTGCAGGGTTTGGTCTTTGAGTGTGTAACTCAAACCTCTATGTCTCAATACAGGATTGTATTTATTTTTGACAGACCTTGGGCAGGAAATAAAAAATGGAAATCAGCTTTCACTCTTCCAGAAAAACACAGCAATCAGACAAAAATAGTATTTCCTATAGAACATCATATGACCAGGCATTTGTCTAGTTGCAATTTTGTGACATTAGCAATGCAAGTAAAATCTTGTGTTTTCTTCTGTTTGGATCAAGGAACCTAGAAACAGTGACAGTCTATTTTTTTTATGGTTGCTGAACCTCTATTAAGAAGTATTATTCATGTTGTTTGATTTTTCTGCCTTTACATCCTCACATCCCCATGGTTACTATTTGATTAAACTTTGATCAAAGAAAAGGGAAATTATATTGTTAGTTATTTGACCCTGAGTGGAAAGGGTTCTGTGGGTAAATAAATCAATTCTAATTCATACAGGTACAAATTCTGAAATATTATTCATGTAGAATTCCCACTCATAGAGGAAAAATTAAAGTAGTTTTTAGCAGACTATGCATGATATGGTCTTTTATTTTGTTCCTGTTAAAAACTTGTTATTACTTTTTTGTTCATTTTTGACTAGAGCTCCCTGCTTGAAAAATGAAAGAACACTCTAAGGCTGAAAAAACACCCTTCTGTTCAATGTTAGTGACATTAGGCAATTGATGCTTCATTAGAAAATCAAAGCCACTTCCTTTTATTCTTTGAAAATGTTTGCTTCCTTGCATCTGTTCAGAGCGAACATCAAAGGTGGGATAGGTTGGTTATGTCCCTGCAATGCTGTGCAACTTCAGCATGCTAGAACAGAGAGAAGTGACCCCTGGTAACAACAGAGCGTATGAGCAGCCCTGCACCCTTCACGTGCCCATATATATTTGTAGTCTATATCGGGTATCTCAGACTGGACCAACTAATAAATGCTCAGCTGGATTTGAGCATCAGCAGCATATTTTTTCTGATCCATAAGGAGCCAGCTCAGGTTCAGGCTGGCTTCATTGAGCAGCAGCGCATGCGTCCAATGGTGTCAATTACATTGTCAGGAAGAGATTCCCTGGGGGCTTGGACTCTGAGGAGACCTGTGTGGGTGTTTGACTGTGCCTTTAGAAATACATCTTGCAGTGGGACATGGCTCATTCTTTTCTGTACAGGGATGAATGGGGCAGTTTCAGACCAGCCTGAGGTATATTGGCCAAGGGAGTGACAGAGGGATTGCATGTAGTTTAGTAGGAAAATGTAGCTGGAGACAGGCTGTGGAGCTTAGTGTGGGAGTCAGGACAAGTTTGGTTTTAGAAGCCTGGGATATTCATCACGGTATTTGCACTGGCAAGAGAAAAGGAAACTCCTGTATAAGTAAGGAGTATGGGACCCCATTACAGTCAATGCTGTGCCAAGCTGGGTGGAAAAGAGGAATTCTCATTTGTTTTATGGTGCCTGAGGTGGCTAGAAAGAAGTGTCAAAATACGTTAAAAACAGGAGGCTGCCACTCAGAAAAAGCAGAAATAAGAAACTCAGGTAAATGCTTCTACTGTTACAAAATTAGTCACAGCCAGGACTGCTTGAAATATAAAGTAATCCTGGAATAAGCATCACAAGCACTTAGGGAAAAGTCCTTCAAAATAATGTGGAAAATGGGACAGGCACAGAAAGTAAGGTCTTGCTTAAGCTGAGGCAGCTAACAAACTTGATAGCAATCTGGCTAGAACTTGGAGCCATGCAATGCACAGGTGTTTTGGAGTCTTATCCACGTAGATTAATGTGACAATACTAGGAGAACTAGGAACAAACAACCTATTTATCTGCAAGGGGAAAGACTGAGTGGGGATTTTGAATCTGCTTAAAAAACTGAAATTGCACTAGGACTGTAGTTAAAAGTCTTCATTGAAAGTGAAAAATGTACAAGATAGATATGCACTTGAGAACCATCTGGTTTGTGGCAAGTTACGGTAGCTCCCTTGGTCCTTACACAAATCAGGAAACAAAGGCTTTATTCACTTTTACATAACAAGCTGAGATTCATTAATCATCTTCTCCAAAAAGCAATAGGAGACAAAAGTATCTTGGAGGTGTCTCAGATGAATTATAGTTGAAATATGCCATGAATTCAAACACAAGAAAGTTGTTAAGATATGATTTTGATATGGACAAATTACTCGATCTTTCTCCTTTGTTCCTCTGTCCAGGTCAGCTATGGATTATCTCCCAAGAATGATGGACAGTGGCATTTAATTGTTTAAGACCTGACTTGTGGGGTGACTCAAAAAATTAATCAAACAGGGCCAAGCCCTCTAGCACCTTCAAACCATTAATTTTTTACACCATGTGGGAAATAGTATCCAGTTGTCTACATGATGAATTCCTCTCCTCATGCAACAAGATGTAGGACATAGGAGGAAGAAGAATACTGCAGCCTTTAAATGGGGGAAAGCCCCCATCAAGAGGCCATTTTAGGCTAACTCCAGAATACAAATTGGAGTGGAACTTCATAATACTCAGCTAAGGACAGAAATGTGTCATACCAGTTCTATCACTGGGTTTTACTGAACCATTAAAGTCATGTTTTTTTCCTCTCTTTCTCCTTTTCTCAAATCTAAGGGCATAAACTTGCTGAATTAACGAAAATGCTGCTCAGTCAAAAGTGTGTCAAAAAGATGTCTGAATTATCTGTGTAAGCTACTCACCAGTTCTGGTCATCAGGAACTGAAATAGAAAGAATAGAATTTAATTTTAGAGACTTGTTTGACTGATGTTAGAACTTCTTGAAATTTATATAACTGCAAAGTACTTTATTAATCCTCTAAGCTTCCCACCCAGGCGTAATGCAGTTTAGTTGCAGATTTTTACCAGATGGGTTTGCAAGTATTTCTTGTTGGTTAACCAAAGGAAAATGACTGAACAAGTCAGTTTATAAAAATCACTTATGCTGATTGTGCTCTTCTTTTCACAGCATCGCTGGAAAAATGTGGGAGAGAGAACAACTGAGAAGCAGACAGTAAATGATTGTCAAATAAGAAGCTGAAATAAAGATAATGAGAATTCTTGGCACTTATTGTTCTCTACTCCAAGAGTTTGATGGTTATATGCACCTGGGACCATGAAATACATACATTCAAAATACACTTAAAAGGGCTGCTCTTGGCTATCTGGGACATGGCCTCCTCCTGCTTCATTGCTCATCCACTTTTCTCCATCCTTCTAGGAAACTTTTGCAAGTTCCTCCACTTCTCTCTGCCATATCCTGATTCACCTATGCTTTGACACTGCACCTGGGTCTCTGCTCCTTTCCAGCATCCAGAAAAGCTTTTGGTTCTTCCTTCCAAACTCAACACTTGGATATACTTCTAAAAATACAAGAATGGTCCTTAAGGGGACATTGCCAACAGCTCCACAGCAGAACCAAAATACTTTCTTTCTACCTATATCCTAGTACATGCTACAGCTGGGAGTAGGAATAGATATATTTACAATAAAATGGTGAAAAAAAGTAATGAAGTTCTTCTGAAAATGAGATCAGAAATATTAGAGCTGGGACTGTAAAATTTGCATATCATCTTTGATTAGTAAAGAGAGACTTTCCACCATTAGAAAAAAATGCAAAAATGCACAAATTGTGCCAACTCCACAGATATGGCAGATACACTCAGGGCTCATATCATAAGACTTTTGCCAATATTGCAAAAAACATTTTGATGGGTTATAAAAAAAAAGGGAACCCAGAAATAACCACAGTGAAAAAAAGCCTCTTGAGAAAGTTTTCATTTTAGCTTATCCACATTTCAAACTACTGGGTGAAGATTTTAGAAGAAAAAATACTTAACAGATTGTTGGAAATCTCAATGCTAGACCTCAAACATTTCCAGAGAATGGAAAATATTTCAGCTTCTTGTAAATGAAAACTGATAATGTAGTGATGGCAGCTCAGGTCGATAGCAGGCACGATAATAAGGAATTCTTTCAGTGAATCCTGAAAGAAACACTGAAAATAGTGGGTGTGGATGAAAAACCCAGAAAGGCATCTTCTCTCAGTTATCTGAAGCAAGGTTATATCTAACAGCTGTAATGTATTGGGTAGTGCTAGTACAGGTATGTTCTGGACTGTGGACTACAGCTCACATATCCCCGCCTTGGCTGAAACACAGGCTGTTAAAACAGAGAAAAGTTGCAGGATATTTTTTTTGAAAGATAATTAAAATTTGAGGTGACTTTCCAAACCATCAAGTGATGAGTTTGTATAAGGTTTTAAAATTACAATTTCTTCCCTGTGTTTCAACATCATTTGATGAGAGGAAAGATGTCATTTGGTATATTTGTGGTTGAACTGAGAGAGATTCTTGAAATAACAAGAAATTAGGTCTGATGACTCAGATCCCTTTTAGATTAATGGTTGTAGTCCATACCTGTTGATAAATAGATAAATGACTTCTGATTGATGTACGAAGCCATGCTAAACCTGACAGTGAGTTGTCTTGAGAGCTCCTTCAATTTGGGTGGATAATGCACCTTGAAGACCAGTAAGGATGGCCAGTGGGTCTGGTGATGTTTAAAGTGTAGGAGAATTTGCCTCATTTGGGGCTAATGTGGGGTGTTGTATGCAGAGGTAGCAATGGAGACCTTAGATCCAGAGGCAAAATGGTTGCTCTTTCAGGCCAAACAAGTCCCTTTGTGCACGTAAAAACAGCAGGGGCAGGGAGAATAGCGTCTAAAAGCTGACCTAACCAGAACTGTCTGGGGCTGGGGATGACTGGCTGCAGGTGAGTGTGATGGAGAACAAAGGGCAAGGAAAGTGTGACCTTAAGCGGAAGTAGAGAATTTCTTGGTCTCAGCACTAATGGAGTGATAATCAATTGTGAGACCAAGCACACTGTAGGAGGCAACTTTTTCTGCTTTGCTCTGGAAAGCAATCTTTGCATACAGTGTTGTAATAAGACTAGATTGAGAATACTTCACTTGAATTAGATTTCAGGTAGAAATCTGATCCTTCAGGTACATCCCCGTGACACCCATACAGAGTGGCTAACCACATTCAGCTGAAATGAGGCAACAGTACTTTCCATATGTACCCAGACTGCAAAACTGTCTATTTTCTGATGACTCTGTTTCTGTGTTAGAGATAAAAAACTAAGAAGTGTGACATATACTGTGTGTGGCTGCCATGACAGGGAGAAATTTTACCTCACCTCCATTTGGTTTCCACACAATTTCTCTGTTGAGTATGTCCCCCTCACCAAGACAGTACTATTGCAGGAGCTGAATATCTTATGAAGCCTCACCAGAGCACCAAACATATTTCTAATTACTTCACTGCATGCACAGTAATTATAGAAAAGAAGGATGAAAGCCTAAATGAAGTACAGAGGACCTTGAAAAAGTAAAATACTGCTGCCATCTCCTTTTCCTGTTGACCTGTCCTTTCATCTTAGCACTAAATGCCCACTTCCTTTAAACAACTTTTTATCCTAACCAACTCTCCTAATTCACAAAGCTTCTTGAAATTAATTTTTGTTCACTGCCTGCAACAGAAAGCTTTATTGTTTCATTCCTTGTAACTGAGTAAGCTTTCTGTACTCTGCTTGCATTGCTTCAAGCAGTCAGACAATGGCCATCTGCCCTGACAATGCTAACTTGACATCTTCAGCCAGAAACAAAACAGACTCCATGAGTTTGGGGTGTAAGATGTGTGAAGGAGAATAGTCATGGTAAGAAAGACATGGTCTGTAAGTGCATGTCAGTAAACACATACAGGGAGAATTTTGCCTCATTTATCTGCAGACTGAGAAAGCTGCTTGATATTCTCCCTCCTCAGCAACAAATGACAGCACAAAAAGTGATCATGTTATTAATTTGGACGAATAGTACCACACATCCCTGCATTATATAGTTATTTCATTAAAATGAAGGATCAGTTTAAAACATTAAAATCTAACCAGCCAAAAAAATATGATTCCACTGACATTTGTTTTAATTAAAATCTGAAAGTTATGAATATGGAAGTAACTATTAGCTCCAGAGAGTCTCTGGAAGAAATAGCATCAGGTACCTCACCCCTTCATGCATTGTGCTTCGAAGAGCAGGATGTAGCAGAAGGAGCAAGGGATTCTTGGGGATTCCAACTCGGTAAAGATCAGCAAAGCCAGCATGAGAGTTGGGCTGCACTCAGTTGTTCTAAATATCCTCGAGTCAGTCAAGAAGGCTTTCCAGATCATCAGAATAAGTATTACTCGTTCAATACAGTCTCAAGAGCCAAAGAACCAAGCTGATTCTCTGAACTTCGAGAAACAACACTCCAGGCAAAAGCCCAATGAAACCAAGAAAAAGATCCCCTGCTGAGTTCAACAGCTTGCTGGATCTCACCCAATGCAAGTAATTCCCTTTTTCTTTCTAAAGCAAGTTTCTTTTTCCTGTGGCAGCTTCACACAATACTTCCATTGTGGCTACCTTTATTCAAACAATGCTCTTCTCTTACTTAGAAGTTCAAATTTTTATTGTTTCTGTGAAAAACGAAGTTCACTTTCCTGGTAAAATTTAAAAATGTTTAATAAAGACAATAAAGGAAACAATAAAGCAAAGAAATACAGTTGCGACCGGGTGTCTTGGCACATTGCCAAAAGCACACCGGTGTCTCGGAACCCTCCCCTTTTTATCCTGTTCTTCGTGCATGGATTTATGCATATTCATTTTTTCCAGGAACTGCTTTGCATGGTCACTCCTGGAGTCCGGTCTTCATGCATATATTCATTTTTTTCCAGGAACTGCTTTGCATGGTCACTCCTTGGGTCCGTCAAGCGCAATCTCACTTTTATTCGGTTATCATCTTTTCAGTTTGGGCTTTGGTCCCTTCTTCCACAAGCGGTGAATGCTGATAGTCATTTGGGCCTCTTCTGGAAGTTATCTTATCTATTCAGGCAGCTGAAACACACTACACCTAAATTCTAACTACAGCAAAGAAAAACCTTATGTATCTATTCAGGCAGTAAAATTCTACTAAAAGAAAAAAACCATTATGCTTATTAATTCTAACATTTGCGAAAAGCCAATACTAAAATATGCATTTTTAACATTTCCAATACTTTATAATTTTGCATTGTCAGGATACTTTTCTCCATGGTTTCAGAGAGTGAACTGACCTAGTTAAAATTAAAGGTTGCCAGCACAAATTAGATTAGGATGGTCTAGTGGTCTGAGAAAGTGCTGTAACATGTTGCGCTTGTCTTAGTTTCCTTCAGTAAAAATGGCTGGCTGAAAAGACAGTTATTAGAGCTACTCGGTTTACACCGTTATAATTGCAGGTCTCATGATATCCTATTAGGATGCAACAAGACAAAATTATCAGCTATTTCAACTAGAAATATGTGGTAATTGAATATTGAGTTGGTTAAGCTGTTTACCCTCTAGCAGTATCTCCCTGTTAACCCCTCCAATGAGCTGGGTTTATCCCCTGGCTAGCCACACCCTGTCTCATTGTACCTGTCCCCCAATGGTTAACACCCCAGGAGGACTCAGGTTATAAGCTTGGGCTTTGGGGTCCTTTTTCCTCTTTTGCACCCCCTTCAGAAGAATAAACTTCCAGCAAAAAGTACCTTCTCTGATCTTTACTTCAAACCTTAGCAAAGGGATCAGGAGACCCGTGGGAAGCAGAGAGCTTTCTATCATTCCTAGACTGTTCTCAGCCGGGAACGGTTTCCCCTGGCCACACGGCCAGTGGACAGGAACAGCTGGGCTTCCTCCGGACCCCCAGCCACAGATTGGCGCCCACCTGTGCGGCGACAGAGCCCAAACAGAAGGACTGTACCTTGGAGAGCTGAGAGACACAGCCTCCACCGCTGCGTGCAGACCGCGCGTGACTTCTGCCACTGCCACGTGCGCCGAACCGCCACAGCCGCGCATGGCCCTGGGGGCTGCTGCCTAGCCGGATAATTATCGCCAGTCTCTCGTCACCTGCTGCACAGCCCATGGCACCAAGGATCATACAGTCAGTGGAGTGCCAGCACCCTTGCTCTGACAGCTTGCTTTTTGGAAGCAGCGAGCCAACAGGGGAGGGAGACACAGCTCTTTTACGCCCCAAAAGGTCTCTCCCTGGTTGTAAAGACCTCTCCTGCAGCCTTTCTTCTCCAGGACCCTCAGATTGGCAAGTGCGAGTTGGGGGGTGCAGTGCCAGCCCCGAGAGAGTGGGAGGCACGTGGGGCCTTGTGGGAGATGGGCCACGCAGTGCTAGGAGAGCTGCTGAGTCAGCTGGGTACCCTTGGATGGATTGCTGGGTTTCTTTTGGTTTTTTTCCTTTTATTTTTCTCTTTAACTGCCCGGGGAGGGTGATCTCAGTTGCTGTGTATAGATATGGATAATTGCCAGTCTTCACAGAACAGAGAAGTATATAACCAAGTACAAAGCAGCCTTAGGGAGGGAGGAATGAAATTTTCAAAGTGTTTGTTGAGACTTCATTAAGTGGTTGCTCCTCCATTTCCCACAGATGCTTAGAGCAGATTTACAGACATTGTTGTTCTGGGATGCAGTGGGAACCATATTAACAAATTAATTCAGGAAGGACATTGCTCCGGAGATAAATTCTATCCTTTGTTTTAATTAAAAAGGGAGTGACAGATAAAGAGAACAGGAGAGAGGATATGGAGAGACAACCACTGCAGCTTTCCCCTATTTCCCAATCCAACCCCTTTTTCCCAGGGGAAAATTCCTCGGATGCTTCTTTGTTCCCAGGGCCCCAGCATGGTGGGTACCACATAGCTTGGTCCTCACCATGTGCTCCTTCATCCTAGAATCCCTTTCTCCCTCTCTCCTCCCACTTGCCCAACCCGTTCCTGACACCCGAAACCTCCCCCCCGCCCCCATCCCCCGGGTACTGCCCCTTTCTTTGCGTCAGCCCCCTCAGCGCCTCTACCTGTGTCAGTCAACTTGACCCCGCCCATGGCCTTGCCCAGAGCTCCATGCCCAATGACATAACCTGGAATCCCCATCTCCTTTAGTAACTCCGCACTGTTTTCTGCCCTTTGGCTGGGTAGCTCCGCCCTCCCTTCTGACTCCCTGTGCCCACGATCCAGAACCCGGAAGTGGCTGGCAGGGGAACCTGAACCCAGAAGTGAGACGCATTCCTTTTGCTGCTCCTGTCTCTTACAACAACAGAGGAACATATCCAAAGTATGAACCATTCCCTTATCAGAATAAAAAGGAACTTTGTGGACCCCTAAAGGAATTTGGCGAGAAAAGTTAATTCTTTAAAGGTTTACTAAAAGCTACCTTTTCATCAGATACATTGGTTCCTACTGACAATAGAGATTTATTTTCATGCTTACTCAGCCTCACAGAGTATATACTGTGGGAAAGGACCTGGAAAAGGTTACTCAAAGACCTTCTTCCTGAGCTTTTGCAGGTGTTTTATGCAAGTGTTTTATGAGTGTGCAATAGACGTACAAAACAATCCTATTACAGTGGATCATATAAGCTGCGAAGGGGATTGGGATCAGGCACGCAAGCAGGCTGGGGGAATTCCTCAGCCTGTTCTCGAGCATGTGAAAGGGGCTGCTGAAAAGGGATTTCAAATTATGCCTACCAAGGATCCTGGGCAAAGCTATATTGCTATTAAACAGTCTCCTTCTGAGCCCTTCTTAGAATTCATAGATAGACTGTGAGCAGCAGTGGATAAACAGTTAGAGGACCAGGAGCTGCAATGGAAAATGATCTGGGAAGTGGCACAAAACAGTGCCAACGAGGTTTGCAAGAGGATCATGTTGGGGCTTCCAGTTGCTCTGCCTCCCACCCTGGACCTCCTCATTGATACCTACATGAAATGAGTCATAATGAACCCAGACGAACAGCGGGAAGGACCTGGGCTCAGAAACCAGATTGCGGCACCAGCCATCATTCCACCTCAGCCATCAGTGACTAGAGAGTCAGATGTTTCTGGTGTGGAGAGGAAAGGACATGTGATGCGCTTCTGTCCCTTAAAAGATAAAACAACACACACACTGGTGGGACCACTGGGGGAGGGGAAAGAAAGGAAGGTTACAGTTCCAAAAAAATAAGGGGGAAGTGCAAATCTGTCCGTTGTGAGGAAAAAAATGGGACAGATTGCTGGGTTGTTTGGGTTATGGGGCAACCCAATTATGGGAGGGTATGGGACACTAAGGACACCTCAGGGTTGATAACAACCACATGTGAGCCATTTAGGCTTGAGTTAACTATAGGTATGCTTTTCGACACACCAGACTGACAGGTGGTCACTGTGCACTCTAGGCAGATGATCAACCAACAGCAGACTGACAGTAAGTGCCTTGTTTTTGGGGATTCCAAGCACACTCCCTCTGAGATTGAGATTTCTCCAGGACTTTTGCCATCAGGTCCAGAGCAACTTGCTCTCCTGGCATGTTGTATTCTTCCTCCCCTCTTCCTAACAAAGGGCCAAGTCATTGCCCAGGCCATACCACTGCCCAAAGTGTTCTGTGATGACCTGGACCTTATGGTCTATTGTGCAGAAATGGTGGGCGAGGACAAACCCACAATTTGGTGTGGGCTCAAGAGGGAGAGGGTCTTCATCCAGCTCCAGGGAATGATGGACACAGGATATAATGTAACAATCAAAGCAACACACAAGTGGCCATCACACTGGGAACTGCAACCTGTGGCCGGCAAGGTTACAGGTATACGGGACACACAACTGGCAAGACTATCCAAGAGCATTGTGCAAATTGAGGGACGAGATGGACAATTGGCTTCTTTATGTCCATTTGTTCTGGATTCCAAATTTACGTTGTGGGGAAGCAACACCATATGGCAATGGGGAATTAAGCTAGAAATTCAAAAAACCCCAAAGGATTTTTAATAGTGGTCACTGAAGAGCGCCTCTTCCAAAAACTAAACTGGTTGGCTGATACCCCAGTTTGGCAGAATCAGTGGCTGCTGAACAAACAGAAATTGAAGGTGCTCTAAGAACTCATGGAGGAGCAATTAGCTAAAGGTCACATTGTAGAAACAAACAGTCCCTGAAACTCTCCGGTGTTTGTAATCAAAAAGCTGGGGAAGGACAGATGGAGACTCCTCCAAGATCTGCGGAAAATAAATGAGGCCATTGAGGACATGGGGTCTCTCCAGCCAGGTATACCATCCCCTTCAATGCTCCCCCAAAATTGGAATTTGGCTGTCATTGATATAAAAGATTGTTTTTTTCAGATTCCCCTAGATCCAGCTGACGCCCCACAGTTTACATTCTCTGTGCCTTCCATCAACAGGGAGGCACCCATGAAGCATGGAAAACCACTGGAGAGTGTTACCACAAGGGTTAAAATGCAGCCCAAGTATCTGCCAGTGGTACGTGGCAAAAATACGTCCCCAGTATGTGCCAGAGTGGGGCAAGCCATCATCCTTCATTAAATGGATGATGTGCTGGTGTGTGCCTGCAGTGATAATGCACTTACACAAATTCTGGATGAGACTTATCTCTGCTTTGTCCACTGCAGGATTTGAGTTGCAGCAGGAAAAGATGCAGAGACTGCCACCTTGGAAATACCTGGGGCTTGAGATTGCCAACCAGACCATAACACCTCAGAAGTTGGTAATCAAGGCTAGACCTAAGACCTGGAAGGATCTCTAGCAGCTGTGTGGATCTTTGAATTGGGTAAGGCTCTGGCTCAGGCTTACCACGGGGGACTTAGCCCCTTTCTTCAATTTTTTAAAGGGAGGAGAGAGGCTGGATTCTCTGAGGGCTCTCACTCAGGAGGCTCAGCAGGCTTTAGGAAACGTTAAGTAGGCAATGTCTAGCTGGCAGGCCCATCATTGCCAGCCAGAACTCCCATTTAATTATATCATTTTGGGAAAACTGCCACACTTGCATGGGCTGATTTTTCAGTGGGACAAGGACCAGAAGGACTGCGTCTTGATCATAGAGTGGGGTGTTCCTAGGTCATCAGTTCCAAGTCAAGAGCATCACCAAGCCACAGGAGTTGATGGCCCAGCTTATCAATAAAGCAAGGGTCAGGATGCGACTGCTGGCAGGGTGTGAGATTTATGTGCATTCATGTGCCAATCAGATTGTCTACTGGTAGGTTTACCAAAGAGGCTTCGAAGCAGCTGCTCTGTGAGAATGAGATGTTGCAGTTTGCTCTGGATAGCTACCCAGGAAAAATCTGAATCCACTGCCCTGGCCACAAATTGTTTAATTCTGAATTCAATTTGAGTCCAAAAGAGAAACAGAGCTGCAGACCCCTCAAATCCTTGACGGTTTTTACCAATGCATCTGAAGGATCGCACAAGTCAGTGGTGACTTGGAAGGACCCTCAGACTCAGCAGTGGGAGGCTGACACTGAAATAGTAGAAGGTTCGCCTCAAGTTGCAGAGTTGACTGCAGCCGTGACAGGTTTTGAAAAATTCTCAGAACCCATAAATTTAATTACTGATTTGGCATATGTAGTGGAGGTCGTGTCTAGAGCAGAAAATGCCTTTCTCAAAGAAGTCTCAAATTCGGTCATATTTAACTTGCTCTCTAAGCTGATGCAACTAGTCTCCCATAGAGAGCACCCTTATTATGTTATGCATGTGAGATCACACACTGACCTTCCTGGTTTCATCGTGGAGGCAGAGCAGATGCCCTGGTGGCTCCTTGGCAGCTGGGTGGCCTACCTAACATCTTCCAGCAGGCCAAACTCATCCATCAGCATCAAGATGTCCCGGGCCTAATCTTCCAATTCCACCTAAGGCGGGACCGGGCCAAAGCGATCATAGACATGTGCCCAAACTGTCAGAAGCTTTCTCTACCCTCATTGGGATCAGGGGTCGACCCCAGAGGGCTTGGCAGTTGTGAAGTATGGCAAACAGATATCACACACATCCCTGAGTTTGGGAGGTTCAGATATGTTCATGTGTCTGTAGATACCTTCTCTGGCACTGTTTACACCTCAGCCCACACAGGGGAGAAGACCACTGATGCACAGAAACATCTTGTGCAGGCCTTCTGCACATTGGGATCCCCAAGGAGATAATGGTCCAGCTTATGTCTCCAAGGAATTTGCTGATTTCCTACAAGAGTGGGGGGTGAAACACAATAAGGGAGTTCCATACTCCCCACTGGCCAGACAGTGATAGAAAGAACTCACCAGACATTGAAGAAGACCTTGCAACAACACAGAGGGGATGTCAGGGGTATCATCCTGACCCCCAAGATGAGGCCAGAACTCCTGTGTCTTCTGTTGACACAGAATGTGAGGACTCTCAAAGGGTGCACAGCCCCGGTCTATCCAGCAAAGTTCAGAGCATCCATGAGTCCATCCAGAAAATAAAAAACATGATGGAAAAGAGCAAGCGAGGAGCAGGAGACTGGCTGGAGAACATCTTTAAAGACCGGGGGTTGCCAGGGGGAATGTCAGCATTTGTAAAGGATGTCTTACTGGCTGTTCTAGTTGTCATTTTAATTTTCATAGCCTTTAGGACTCTTAAAAGGAGTAATAACTAAGTGTACTAAGAAAAAAACGGCCTCTTCTGACATTACTGTGGCTATTATCAAAAGATGGAGGAGGCCAGAAACAGGAGTTTAGAAGATTAATCTACTCTCTCCTTTTGTTCCAAAACTAAACAGAGAAGAGTGATATGGGGTAATCAAATATTGATTTGGTTAAGCTGTTTACCCTCTAGCAGTATCTCCCTGTTAACCCCTCCAATGAGCTGTGTTTATCCCCTGGCTAGCCACACCCTGTCTCATTGTACCTGTCCCCCAATGGTTAACACCCCAGGAGGACTCAGGTTATAAGCTTGGGCTTTGGGGTCCTTTTTCCTCTTTTGCACCCCCTTCAGAAGAATAAACTTCCAGGAAAAAGTACCTTCTCTGATCTTTACTTCAAACCTTAGCAAAGGGATCAGGAGACCCATGGGAATCAGAGAACCATCTGGTTGCTATCATTCCTAGACTGTTCTCAGCCGGGAATGGTTTCCCCTGGCCACACGGCCAGTGGACAGGAACAGCTGGGCTTCCTCCGGACCCCCAGCTACGGAAATATAAAAATGTTTTATTTTTAACTGTCAGATTTCACATTGTATTTAAAATGCATGTGAATCTAGTTAGTAATAAAGTAATAGTACTTACTGACAGCAAGGATATTTCTACCTTCTTAAGACTTTCTATACTGGAAACTCTCAAGCCTGAGATAAAAAAATTTTATCCCAAGCTTTGGAGATTGCAAGAAGTGGATAACTTGCTCACCATATCTTAGCACAGGCCCAAGGTCTCTGTCAATGAGCTATGAGTACAGCAGACATCTGAAGAATGATTAATGTTAGCAGTCTCATCTACCAAAAACATCTTAAGTCTGACTCTTTCTAGGCACAGTGCAAGTACTTTGATGCTGAGCTCCAGCTGGAATACCATCAGGCTCAAACTTCTTATGCTTGCCCTTAAACCTGTGAGGGTTTTTTGTACAGTACAAAGCAGACTAATTTCTCCTTAAGAAGGATATTGTCTTCTGTCAGTCCTATTGTTCCTGTAAATACCTCTCATGCTACTAAGAAAAGACAAGAGAATACTGGATATTCATCCTGAATGGAGCCCAAAAGCACTTCACCCTGGGAACTGCCTCACTCTTTGCAGGCAGAATCCTCACAAATGTCAAAGCCAGGCCTATTAACAACAATGCACAGATAATAATTACCAAATAATTGTTGCTGACATTGCCATTCCATGCTGTGTATGGCTCTGCAGTGTACATCGTAACCTGAGTTGGTCCTCTGGTAAAAGCTGCATTGCTCTTTCACTTGCTGATATCTAGCTGTCTGGCACTCCTATATCCAATGGATGGGTGTGTAGTGATTGTTATGCTGAGCTGCAGAATGTTGACACTTCTCTGATATGTGGGAGCAATTCCCCACAACTCTGTATCAGACCATAACTCTTTCTTATCAAGCCAATTTTTAACACAGCTGCAGCCCAAAGAGACTCTCTTTTGGGTACATTTTTCAATGTGTAAACTGCTATTGTTTTAAACCTATTTTCTGGTCTTTTGCATACTTTGTTCTTTGTTACTAAGAATTCAATTTAGTGCTCAAAAATGCACCTCAGAATGGCTTTTGCATTGATTGTGGGATGGTTTTGTTATTTTTGGGGCCAAAGTTTCATTTGATGTCATCTTAAAAGGTATATTGGGACACTTCAGATCTGTTGTTTTCTTCCTTTCTTGTGTATGGTCAGCTGCTGTTTTGAAAAGAGAGCAGGGAGAAAGGAATGGGATTAGTGAGGATGGAAAGGCTTGTGACAATGAACAGAAAAACTGTTTTTCTTGCCTTTTCTTTTGGAGGAACCAATCTTGTGTTTTTACTATTTCTCTGTGGTTCAGAAGTTTCTGCTTCTCCATGCATTATGTATGTATCATCCTGGGTTTCTGCCTCAAGTGTCCCATGAATTTATGCTCCTGGGATAGCTCTAAGTGAATGCCATGTAGCTCTTAGTATCAGAGAAAAGCTCTAATGAGATACTCGTCCCTCTTAGCATCCAGCATTGGGTAAGAGTGGTTGCTACAGAGTGAGTGGTAAGATTATCAGCTTCCCTTGGCTTTTTGAAGGACCATTTTGTTTTCATCCCCCTACCCGAGCAGTGCTATTTATCCCCAGCACGTTCTGTCCCCTATGCTCCAGAAAGAGCTTGGTTTCTAGAGTTGAACACAAGTGTCCTCTTCTTCAATATCAGCAAGCCTAGAAAATCCAAGTCTTCCCTAAAAGGGACCCTGAAGCATGCTCATAGAGGGGTTTCTCAAGCTGGGCTAGCTGGAAGAGGAAGCACTACAAGAGATGGGTATGGGAGCACAAATACAGATTTTAATGAAGGAGCTTGAAACTGACTGAGGGTCGTGGAAATGTGTGCTAACACAAGACAAGTTGTGCAGTTGAAAAATCTAGCATAGGTGATAATAAAAGAGATTGAAAGTTATTTTGCAATGCAGAGCACACTGCAGTGGTTCAGAACAGCCAGGAAGGAGTGTCTGAGATAATAAATGCTGTAGTGGAGTTTAGGTAGGTTTGAGATGTTTGTCCATGCTGAATATCATTAGCAGCTTGTTACAGCCAAGTGAAAAATAAATCACTGACTTCAACAGACTTTGCTGATTACTAAGTCCTTACATTTAGATTTACACAGTGAACCAGACACTGCCAGAGCGCATCTTGAGTTAGTGAGTTGGTGGTCCTCAGCTACAGGAATTATTTTGATTTATGTGATAAGCAGTATGAACACTTAAAGAAAATCAAGGTAGTTTCCTCATGCAGGGACTTACAAGGTTCAGTGCCAATACACACGCTTGCTCCATTTTGTACTTTTGCCAGGGAGGAATTCTTGGCTCTGGTCCCCATCTTTTTACAAAAGAAGATACAGCAGATGGGTTGGAGTTATTTATTCCTTTTAAGGGTGAAAAAATCCTACTATCTAGTACTTCCACTGAATAGATCTTATTGAATCTATAATCCTTTGGGCTTCTTTCTTCACTCTTGACATAGAAATCACCTCACTGTTCATATTCCAGCAAACCCAAAGCTTTGTTGTCCACAGCCCCTCAGCATCCATTTAGACAATGAGACCTATTCAGATGCCAGCACTCAAATCAGTACTGCATTTTGTGCTTGAATGGTTTAGCACTATGAAACTTATCTCTGAGACAAGCACTTGAAAACCCTACCCCAAGGGACAAGCCTACATTCAACCTCCTGTATTCCACATTTGCCTTCCTTGACTCATCATCTCTCTTGAAAATTTCCCTGCCTGTCAGTTTATTACCTCAGATGAGCATATAGTGGACTACCCTGAACAGTTTAAAGAACAAGAACCATGACTCTGCTGTACCTCATGCTGTCTATGCCAGCCAGCTTTGCAGATCTGTCTGCTCTAAATTTTTATTTAAGCTCTGCCATCAAATCTGCTTTACAACTTTGGTTGGTAATCGAAGGGCTCAGGGTTATCCATGGGCATGGTTGCAGACCATCACTCAAGTGAGAAGGAAAGATTACTCATCTACCACCAGCAAGTTTCTGTTATCTGTTTTAGTCTCTGAGGAATTTTCAGGAAGGCAGGAGATATGCTTGATCCCCTCTTTTGGTTTTGTATGCAGCTGTGGTAGTGGAGCTGATAGAATTAGCAGTAGTAAAACATGGGAGAATAGAACATGTGAGAATAAAAAATGCAATGGAGATGGCACTGGGATTACTGGTAAGGCAAATATTTCCTGCCTAGCCATGGTAAATGTGTGTGTGGGGGGGTTGTAGATGGAGACAGCACATCTCCAAGAAGGTTGATGAAAGGTTAAAAAATCTTTCTTTTAATAATGGCCCTCATGAGGCCCTCTAAGGTTGCTACAACAGACTAAGTGAACAACATCTTTGCACTGTTCTTTTAACAGCCCTAGTATTTTCCATCATTGAAAATTATTTGTTTTACAGGTCAAATGCCCTATTAGTATTGTTAGGATTTCTTGTCATTCTGACATCAATTGCATTTTATCCCTCATCATTTCTAGAATATATTTAGTGTCGATTTTTTTTTCAGTACAGCAACAGCTTAATCCTCTTGCTATCTCATTACAATAAGAGAAAACTGAGATTGCTTGGGAGACATTAGCTAATAAACCCATTGCCAGTAATTCCCAGACCACGGATGCATTTTTCCATCTCTATTTAATGGGATGGTATTTTTCACATTGAAATATCCAGGCTCTAGATTCAACAGCATGTGTTTCTAACTATCCACTGAAATCAATAACAGGAGACCAAATAGGAATTCAAAGCCTAAATGTTTCATTGGTGATGAGCTTTGGTGCTATAATGATACTCTGAATGAACTTAACCTTCCTTAATCCTTCCAGTAAGCATATTTGTCATTTCACTGTGGACTGCAAAGAGTTTGCATTTACAAATGATCTTCCAGGAAAAACATAATCCCTCTCAGCTCCTGAGTTCTCTAACATAAAGCATGAATATCATTGCTTAGGGGATAAAACTTCATTCTTTATTGAGAAAGCTGAACAAAAATGCATTTGATGTGATTAACACAGCTATTCTAGTTGAATTGGGTAGTATGTTTAATCACTGAGCTTTGTCCTTCAGAATACTAATGCTTATCTTGTAGTTGTTATTTCTCAAAATACTGTTTGCTATATAATTGTTTGTCTAATATGATGGACAAATATCTGACTCCATCAAGAAAGCCTGAAAGTCACAGTGTATGACAGTGGGCTGTTCTTTGGGAGCCCAGGTAGAATAGCTTATAGAGAACCACTCCACCCTTCATTTCTTAGCATATCTGGTAAATATTTTATATTTTCTTTCAAGTGGACACAGACTTCCAGTGTAGTAGTGACTATAGCTACCGTGGACTTTTATTTAGAGGTCTCAAAGTATAATCCAGTAAGCAGTCATTCAGTTTCAACTCAGTGAGGTGTACTCAATGTCATTAGCTATGGAAAAGCGACTTCTTGATGCAGTTTTCAGATATTAATGAAGATCAATGGATGTATTAGAATACAAAAATATGAATTGGGCATTTTTTTTAAAAAACACCACGTAGTTCAATAATATCCTTCCACACAAAAAATAAGTTGTAGGAGGTATAAACTCTTATATTAGCATTGGAATGAGAGCTACTACATCTGGATCATCTCTCTAAATCTCCATAGACTCTTACTGAAATAATTATTGAAGATAGAGGCACTGGTATCAATATGCTACTGAATTTGGAGTAGGTTGTTGAAACTTCAACAAGTCCTCAGTCCTATTCCCTTTAAAGTTTTGTTTGAAGTCAATCACAATGATTACTTACTGGCGCAAGTGACAAAAAAATATCCTTTATTCTGTGAAGCTGGATTAAAATTTAACTATTATTCTGCCAAGAAACTACACCTTTGTGTAAACTGCTAGATAGTTAGAAAAAAATGGTGGGATCTTTTTTCTTTAAACACACCCTGGATAAACAAATTGCTTTGAACAAGATACAGAAGCTGCAGAAATATAACATGTTTGTCTTGGCTGACTATTGCTGCATTCATGAATATTTTTCCTATCTTTTTTAAAATAAATAATGCTAGTGTAGATTGTCAACAGATACCAGAGATGATTTTTGAAGGCCTTAGACGTTTAATGAATATTTTATGCACTTTAAAAGGGCTTTCTTTAATTTATTGATATTTGCATTTACATAGTTATAAAAAAAAACCCCAAACCCTCAAAATATATTTAAGGTGATCCTGCACTTAAAATAGAGAGTTTGGAAAACAAATACAGATTTGCCTAATTTTTAAAAGTGAAATATTTTAAATACAAAATTGTAGAGGTACATAATTTCAGTTCATGCAGGGAAGCAAATTAAAATAATGTATTTGTTCATAAATAAGTGGTTACCTGCTTCACACACAGCCCTTGTGGAATTGAGTATTTCTCAATAGCGTTAGAAACAACACAACTGTTTCAACATAAACAAGGAAGCCTTCAATACAACCAGTTTATTTTTTATTTATTTAAAAATATTCAAGTGTTCAAAATAAATAAGCTCTACAAAATACATGCATCTATATATGCACTGTGTGTGCCAGTCTCAAAAAAATAATGTATGCTTTTACATTTCAGGAAAGAGAGGTAGCTGAGGAAAAGAATTATGTTAATATTGACAACATCTGCTGAGAGAATTATGGCAATATTATTGAGGAACACCTAAGATTCCACAGAAAAGCAGCATATTATGAATATTTCAGATGCAGTACAAGCCTCAATCAGATAAAATAAAGTTTTGTTACTGTTACTGTTCCTAAAACAATTAATTTTATTTTATTTTAATATATATATTTATTTCTATACACTGATTCTGGAAGCTCTGGAGTTTTAAGCTTTTAGAATACATTAACTGAAGACAGACTAGAATCAGGATGTGAATGAAGGGGCTGGTTTTTTTTTAGCTAGGGACCTTGCTTCCCACAAAAACCATATCTTGTTTCTCTGTTGTGTCAAGCTGCCTTGTCATCAGGCTGCAGCATAGTAGGGGAAGTGTTCATTTCTCTCCTAGACAAGCTCTAAGAGGCTCTGCTGCAACTTGCACTTTTGCTGAGAAAATGCCACATGCTGAGACAAGTTCATTGGTGTTTTAACTCCGTTAAAGCTAATGGGCTTTCCCTGGGGATGAAGATGGTTTCTAGAAGCTAGGTGGAAATAAAAGAAGATATCACTTAGATGATGTTAGGAGCTGAGTTATGACTGAAACACAATATGAAACTATTTATTCCTAGTACATGAGATGTTTTTCCTTTTTCAGCTTATATTGGCCTGGAAAGAATTTTATAGCATGGGATAGCTATACCCTTATCTAGGCTGGATAATAAACTATGCACTGGGAAGCACATGCTTCCACACTGGGCAGCTTCCTCTTCCTCTAGCCCACTGTTGCTTCAGTCTCACTCTTGCTCATCTACCTATTGATTAAAAACTGTTAATTATTTTAGCCTTTCTTGCCGTAGCTGAAATCTTTTTTTGAGAAAAAAAATCTTAACACTTTATTAGGTCTCAAGCTAAAGTCAGTAGAGATGTATGTGTTAATAATTCACTGAAATGTATTTTAAAATTTGCTCTTGCATATTTGAAAGTGGGCCATCAGCTGAAAGTTGGACAAAGCGATGACCATCCCATTTCTGTAGGCACCTTTTAGCAAATTCAACTAGAGATGTAGGCATTCATCTGAAAAAGTAATCTCACAGCTTCAGATTGGTTGGCATCAAACAGAGTCAAAAATAAAGATCAAAATGAGTGGCCCTCAAGAAGGACTTGTGCAGGCTGCCTCTGGGTACACAAAACCTGTCATACAGTGTGCAGGAACCTGTATACAGTTACTTCTTACTTAAAGCATATGACCCGGGCCTAAGAACACATATGATTAATGGTGCCAGCTGGAAGATGCTTGTAAACACACCCAAAGTTCACTGTATGGAAAAAACAGCCACCTGATGATATTTTGCTGCAATGTGGCATCAGGAAATGGCAAGTTTCCTGCTTGAATGCTATAATGACAGGGAAGTGGTGAATGAAGGAGTTGTGAGGATGTGCTAGTATTTTTTAATAGGTAACCCACAAAAGGACAGTGGGATTCATATCTCTTTCAGAAATGCTACTGGGAAAGTTCTGCCATTCAGAGGGAAATGGGGAATTTGTCCCCCTTATCTATTTTGTTTTTTCCTTGAGGAATAAGTTGCTAGCATATCTACAAAGCAAGAGCAAGAGACCTCTGACTCTCCTAAACTCAGAGAAGAGCTGTGCCTCCCTCCAACTGCTTACAGCTGTGGTAAGGGTGCAACGGGCTTGGGAAAGGAGGCTCAAAACACCAGGACAAAATGGTCATGGTGAAGGAAACACCCAATGCATAACTACACCAGCAACCTGGAGCTGGAGAGATCAGTACCGGCATTAGAGAGTACCTCCACTCCAGTTTAGGATTTGTTCATGAGACCTTTACAGGCGGATGTCCCAGAGCTGTTACCAAGCATGCTGAAGAAATGAAGGACCAAACCTCCTCTCTGAAATGCCAAAGACATTGTGTAGGCCTAGACACAGAGCTCCTGTTCCCACCCACCAGGCTGGCACACCTCACAGAATCACAGAACCACAGAATTATTTGAGTGGGAAAAGATTCTCAGATTATTCCACAGGCAGGGACACCTTCCACAAGTACAGGTTACTCAAAGCCTCATCTAACCCAGCCTTGAACCTTTCCAGGGATAGGACATCCACAACTTCCTGGGCAACCTGGTTGCAGTGTCTCACGAAACGCATTATAAAAAATTTCTTCCATGTCCAATCTAAACCAAGTCTCTTTCAGTTTCAAATCATTGCCCATTGGTCTATCACTACAGATAAAAAATGCTTCCTCATCTTTCTTACAACTCCCGTTTAAGTACTAGAAAGCCGATTTAAAGTGTCCCCTGAACCTTCTCCGCGGTGAAGAGCTCCAACTCTTTTGGTGTTCGTAGGAGAGATTCTCCAGCCCTCTAGGCATCTTTGGGGCCTCCTCTGCACTCACTCCAGAAGATCGCTCTTCCGAGGAAGGGGTGTCGTAGTCACGGGCGACCCGCGGACCGCGCGGCTCCAAGGAGGAGCCCGTTACTGTCGCCTCGGGCCGTGAGCAGTTGCGGAGGCGGTGGCAGGGGCAGATACGCGGACCAACGCGGGGTCACTCATCCCCCCGCACCGCCCCCTGCCGGNAGATGAAGCTCTTCCACCCTGGGGTCGCGCTGCTGCTCTCGCTGCTGTGGGAGGTAAGGTGGGCCGTGGGGGGAGCGCTGCCTTGCGGAGCCTGCGGCAGCCCCAGGTTCACCCCGCGGGGGTCCGCCATCGGTCGCGACCTGGAACTGCGCGCCTGGCGGAGGGGAGCTGCAGCCCGACCCAGCCAGGGGACGTGCGCGGGAGCTGATTTATTTTGGGGTTAATGTCTTTGGTGGAACGGGCTTGGCTTTGCAGTGCGCGGTCAGGAGTGCGGGCGAGCTGCGGGGCCGGGCTGGGCGAGACCCAGAGCGGCTGCAGGTGCGGTGGTCACGGGCGTTTTCGGCCTCCGGTCTCGCCGGGTGTCCGGGGTCCTTACTGCTGGAGCACAGGAAGATTATCCGCGGTGTGATGGAGCAGAGTAACAGAGGACCTGCACGCAGCTGCCCGTTTCCAGCGGTCTGGCAGACTGTCCCGGGGACGCAAAGCCTGCGCCTGTCAGTAAGGGTTAAACGGAAGGCGCATCTCTTATTTTCATTTTAAGTGGCCTTTCGTGGGTAAAGCATCTATGGCGAGGTAGGTAAAGGTGCGGTGGCATCAGGTGGCATCACGAGGAGCCGTGATGCCGTGGTGGCACCGAGCAGCGTGGTTAAACTTCTGGGAAAGCCTGGATAGCGCAGCTTTCGTACTTTAAACACTGAATTAGGAGCTTTCGTTAACTGGAGAGGGGATTTATGCCACGCAGTTCTAGGATCATGGAATACTTTGGATTGGAAGACGCCTTAAAGATCGTCTAGTTTCAGTCTTCCTCCCGTGGGCTGGGACGACACTGGATAAGCGGTTTGGGAATGCAGCTCTTTTTTTTTCCAGCCGACGGTTTCGGTAGATGTTTTCTGGGGGCGAGCTGCCTCTTGGGCTGGGGACGGGCAGGAGGGAATCAGGAGCTCCCCCGGGACAGACCCGTGCGGGCACGCTGCCAAGTGCAGCTCCCGGTGGCAGGTTTGCCAGCGTGCTGGAGTCATCACCGGGACGCGTGTGGTGGCAGCGTGCCGCGGTGACTTAGGAAGAACCCGTGGCCTGTCTTGGGCACGTCTCTACATTCATAAAGCCCGGAGGCGATGTAGCTGAAAGTGTCAGAGCGGTGAAAGAGCTGTGTTCCCTCTGATGGAGCGGTTTAGACAGAAAACGAATTAATTATTTTTCTAAAACGGCATGCTACCAAACTCATTCACGGAAACGAGAGTGCTGGCTGTGTAATTGCTGCTTTTGGTAATGGATATAATTCATGAAAATGATGTTTACTATGTGTTTATGCCACCTACGTAGATGAATGATTTCTAGTATGTTGCCCACTATGTCCCGGCATCATCCCGTTAAAACACTCAGATCAAAATCATCGCTTAATGTAAGTAAGTGTAACTCTTCACAAGTTAGTTGATTTGCGTGTCCTTACCGTGGCTGTAAACCTGGCCCTGATCCTGGCCCTCAATTGCTCTTGACTCCACAGCAGCGCTTCAGAAAGCAGGAATAGCAAAATGTCAATTCAATGAAACAAATACCACAATTTCCCTGAGGGATTGCGTTCATCTGAGACAGTGAAAGGTTTCACCCCTCCAGTATCTCTTCGATTAGATGTCTCTGCTCCCTTAATGTGTATTCTGCTGAAAAAGATCATTTGTGCCTAAAAAAAATAATTTGCATAAATCCTCATTGGATCTAGCCAGTGTTGCTGTTATTTAAGCATTTGTACTGATTATAACTGTGGGGTTCTCCCCCCCCTTTTTCTTTTAATCTATCTAGAATGCTTGTTTTGCCATCTGGTTTTGTGGAATTTTTTTTTCTTTCTTGGAAATTCTTAGGTTGCCTGTTAAAATGAGATGCTCTGTAAGTAAGACTGTATCCTACATGCCCAGAAAGAGTGGGTTTAAATAACTTAATCAGAGACATCTGGTTGTTTTGAAGGTTTTTGGTGCAAGAAACTTTTGCTGTCTTCTGCACAAAGTTCTGTACTGGATATTGTCTGAAATGACATTACTGCATTTATTTTAAATCTGTTTGCATCAACATGACCTTAGTTATTATTGAGTAGAGCGTGAGCTGAGAAATATGGTTTTCATTTATCGTTTTGCAAAAGGCTGTGACTGTTACCTAGGTATTGTGGGAAGGAGCTCGTGAAGAGCACTATGCAATAGTTTACCGATTCTGACCAAGTTTTCCTTGGTTAGGTTACCCAAAATCCTTGTTGTAAAATGTTTGAGTATTGCAAAACCACTATTTCTGGTTATATTGATGAAAGGAATGAACTCCTTCACCGTAAAGTATACATCAAGTTCATGGTGAATGTGAGTTTGGAAGCAGGTAGTGTGTGTGTTAGTGGCTTTCAGGCTGAAGCCTAGTCAGTAGCTGGCTGTGGCAGTCTCCCATGAGATGGTTAGCTGTTCCTAATGTAAAGGCAGAAGAGGGGTGGAGGGGCAGGGGAAGGAGCTTCCGTGTGCTGCAGGGTGGTTTCATGAAGGTCACTAAAGACATCACCATTGAAGCAGGATTTACACATAAGAGATTGCTGGCTCTTGATGATAAAATGCCAGTCCTTGTTCTAGACAAGCTTGAGATGCACTAATTACAGAAACATCCAGAGCACTGTGATGGTGGGAGAGGGGAATTAATTTTCAGTTTTCTTATGTGACAAGGTTTTTTTCACTGCAACCACAAAGTCCATGGTGGAAGAAAAATCTCTAACCCCAGGACCCAGAAAGCTCTTCTCTGAGTGGATCTTGTTGTTCGGGGAGAAAAGCCAAAGATACCATGTGTTTTGCTCACAACTTAATTGCAGTTGAACAGTTTAACAAGTAAGGTAAAATGAGGTGGACAGTTTGACAGGTAATTTTGGTTCTTGCAGGAAGAAGTGAAGACTATTGAATTTTTATATGTCTTTTTCAAATTAATTTGGCTAGTTGGGGATAACTGTGTTGTTAACTGCAGTTGCTTGAAATGCCCTTTTTCACCAGGAGCCTGGATGTCTGGTATACCCATAGTACTGGGGTATGTGATTTCTGCACTCACAAATAACCACTAGCCTTACTTGCTAGCTTGACTTGTGGTTCTCTCAACAGGACTGTATTTTGTCCCAGTTAGCTCTCAGTTTTATGGAAAAATTTGAGTGTGTCCCTGAAGCAATGACTCTTTGGGGGATATATATCAAGATTTTCTTCTTCTCTTTTATCAGTGATCCCAAGGGCTTTGGTTGTCTGAGCTTAAATGTGACTTTTATGAATAGTGATGGCTTTGGAATGGGGAAAAAATAAAAGTAAACAGGTAATCCCCCCAATCCCCTGATGAAGCAGGGCACCATTGTCTGTGGGTCTCACTTCTCAGACTGAGTGCTTGCTTTCTCTCTCACAAGCTATAGAAGTGCTGGATGGAGGAGAGCTTGGTAGCTGAAGCTCAGCTCAAGGATGGGGAAGCTGAACAGAGCAGTTTCAGGCTGATAGAGGACCCTGTCTGTGGTGCAGTGGTAATGAAGGTGTTTTATTGTTACTGCTGCAGAGAAGCTTGCTGAGTAGCCTCAGCTTTCAAAACTGTCAAATAATTTTAGATGCCTAAACATCTGGTTGGCCCCTATGTTGTATCCAGGAGAATCTAGGAGCTAACACAAGTATCCGAATACTTAGGTTAAGCTTCTTAGTTAAGGTGAGCGAGGCCTGCAGTAGTTGCTGTAGGTGGTGTGAGGTGTTTTATAGAATCCCTCTACAAAGTTTTCCATGTGGCTATAAAAAGTGAGAACCTCATTTCTGGA
Source organism: Sitta europaea (assembly GCA_013400255.1). Lineage (NCBI taxonomy): Eukaryota > Metazoa > Chordata > Aves > Passeriformes > Sittidae > Sitta > Sitta europaea. The sequence goes on from VXBS01009433.1 coordinate 27,071, forward strand.
AGTGCTAGTGTTGATATTTCTACACTGGGTTTCTCCTTACTGAGAATGTGGATTCTGATAGAAACACTGATAAATTGGATGATTGAAAAAAGTTTAGTCCTTGTTAATTTGTCAGATGGAAGATACTGTGCTAGAGTCAAGTCTTTTTTAAAAAGAACGAAGAATTTTAAAAGAGAAAATGGATATGTCATAGGAACAGCAAAATGTGTTATCTTGAAAGAAAATTGAAATACTCCTGACAGTCAAGATACCAGATTTGTTTAAGTAAAAGCAAAGTTGGCTGGTGCTCCTCAGTTGGTTAACTGCTCTATTGAGCTTTTTAGTATTATTTTTGCAAGTGGACTTCAACAGGAGAGATTTTTTATCAAATCAGAGAAACCAAAAATTTCTGTCCTTCCTGAAGAGGTTTGTTTGTGGTTCTTCTTTGATTGTTTGTGAGTTTCTTTTTTTTTTTAATCCTTGTAGGAACAAGAACATTAAGATGAGGAAACCCACCAGTCTTAAAGAAAAAACATACACATTTCAATCATGGTAGGCATGGGTGGAGTTCAAGAATTTGTAAGGACTGTGGATACCACTCCATCTTCCCCTCCTTCCCTGTTTCTGGTATTTTTTTCTATCCATTAGTGGTCAGGTTTTCCTTTATATAAAGTACTGTACGAGTGTATGTACCCTTGAATGTACAAATGTGCATGCACACCAATCTCTGTGGTGTCCCTCTCTGTAGAATACAGATACTGCCCTGTTGATGTTTTAACTCTTGTTCTTTCAGTGACGGTCGGGAGGAATAAGGGGAAATAATTGTCACTCTGAGAAATAAGCGTTCTGATTTGTTTTCATAATTGTAGTCAGATTCCCATGAATTGTAAGATAAACAAGGTTTGTTGTTTGCATTCTTCTGTGAAGGATGTCACATGAAGGACTTCTCGTTTGACCAGTGGGATTGGAGAGGTGGTAACATTGTCCAATCCCTGGTCATCATCCTGGAAATTATAAATACGAGGTGAATAACAAACCTACCCTTCTTTTGTGCTCTGAACACCTGTGTGTGTGTGTTGTTCCTTTCATGTCCCACAGTGACAAAAAATCTCTCCCAAAAATTCTGCTAGAGAGTTTTAAGTGTAAATGTGTCCACTAACCCTCTCCTGCTTTTTAGTTTTGGTTATGTAATGGATTTAGCAGCTTAGAAAATTTCTGGTGGGATTTTTTCCTTACCTTCCTGCAGCTGCTTGCAAAGCAGCTATTACATTGCTAAGTGAAGGCACGAAAGAGCTTTCTTAGAATTTGTAGTTTCAAGATCCAATTGGCACCGGCAAGCCTTCCCTGCCTCTTGACAGCAGCGAGATGGGTTGTGATTTCCAGGCGAGAGGACTGAATCACACAGTTTTCTCACTTTGTTCCTGCTGAGGAGGAGACAGATTAGTGTTGGTTGTGGGTAGGGAATGGGTCGCCATCTGCCATTTTCGTCCTCTAAGAGGAGGTGCAAATGAGGGATTTTGGCCTTGGTTGGTTTGGGGTTTTTTGGTTTAAATTAGAAGAAGCATCTGTAAAATCTGTTCATATTTTCTTATGATAGTCAAAAATATTTATCACTTTCCTTTATGCTTTCTTCATAAAAGGGAAGCTGTCTGACTCTCTTTCCCCTTGGTACGTTCCACTCAGCTAATGCAGGTGGCTGGGAGGTTAAACTTGGCCAAAGCAAGCCCTTAGACTTCAGGTGCTCTTTTAAAATGGATATAGCTAAAATCAGTAAAAAAAAGAAAAGGGGTCAATTGAAACTCTTTGGTTTAATACAAATTCATTTTGGTTTTCTCCACTAAGAAGAGGCTTAGAAAAACTACGTTGGATATTCCCATAGAGAGGCTTGCTCTGGTCATCAGTGTAGGCTGAGTTTACAGGCAGAAACAGATTAACGCTTAAGCTTATGCTACAGAATTTAAAATAAAAAAGTATATTAAATATTTAAAATGTATCTTGCTGGGGCAAGGTGGCTACCAATTTACTTCAAATTTATTGTGATATAAAGTAAAATCTGTATGAAAAACCATTAAATAAAACTAGCATATTTTATTTTTTGTGTGTAGTTTTTGACAACACTGTGTTGTTTTGTATCCTCAGCAATGCAGCTGAGTTCATTTTGATGGTTTTGTTGAAACCCTGTTAGAGTTTGTTATGGCAAATATAAATTTTCGTTGGACTAGCAAGAGGCAAAGCCTTTCTAAAAGCTTTTTTTTGTTTGCTTGAGTAGTGCTTTTTGGAAAATGAATTTTAGGTCTGTCTGAAGTCTGGGGACACGGTCTGGGATCTTGGGCATTACATAGCAGTTTCAAGACAAGGGAAGGCTAAACACTTAAATGGTGGATATTATCGGTTTCCTGATATCAGAACAGTAAGATATGAGATGAAATGCCATGCCTGGTATTTGAGAAGGGCATGAGAGGAGAATCTAGGTTTATTGAATGCTTTTTTCTTTTTTCTTCCTTTTTGAGAACAGTCTATCTTGTCAGGTTTCTCATGTATTAAATGGAAGACTTATCACTGCTGAGTTAAAAATGTCTTTCTTCAGAAGTGTGTCTTCAACTTCATGCTAAATAGGTGTTAGCTACACCTGTGTTTTAAATAACTTAACTAAAAATCTCTTCCTTCTTTCTCCAATGATGCAGCTTTCAGTCTGGTAAATTTTTTTTAAAAGAAAGGAACTAGCAAGAAGTGGTTTCTTACCTGCATCTCATGCAATGAAGGTGTGGGTTGTTGCTGGCAAGGGTGGTCTCTAATCCCTGGTTTTGCTGGCTCCCGCAGCTCTAGTGACCCTGAGACCACGAAGGGATCATCCACTGATGCTGCGAATGACTAAGACACAAAAAAGGGTCTGGGGAAAAAAAGTGAGTGGGAATAGTTTTACATTGGTTCAGCAGAGGTTTGTGCTGTGGTATAGTAGCATCATGAAACTTGCTGCAAGGCAGGAGAGAGAATGTGTGGCTTGGAGCAGGACAGCTCCAAGTTTTGGTAGTACACTTCTTGTTTCGATACATCAGGTATCTCCTAATAGGAGTCATAAAATCCTTTTGGTTTGAAAAGACCTTTAAGGTCATTGAGTCCAGTGGTAAACTTAACACAGCCACATCCACTGCTAAACTGTGTCCCTAGATGATGCTGCATTTGTACTGGAGTGGAAGGCAATCCTGGCAACCTTTTCCATGCTCTGCTAGAAGGAGAAACTAATAGAATCTGAATTCTATTTTCCTTTGCCTGAAAGATGCCATGAGATACTATTCTGGAAAAGTTAGTCTTATTGTTTTCACAAATCACCTGCCGAATGTCTCTCAGAGCAGATGTGCTCACAACCAGGAGCTGATGGCCTGCCCAACCTTTCCAGACTGTGGGGTAGGAAAGGATCATGGATGGAGAGTGTACTGGGGAAAGTCCAGCATGAGTTGCAGCATGGGAGGGGCTGTTTTCCTCGAGTCCAGCCAAGGTTAGCTACAAATACAGCACTCCTCTACAGCACCCTTCAATCCACATCTCATTTGGAGGTCTAAAATATCCCCCAAAACCTTGGTCTTTCATTGAAAGTAACTGTGAAGTGATCTGGGACTTAGTTTCAAAGTTCAGAGGCAGTGGAAAGTGGCCACTTTTGAAAGGTGGTGAAACAGGGTGGTGGGAGTGTACCTAAACTCCAGTCCTGGCTGCACATGAGCCCTCTGTAAGCAGCTCACTGTTTCCAGTTAGAGTAGGAAAGGTGCTATGCCAGCTGGCTTGGTCTCCCACCTCTGACATTGATAGGTGTCAGGCAACTAAAGAGCTGGCAATTGTTTTGAGGATGGATCCTTCCTTCCCACTTCTTGTGCTGCTGGAATAAGATGTGAGGGCTGTGGACTCTAGGAATGTAACAAATACCTCTAAAGATTTGTCCTTCTAAAGTAATTACATTTAATGTTTTCTTATGCCTTTCTAGTTACATGCATTCCAGTCTGTGTGGAACTTCCCTGAGAGTATGAAGAAGTGGAGAACCCTGAAATGAAATTAGTATGAGAGGAACGTGGACATGTGGGAGGGTGGCAAGGATCTCGCTGACAGCAGACTGAAGATGATGGGTAGCACATGTACTTGATGTGAGAGGAGTGTTTTGTTGCGTATGTTCATCTTTTGGACCTCAGTCAGTGGCACTTACACCCAAGGGGGAAGCACGATGTTTTTGTAGACCTACTCTGCTTAGCTTGATCTTGCCAGCTGTGTAGTTACAGTAACAGGCTTGTGCTGCTATGGGGTTAAGAGCAGGTAGTGTGCCTGTGATCCAGAGGGTTTGGTTGTCAATAAATTAGGAGCTCTGTCAGGGAACATATACTACCAAAGAAAAAATCAATGACTGTAGTAGCAAAGATGGGCTTCTTGTGTGTTACTGTAAACTTGGGTGTTTTTGACTGGCACAGTTGTGTCTTTCTGCATGCATGTAGGTATTCTGATGGCTGTAGGCAGACCAACAAAATTCTTCTGTGTGTCCTGGTCGGAGTCTGTATTTCTCCCTTTCTGCACAGGAGATGCTTGTTGTGTAACCAGAAAAGGTCAGGTGTTTATACCTTGCTAGTTTTGGCACAGTCCCTTTAGTGTCAACACAGGAGATTGATATCCAACTGTGCTGCACTGTTTAGACATGGTGATCTGACAACAGACAGTGTAAGGGTCTGTACCTGGAGAATTGCTCAGGTGTTGCTCAGTGGTTTGTTTCTCCCAGTTTTATTAAATCTCTTCACTAAAGTGGATAGAAAACTTAGTGGATTCTTTTCTGCTTTCCTCATGATACGTGTAAATGTGGAAGCAGGTGCTTCCCAGTCTGGTTGGAGGGTAACTGTAAGTGCTTCAGCTTTTGAGGCAAAAACCAGGCAAGGATGAGTCAAGCAAGTGTTTTCTTTCATTTCTGCTCCTCGGGGGGAAAAATACATTGCTCATCGCTACAGATAATTCTCTCAATACTTGTGTTAGTGAGATCCAGGAATTCACTGCTGGCTCTCTTACACTGTGAGTTCTCAGCTAAGGGCCTTATTTCCCTGCTGCAATTGGAGCCAGGGGTTTAACCTATTACAGGAAGGGTAATGGGTGTAAAAGTCCACCTTCATTTGTTCAAGTGTCATTAAGTTTGGCAGAATCTCAGTCGAAAAGAAAGGACGCATGATCTCTGAACATGCTGCTTTCAAATGATCAGACAATTGTCTAGCCTAAAAAAAAGGGGGGAAGGATTGGTGTGTAAGAAGTTTTAAATCTACTTTTTCACGGTCTGCGTTTCTATTTCAGGCTGAGATAAGAAGCTTCTGTCTTGACTGCTGTCTTGCCTATACCTAACATATTTCAGTAATGATAACCATGATTTTCAATGTTTTGAGTAGCAATGGTGCAGAGGATACCTGCTGATCCTGAACTATCAAGCAGTGCTGTCATGATGGGCCCCACCATGTGCAGTGGGGTTTTGCGTCAGGGACTCCAGTTCTGGTCTGCTTCTTGACTAAAGCAATTTGTATCTCCTGGCTTGTGATACAGAAATACTAATAGAATATGGGATTGGATTAAAACTCTTCAGAACTGGGTCATCCTGTAGTTTGAGATAGTGTAAGATAATGTTAGGCTGCTTCATTTTTTTTTTTTTTTTTTGTATCTGTTATGATATTGGTCTCTGTTCATAAACTTGTGCATGTATCCCTACCTGGCTGGTGAAACTTCCTGTTGTGGCTGTGCTGACCCACACTGCTACTCTGTCTGCATGTATGCTGGTCCCAAGGCATCCTGTGGGAACACATTTAGGTTGCAGCTTCACCTGTTTTCCCTCTGGACAAAAAACATGGTGCAGCTGTGACACAAAGCCAGGGGGATTTGGATTAAGCTTGTTTTAGTTCTGTAGTAATCTTGATGTCCTATTTTTATTAAAGCCCTAATCCTGGGCTCTGTCCAAAGGTCATTAAAAGTCAGTGGAGACATCCCAGTTGTTTCCAGTGAGTGCTGGGACAGGCTGCCTGAAGGGTGCTGGGCGCTGTCTCAGCCAGCTTGAGATGCAGGTGACCTTTGTTCTGTGCAGCTTCTGGAGCCCTGTGGGCAAGGGTGGTGGTGTCTGCTCCAGGCTGAAGGCACACACACTGAGAAGTTTGGTTGCCTTGAAGCAGCTCTTGCTGTCACTCCTCTGTGCACCTGCACTATGCAGCACATCCACCCATGGAGCTGCCAGTGTAGCTCTCCTTGGGGAAGCAGATACTTAGCTGGCCACAGTCACTGTCCATGTTGCATAAAGAGAAAAGCATCGTAGTGATTATATAAAAGAGGTTATGTAACTGGGTAATTTGGTAATTGCCTCTCTGGCGAATGCTAAGATTAGCTTGTGAATATGCACTTATTTCTATGATAGCCATCCACACTGATGAAGCGCTCGAAAAAGTGGGTGCTGGGCAGTGGCACAGGGTGAAATACTTGTGCCCGCTGTGTGTGTTTGCAGAGACTTTGCAGCTCCGTTGCTGCTGTGGTGAGACACATCAGCTGCTGTTCCCCCTACCCTACATTGTGGTGTGACTTGCTCCACAGGTGCAGTGAAGGTATCCAACTGCTCTTGATAAGCCTGTGCCACCTGCGTGTGGCATTCTTATGAGGTTGTGCAATGTATAGGCAGAGCAGATGATGGAGGAGGGGAACACATGTTGCTTCTGCATGAATTGGGGACATTTTTGCTTTATCTTGCTTCCTAGAACTATCTGTTTTTCATGCTGAAGTTGCCAGTACCTCTTCCCCCAGACCCCACCCTGAGAAGAATCTGGGAGGTGCTGGATAATTTCCAGGGATCCTGGTGAGGAGCAGGAAGTCTCATTGCCTGCTTTGAGACAACTGAGAAGACCATGTGTGCTTCAGTCCCGCTCTTACTTGCATCTCTTTTCATGGATTTATTCCTCTCTTGCAGAAGGGAAGGTGACTCATAAAGAGAAATCAGATGCTGCCAAAGCCAGCAAGAGCTGTCCGATGCTAATTGAAGTCAAGGGAGAAACTGTGGAGGAGATGGGTGCTGTTCCTTGTAGTCTCTTAGTCCTGAGAACACTGTGCAGGGGTGAGCTCAGGATAGCCTGGGAGAAGGAAGGAAGCTAGCAAAAGAAACTCAGTGCCAGTGGTTCATTTGGGAACATCGGTCATAGCTCTGAAAACGTTCCTGCAGTTTTCAGATCAGCTTCTGGAGTTTGGGTGGCTGCTGGCTTTTTATTGTAGGTTATTTTTAATTTTTATTTTGTGTGGTTTTAATTTGCCTTCCAGTTTACTGTCCTGAGGGGACAGTTTACCACCTTTTCTCATTACTGCATTTATATCTTCAGTACCTTGAATTGTTTTTTCAGCTCCTCATCTCTTGCTGCCTGAAGCTCAAGCTCTTTAACCTTGTCTTCAAGCTGCCACATAATCCTTTCTCCACCTATGGCTCTAACCTGGTTTCTTTCTCCTCCTCCCAGCCTTGCTCTGGACTCTTGTTCCACCCTTCTTGGCTTAGGATGGTTTTCTTCTCTTTTCTGCGTTATTGATTTAATGATTTGCAATAGTTTCCACTTCCCTGGCTTCTGCGTCCCTGCTTTCTTTTAGAATTTTTTTCCCTGTTTTTCCTCTTATTTCTTTTCTATGCTTTCTTCAGTTCCATTTATGATTCAGCCCTGGCACAACAACTTCCCATGTGGATTTTGCTCTCCCATAATTTCTTTGTTTTCCCTACTTGCAGAAGGAAAGGTTGTACTTCTGCCCTTAAAAGTGCCTTATAAATCCATTTCCCATGTATTGCAGTTAGGTGTTGAATGCAGATTAAAAACATATAATTTATAATTCTTTTCCCTTCAAAGAAGTAGAGTTTCCATCCTGTCCCTTTTACTTGAATGTCTGTTTCCTAGCATGTTTTTTCTCATTTTTGTATGTTAGACTAAAGATTTGAGAGTTCAGTTTGCAGCTTCACCAAAGAACTCCCTTTGCGAAAGGGATGTTTCCTTGTTGCAGCTGGCTGTCTTGTGTACAGACCCCTTCTTTATGCCTTCTCCTTTTAGTAGGATATCAACCCTGGAATATGCTGCTGTTGGTGTCAGGATGAGAGAGGGGGGAATGTTTTTAATAAACATATGGTTGTTGTATAATGTAGATGGAAAGTAGGCAGAGGAGACTGCATGTGCAGCACCGTGTAGAGGACAAGGGCACGCACAGGCCATGGATAATATGAAATAATGTTGATGCCATGTAAATTCTCAAATGCTTAATGGACTAAATTTTTCAGTCTCAAATTGCACATCTGGAAAAAGATGTGACTAAAGTTGAGAATTTTTGTGCAAAAGCATGTAAGGATATGTTAGAGCTGTTACCGGAGCTTCTGTCATGTGAAAACTGTTTAATTTGCAACTGTACAGATACGTTAAGAATAATCCTATCTGGATTGATAGGCAAGTGTGAAGTAGTGAAAAGAAAAGGAAGCCAAAATTCATGTACTTTGTTAGCTTTTTAAAACCAGTGAAAGTGAAATCTCGTTTGCATCAATTTTTATGAAAGGTATGTATGTAAACTCTTGCCTAGGATCAAAGAAAAACTTTAATTCTTAGTTTCATGTGGATAAGACGGTTCAAGGTGTGTAAGTATAGTATAAAAAGGTATGAAGGCAATTTTTACTTTTGGTGCAGAAACACCATACTAGATTTTGCTTTACTCTTGTCTGCCTTGCTAGTGTCATGTGCAACATGTATAATCTGATTGACATTAGCAGCAATGTTGCCTTCCTTGTTCTGAAACCTCCAGATGCAGGCTTTAACCATGTGGGTATCTAGTCTGTGACAGAAATTTTGGGGTTCATCTGAAGCATACCAGTTGCGTTGGATGTGATGGCAGAACTCTCAGTGGTAGGAATGGGCTCCATGTTTTGGAATTTGTACTCCAATCCTAATTGGTTATCTGTTCCCTTTGGAGAAAATAGACTGTAAAGATACTAATTTTCTTATGAAGTTTCAAGTTCGATTAAATAGATTCAGTTAAAAAGATTTCCAAAAGCAAGTCCAATGGAGGAAAAAAATGAGCAGTGTCTGCAAATATCCCTCTGTCTGGAAGTGCCTGATGGAGCCAAATTAATAACTTCAAGAAGTTACCTTTAGAAATGTTCCTGCAGCAAGATTTTAAAAAAGATCTAGAGAGGCTTGAAATCAGGAACTCTGTAAAAAATCTTTCATTCAAGCAAGAACATTGATGAGAAGCAAGGTTATGAAGAGACAATTAGTGCTGGGTTTCCCTATACCACCTGGAGAAAGCTTGGCAGCCTTTTTCTCTGTGGTAGGGATGGGACTTGTAATCTCAATGTCAGTATTTGCAGGTGTTACCTTAGCCCTGCTGGTGACTCCCTGGACATCTCCTTTAAGGTGACTGCCTCCTGTGTGAGGGTTGTAAACACTCAGGTCTTGAGGAAGGACTGAGGTATTGCTCTGAAGCAATCTGCAGGAACAAATTACTCTTCCAAGGGGACTGATCTTATGTCTGTTCAGGCTTGCCAGATGTGCCTGGACCTGACTCTCCCTCAGCCTGACAGGTGTTTTTATGGCCATTTGATTGCAGGGATATGCTGCCTTTGTGCCTGTGGCAGCGGTATGATGGTGACAGCTGGCAGGGTCATCCTTCTGCTGGGCTGGGTACAGCTCCTGCCTGTCCACTCTGCCTGCACCTGCAGGGGCAGAGGTGCTCACACTCAGATGCTTGTTCCTAGAACATGCGCTGAAAGTGGCAAAACTACATCATATGCCTGACTTTAATACCTGGCTCTTCAGCTGCTGAAAAAAATCACCATTCTTTTCTCTTTCAGTGCTTTATGTTGTTCTGGAGGAGAAATTCTTTCTTAATGATGTCCTAGACTTTGATATATGTTCTGTATTTATAGTAACAGCGTTTCCAACTATCTGTCTTCCAAATTAGATTAAATCTATTTGTACAGTTATGGTATTTCTTCATGCTTTATTCAAGCACAAGTAATCGAATAAAGAACAATTCATGCTGTTATCCTTCAGAAATCCTTGCCAGTACTTAGATTTTTATGGGAAACCAGAATTTTGCAGTTGATTGTAATGACAAAAAGTCTGCCCATCTTCCATCTCTCACAGAAGGATTGCATAGTACTTAAGCGATATTAAATATACCACAGCATGTCGTGATCACATCCAGTCCAGATGCGTAGCCTTGTACAGATGGGTAAATGGGCAGAAAGTATTGAAAATGTCATGCAGGGTGTTTGTAGCAGAATTAGAAACTTAAGATTTCTAATTCCTGGTTTCCTACTCCAGTTCACTATAAGGCAACAGCTTTGACTTTACTATAAAAATTTTGCAACAAGCCCTTCTTTTTTATGAAGTTATAAATGTGGGCATTTTTTTGAACGTTCCAAGCAAGGCGTCTTGTCCATGGCATGAGTCTCTACAGGTATGTGAGTGGTCTGGAAGAAAATATCCTGAATTGGACTCTTCTACATGTGGAATTATCAAATTGTAACCATAATGTTTATTCAGTGTATTCTGTCAGTAGTGAATTTGAGATTAATAGATACCTCCAGATTTTTACCCATAGTCTTTTGATTTATGCATTCATACATTTACCACTCAGCTGTACTTGTATTGGGATTGTATTCTAGACTTAATGACTTTCTGATGATCTAATTCACCTCAGCCTGTTAGTGATGCCAGAATTTATTTTTTGTAGAATATGAATTAATGAAAATGTCCACCTGCATCTCACCTCTTTGGATAGCTGACTAAATCTGTTTAACTTAACTGCTGCATAGCTGCACTCTGAAATAGCACAGGAACTGACTTGTGTAAGGTTCTTTATTTTCTTTTTTTTTTTTTTTTTTAATCATTCATTGGATATGCAGTCTTAAGACAGTCTAATATATTGCTAACTTGAGTCAATGCTGCTGAATAGATTGGGTCAAAATGAAATAATAACACATCAAAACAGTTTCAAACTTTCAAGGTCTGTTTTTGTTTAAGCACTTCCAAAAGCTAGGGAGTTGAAAGTCCAGGTTTACAATGTGTGATGAGAGTGGAACTTCTCTGAAAAGATTGGCATTTGCCCAGGGTGTGGGGAGGCCAGTTTTGTCTCCTTTGTTCCCTCTGAGTCCTGAAAGAGTTCCTACCCTAAATGAGGTGTTCTAGAATTGATTTATGTCAATTGTTGACATTATCCCTCTTTTCCACTTGCAAAGGAAATATGTGCTAAACTAGGTGGAAAGCTTCACCATCGCTCAGTGGTTTAGATGCTCTTTGAAGAGAGAGACCCATGTTTGCAGTGTTTATTCCAATTCTACCCCTTCAGGGACTGAACATAGAAACTGAAAGACAGAAAAGAGTGAGGTCTATTGGTTGCCTTGTCTTGGGAAGTGCTTACATGGGGAATTTGAGGAATCTGCTTGTGTGTGCTGGGGGAAAAGATAATTCTGGCCTTGCTGCTTTTTTACACAATGTCCCAAAAATTTTGCTATCTCCTGATCGAGATAGGATGCTGGTGAAAATACGTCTTTACTCCTATATTTATGCATTTCATGCAAATGCACAGAATGCATATATATATGCATAATGTTGAAAAGAAACACTCCCAGCACAAAACTTTGAGGTTCTGTCTCCTCCAATTGCCTGAAGTTAAATTTTGTTCACTTCCAGGAGAGCAAGAGAGGCTCAAGTCCTGGGTGTGACATAGGAAAACAGACTTACCATATCCTGGCAGAGCACATTAGCTGGGCTGGGTGGATCTTGACTGCAATTGCTACTGCACTCTTCCCTTACAACTCTCTGCAGATGTGTCCTGTTGGACACCTAACATGCAAAAAACTGCCAAAGGAATATTTGTGTATTGGCTTTACTTTAGGAATGCAGGAAGCAGTTTCAGGGTCTGAAAAATACAGTTATGTGCCCAGCTCCCTAATATGAGAGGGTTTCTCAGGAGGTTTCTCTAAAAATTTCATATCAAGCTGGCACTATCTGGAGTTTACCTGCTGCTATATATTTAATTCATATTATGATGTGAAATATTTATATTTAATAAATAGCTCATAAAAATCTGTCTTCCCTCTTTTTTTGTATTGAGAGCATCTCACGGCAATGTCCTAAATGTTGCACATCCAGGCAAGGACTGTAGCGATACTGGAGAGATGTATTTCAAATAATCACCATTCCTCTCCAGTAGCTAGGGAGATGGGAAGGTGGTACAGTGGAGGATGCAGGGAGGGCAATGCCCAGTATACTTTTCAGAACCTTACAGACTGTTCTAAACCAGATCCATATAACATTTAGACTGAGAGTATTGGCAGTATCTTTTCTAAGCATCACATTTTTTGCAGAGCTGTTGTATTCCTAACATTGCTGTGCCAGGTCATGGTACCTTCCTCAGCTGCTTCCTGTCTGATAGGGACTAGGTTAGGGAATTCATGCTGACTTTGGTTTTGGTGCTGTCCTTTTCCATTAATTAACATCTTAAAGCAGTCTTAGATACTAATTTCAAATTTTCTTTATATGAACTGACGAAATGTCCATGGAACTGGAGGTTTACTACATTAAGTGGTGAGTTTATACATTTCTGTCTAAGTCTGTCATTTGTCTCCTGCTCTTATTGACTTTATTTGGGGTTTTTTCCCTGAATATTTTTAAATAATCCAATGATTTATGTTTTTTCTAGATAGTCCAATTTTCCAGTTTTATGTTTCTGTGGCTGATGACAGGGCTTGTAAATCAGGATTGATTTAACACTTGCCACCTCTTGGTAAGAGAGACCATCCAAGTGTTTTATGCAGTAAAACCAAAAGAAAAGAGATAAGGAGTTTTCAAAAAAAGCATGCATATCAGCCTCATCAATCCTTCAGTTCCTTGTACCAATGTGTAGAATTGGCACTCTGGGTTTCTTGTTGCACACTCTGGATTTAAGCTTGAAGGAAACCCTGCATCTTGAGCCTGTGATCACAATTTTATGTGCATAAATAGTGCGGGATTTTACATTGTCCCTCAAGAATTCTCTGTTCTGCTGTAAGGCAGTCTCGAAACAAGCTGCCTATATGCGTGCCTTGCAAATAAGCCTCAAACCTGACCTGGAGGGAATACATCTGTGGGTGGATACACAGCCCAAGCTCCCCGCCTCCTCAGAGCTCTGCCCCTCATATGAGGCAGTTGGCAAAGTTGATAATGAATCCTGGTGATGGGGATGACTTTGTTGCAGAAGAACCCAGTTTTAACTGTTGTTAGAAAAAAAAGTTACTTATTTAGGGCTTATGTTAGAAATAATCACTTTCCTCATTTATGACTTCATATATTTGAAGATATTTTTCCATCCAGTATCTTTTTATAATCTACTATACTCTGTAGGAAGCAGTATAAAAGTATGGCCTCCTGGCTAAAGACAGTGACACTTAGGAAAGTGGGGTTCTGATGTTGGCTCTGCTGTCAGGTACAGGCACATTTCTTTGTGACTTTTGTCCCACATTCTTCTTTTAGTTTAAGAAATTATAACTTCTATTCATAGCTAGTCTTGGAAGCTGTGGATCAAAGCCGCAGATTAAAAGCCATAGGAAAAACAGATAGGTCTCAATAGATTTACTTGAGCAGATCCTACCATTGACAGAGGTGAGGAAGAGGGATCTCTGATATCCTTTTACTGAGTACGAAGGTTCATGACCAAATACCACAGAATACTCTCTTGCCATGTAACGTGTTGGTTCTCACATCAAACAATGCTCTGATTATGGACTGGGGATCCTCTTTCAGTTCATACTGTTTCATAGTTAGGGGATTTTGTAGCTAATGAACTTAAAGCCTTTTATAAAATCTTGTTTTTAAAAAAGTGGAAAGAACTGACTATCCGTTTCATTCCCTCTATTGAGAAAGATTAACTTCTGGGATTCTTTTTTCCACTTTGTTTAATGGCCTTGATCACATCTACTTTCCTCTTGGCCTGAAAAGCCTTAGGCAGTGTTTGACTTGTGGTACTGTTGGCATTGTACCTGAAGGACAGGCATTGTCATTGCGTAGTGTTAAATTCTACTCTGTCATTTGCCAGAGCTGGGTTATCCTGTTCCTTCTGCACCTTGATTCTGGAACCTGGGTACATAATTTTGCAAGAAATAAGTAAGTTCTGTTTAAATCCATGTAGCTTTGATCTGAGATTTGTCTTTGAATGAATTGTAACTCCAAGCAAAGTTCACTCACAATGTTATCTAGAAATGATGGGTTCACCATGGTTTTCCAGATTCTTGCCTAAGTTTGTCAGCAAATGTTATAAATGAGAAATATATTCCAGAGGTTTTTATTTGCCTGAAAGCCACAAAAAGTATTTTGTGTTTTATGCCATGGTTCAACCCTAGCTGGCAACTAAATGCCACACAGCTGCTTGCTTACCCTCTCCTGGTGGGATGTGGAAGAAAATCAGAAGTGTAAAAGCTAGTGAAGTCCTGGGTTGAGATAGCTTGGGAAAGCAAAGCAAGGAATTTATTCACTGCTTCCCCTGGACAGGCAGGTGTTTAGCCATCCCCAGGCTCCATTACATGTAACAGTTACTTGGGAAGACAAGTGCCATCACTCTGGATTATCTTCTCTGTTGCTCAGAGATTCAAAAGCTTCTAATTTGTTTCGTACTTTCCCATGAATTGTAAGATAAACAAGGATCGTGTTTGCATTCCTTTGTGAAAAGATATCACCTGATGGACTTCTCAAGTGACCAGTGGGATGGAGAAGTGGTAACTTCTCTGTCTAATCTCTGGTCACTGTCCAGAAACTTATATATACGAGGTCAACAATAAACAAGAGAGTTCATTTCTTCTTCTCAGCCTGAACCCCTGTTGTGTGTGTTACTGTGTTCCCTCTCTGCGTCACAGTAACACTTCCCTTTCTCCTTCTTCCCAGACCTGATATTCTGAGCATGTCACCATATAGTATAGAATATGCCTTTGGTCACTTGAAGACAGCTGTCCTGACTGTGTCCCTTCTTCTTGTGCACCCCCAGTGTCCTCCCTGGTGAGGTATTGTGAGGCACAGAAAAGGCCTTGAGGCCTTGGCTCTGTACAAGCACTGCTCAGCAATAACTAAAATATTCCTGTGTTATCAACGTGTTTTCACCTGTATCCCAAACATAGCCCCATACTAGCTACTGTGAATGAAATGAATGCTACCCCAGCCAAAACTGGCACATTCTCTACTGCTATTTTCATCCCATTTATGTCATGCTTACGTCCCACACTATCCAATATGTGCTCATTAACCCACACCACCCTTCACCCACATGCTTTGGTATAATGTGTATATATCATTTCCTTAGTCAGTGTACATTGGGTTATTTAGCCCATGACTTAGAGGTTACATCTTTTATAGGGTGCACTCCTGACAGGAGAGATAGTGTGGAGTTATTTGCGTGGAGTTAATTGGACACCACAGCCAGTTCAGGTCAGACTACTGCTGCACTTGCACTGCTTCTTGTCAGGCCTGTCCTCTGTTGGTTCAGGTGGTTTCTGCTGTAGTAATTTCCATAACATGCAACTCAAATCCTGGGTTACGGCAATTTAAAAGTGTTTCCATTACAATCTCCACCCCTTGTCCCTTTGGACCAGACCTTAGGGTTTAATAGTGTAATGAACTTGACCCTGCTGCAACTTGGATTTATCCACAGACTGCAGTTCCTTAGTGTTGTACTTGCTCTAAGTGGAGCCTTACCTATGAGCCACAGTTTCTTCAGGGGGATACCTGCTGTGGCGTGGACTTTTCCATGGGCAGAGTTTTGCTTTGGATCTCAAAGGTATCCATGCACCTGTTCCATCATGACCTTTTATCCATTGGCCACAGTCCCTTCAGAGGTAGACCTGCTGCAGTACAGACATAAACGTGGCCACAGTATCTGCTCTGGCATGGGCTTATCTGCAGCCACAGGCACTCTGGAGTTTTCTGCTCCCATGTGGACTCATCCACAGGTGACAGTCCCTTTGACTTGAGTTCACTCTGGAATTCCAACCTGTCCAGCACAGCAGTGATGTTCTGGTCACTTGGAAGCCCAGGTGCATCATCATGGCTGTTATCAAAATGTTCCCAGGCACAGCAGAGTAAAGTGATAAGCAGCACAGTGGTACAGGAAGCAGTGAAAGCAAAAAGCAGCCAGTAAACCAGACAATGACATACAGTAAGACAAGCAAGCCTTGCAGGCACAGGGGCCTCCTGATTAATAGCCAAGCAGCAATAACAGCTGTAAATTCCATCTAGGCCCTTCCAGTCTAACCAGTTGTTATCTCCAAATGTTCAAACCCCAGGCTGGCACCCAAAAGGGATGGCTGGGGTTTAACTCCAACCAGCAACACGGCACCACACAGCCTCTTTGTTGCTCTCACCCAGTGGAATGGGGATGGGAATCAGAGTGGTAGAAGTTAGAAAGAAGCACGGGTTGAGATAAAAACAGTTAAACCAAAGGTTGTGCACACAAACAGTAAAATGATGAATACATTCACCACTTCCTGTGGGCTGGCAGGTGTTCAGCATCCCCAGGAAATCAGGGCTCCATCACACAGAGCGGTTACTTGGAAAGGCAGCTGTTATCACTCTGAACATCCCTTTTTCCTGCTTCCCCCAGCTTTATATACTCATCATGACGCCGTATGATACGGAATATTCTTTTGGACAGTTAGGATCTGCTGTCCTGACTGTATCTTCCCAACTTTTGTGCACCCCCAGCTGCCTTCACTGGCGTGGTGGTACAAGAAGCAGAAAAGGCCTTGAGGCTATGTAAGCACAACTCAGCAATAACTAAAACATCCCTGTGTTATTAACGCTGTTTCCAACACAAATCCAAACTAGCTACTGTAAATAAGGTTAGCTCTAACCCAGCCAAACTCAGCACATTTCATCATGATGCTTTTGTGAAAAGCATCCTCAGTAAGCTGCCATACAGACCCATCCGTGTGTTATGCTGCTCTTTGGGAGGTGTTGGTCAAAATGGAACACCTTTTGAAATCCTCATCTAGTCAGTTATCAGACCATAAAGTTCAGTGGGACATTTGCAGGCGTGAGAGGAGATGCTCTTCCTACTTGTCATGGTTTTATATTTAATTGGATGGTCTGTGTCTTGCAGGCATAAGATGATCTTTGTGGTGGTTTATGGTTTTATATATCTGCAGAATTATGGTGTTTATATTCTTGGCTGCAGCTATACAGAGGAAATCTGAATATTTAATGGTGTATTGAATACTGCATAACTTTTCCATGCATGTACCTGGAGAAGGTATTTTGATGGACTGGTTGGTTTGCTTCTTAATCTCTGTAGGGTCAGAGATCATGTGTCTGAAATGTTTTATACATCTTGTGTAGGTTTTAGGTAATTAATTTCATGCTTGCCCCAGATGTGGTAGTGGTTGAAACTCAATTAAGTGATTATACAGAATTATGAATATTTCATTTATTTAATATGAAATAAGAAAAAAATATATTGCTGCCATGCTGGTTTTATTTTAAAAGATTTTGTCAAGATTAGCAAGATTAGTGTCCTTAGTGTCCTGAATTTATTCTGCTGAAAGAATGCAGATATTTCTTTGAGGACTTTAAAAAATGGGTTCTGTTGTCCTCCTTTATAAGGATGTTTCTTCTTGCACCTTTGTAAAAGCTTTTACCTTGTTCACCTTCAGTTACAGACCAAAATAATAATACAACCAAAATGGTTGTTCTGTTCATGCCATTTATTAATTGAGTTCTTGGTAATCGTGTATTCAGAAATATGAGTGTCTGCAAGACTGAAAGAAATAAGATGAGTGAGACAAGTGTCTGTCTGTGTCTGTATTCTGTCTCAGGTGGTGGCAGGTGCTGTGCCAGGAGGGGCCACAAGACTACCCACTGTCTGAGGGTCCATTCCTTTCATGCCTACCCAGTGGAGGACCACTTAGATCAGAGATATTACAGTGTAGCTCCCTTTTTTGGGTTTAATTACTGGTTTGGATCTGTCCTCTGTGGATTTGCCTAGTTCCTTTTGAATCTGTCATCTTCTGCAGTTTCCTGCAGCAGCAGATTTCAGATTTTGTCTGTATGCTGTGTAAAAAAGTACTTCTTAAATGAATTTCCTGCTAGGAAAAAGGACACTCGTTGAAACTATTGTTATAGGGCTTGGTAAATAATAGTTCTGTACTTGGCCTCATTCAGCTGTGCATTGAACCTTGTTCTTCCCTCATCACCCAGGCATCTGTTTTCCAAGTTGAAGACTCCCGAACCCTTTAAACCCTTCTTGAAAGGCAGCTACTTCATCTGATTATTCATTGTAGTTTTCCCTCCCTGAACATCTGATTTCTAGCTACAAGCACTTCTTGGAAAACAGAAATAAGGACTTAGAGGTGCACTTTAAAATAGGGGAGAAATTGGTCACTGGTATGTGCTGAAAATTTGGGATTCACCTCCTATATGGAAAAGAAAGCTCAAAGTGATCTTTGAAATACAGCTGATTTTAATTTCTAAGCTTTTAAGGAACTGTAAAAAGTAACTAATTGGTTTGAGTTGAATTCCAATAGTGTTACTGACTTTTAGTTGTCCTTATTCTGCAAGGAGTAAAGTACTTTTCCACCCAGAGCTAAAGAGCATGAAACCTGCAGAAAAGCATGTATTGACTCATGCCTCCTGAAGCTTCACTGCTTTTGATGGGGCTGGCTAAGAGGGAAGTTACTGTGTCCTCTCCTCCTCTGAGAGAAACTAGTCTAGTTGAATTTTCAAAATTCAGTGCTTAGAGGCTTGCTGGAGTGTACCTGTAGGAGGAGATGGACAAATTTTAGCCTGAAGGAGTGTGGAGAAGTGCAGCTGTCAGAGGACAGTTGGAATACGTGTCCTGCTTCTGCAGCCAATGCTCATCTCTCTTCTACAGCATGAGCATAAAGGCTGTTCATTATCACAACTGGCTCTTTAGAGCTGTATTACATAATGGAAGTTTTATTACATGGTTTGTAGCTATTATTTAGGATTAAGTTTTGTTTCATATAGCTGTTCTGCCACTGCTATGATGGTGTCTTTCAGTGGTGTACCAAACAGCATGGCCGATATCTGTTCTGGGTCCTTTTCCAGTGAGCTGAGTAGTTTTTCATGTAAGAGACTCAGTTTTGTATCCTATGAAACTTCGTTGTAGACAAAGGAGAGAAGGAAGAATTCATTCTATTATGTTTGAGGTGGGGAGGGTGTGTGGGAGTCTGGGGGGAGTCAGGATGGGGTGTTGGTCTTTTCTGTCTTTTAGCCCCTGTGTTATTGAGGCAATGCAATTTGATGCTTGGTGCCTGGTGGATTTTCTGAGCCACTGATGCCTTTATGGTGTATCACAAACATCTGTTATAGTGCCACAGCTGGGCTGTGAGATGACAAAGGTGTCTATGCCAAGACATAGGCCACAAGATGAAGTTGGGAATTCCAGGCTGTTGGGATCTCTTAATTGTGCTCTGCCCTTGAAATGGTAGGCAAATTTGACCACTTGTGGATGTATATGAAGAGTCAGAGATTAATGGAAAATCTTCAAAACACATTATACTCTGTGTTTTGCCTTCCTTATCTAACCCTGTCATCACAGTAGTCCCATTGCAGTGACAGTGGTGAGATGCAGGGGGAACTGAAAATTGTCTGCATATTGTTAGCATTCATACCCATGTAATTTTCATCCATTTCAGTATGGCTCATAATAAATAGAGAAAATTGATCCTTCTGAACATTAATTTGGTTGTTTGGACTCAAACTGATGGTGAAGGAGCTAGATTGTATGGTTTGTTCTGTATTGTAGCAGTCCTATTACAGAGTTGAACTGTTAACAACTAGTGCTTGAGTGTGTCTTACATTAAATACTACAAATCAAAGTTCAGCTGCTAGGGATCTTACCTGGTGGGTTGGTTGTTTTTTTTTCAGGTCAGCTCCAGGTGTGGGCCTATAGTAGCTGTAAATTTGTTCATCAACATATAGGTTTTTTAATAAATCATATGCCCGTGATTTTAATGTTACTCATGGAAGTCCACAAATACTCTGGGTGCTGCTTTCTCAGAGATATGTTGTTTCTCTGATTTGCCCATTCTTTTTCAATTCAAATGCATGCAGCCTGGTTCACATAGGCCTTTGTACATTTTAGTGTTCCTACATTTTGCTGATGTATAGCTAGTCATATTTTTTCTTGAGATGGGCAGTTTTAAGCACATCTGATACCTAGAGTTAGTGATCTGTGCTTTCTATGTCGTGTAAGTGAAGAGTGGTTTAATGCTGTTCCTTAGACCTGAGCTAGTTAAATGAATGGCATGGGAAATTCAAGCTTACTCTTTCTGTTTTCTTGTAAATTGAAAATAGTATTACACTACCAACCCTCTTCTTAGTTCCTAGGTCTCTTCAAAATTTTATACAAATTCAAGAATGTCACTTGATAGAGCTTAAAAAAAAGGAGAGGAATAATTATTATTTGACAGCCTAATGCTAAAATAAAGTTCTGTTTATGTGAGGCCAGAAAATCAAGTAGCAAACTTGTCAGTGTAGACAGAATGTAAAAAAAAAAATTTAAAAAATTAAAAATAAAATTTGCTGTTCTTGTAGGAATGTGAGCAGTGACTTGTTGAGAATGAAATCCCAGATAAAAGTATCTGTAGGCTTATAAGGTGTATGCAATTATTGTGGATACATGGTATTTCTTGACTCTACACTCCAAGGAAGACTTACAGAAACACAGGGGCATGAACAGTAATGTTTCACTTGGTTTTTTGCGAAAGAAACTGGTATGAAATTCCTTGATACATCTGATGGTTTCCCTGATGTTCCTGATGCTGCAAGATGGTCTTGCTTTGCTCCTGCTTGGATGAAAACATAAATAGGTAGTCAGAATAAGACTTTTGCATCTGTGTACTATCATCCTGCTCCTCGTGTTTTCTTCCTGAAATCCAACCTAGCCTTCAAATAAATCTGTGAAATTCTTGATATGCCTCCTTTGTCCTGCCTTTATCCCAAACATTGGAAAAGACTTTCAGTAAACACCTGCAGTTTCCTCCCTTGTTTACCTGCAGGTCCTGCCATGGACGCTGTGCTGTGAATGCAAAATGTGGCAGCAGTTAAGTGGCTGTATTGAGACCAGTTGCTGTCAGGACAAGAAATATTGCTTCGTTGTTTGTGTTTACCCTCTCTTTGCATCTTGCTTTCTGTTGTGTCTTTTGTTTTATATTTTGATAGTCCCTATTCCCTTTTTGTGTTGTGATTGTGCAGCCAGCCATATCCTGGTGCCTGATACAGGCTTCTGGATGCAGCCAATGGTGAATAAATGTGCAAAAGCTGTCATCCTGACATACTTTCTGACAAACTCTACTTCTGGTGAATTTATTTCTCTCTCTCTCTCTCTCTTTTTTTTTTT
>VXBS01009433.1:48483-125842 GCA_013400255.1 Sitta europaea
TGGGGTGCTAAGTACAGCAAGCAGCTGTCTACCAGCAGAAACTCTGGAGAACCAACTTTCCCACTATTTTTTTTTCCTTCAGTCCATATGGATTTCTCCATTAGAGTGAGGGGCATATGTACTTTGCCTGCTCAGTTGTGTAACACACCATTGCACCATTGTTTCCTTTTCTGTCCTGAACTCATGATGAAGAAACCTAAATGATTATAAAAGCTTTAGTATCAATTTAATTTCATTTTAATAGACCGATAAAAGCAGCCAGTGTGCAAGCTGCTGGCTCCAGTACTCCTACATAAACCGTTAGCAAAACAATATTACTGGCTCTTGACAAAGGAAAATGGCAGTGACAAATCCAAGAATTCGCTCTGAAAAAAAGTCAACCAAGTGCCAGTGAATCTAGAGACCCACTCATATGCACACTGGCTGCTGTGAGCTCTTTGTTTGAAGCTGAGAAGTCGGTACTTTCTTATAATTTGTGTAATATTCTGGCTTTGTCTTCTGTAAATATCCTTTGCAGTGTTTCCAGCAATGCTGGCAGGTGCCTAGGCACCAGAGGAGCTTTCCCAGTTAGCTTGCGTGCCCAGAGATCTGATGGGTGCATTTTATGTGTGAGACTGGCTCATCTGGCTGCTTCCTATGCCCTCACCCTGCAATGGTAGCAGATTATGTTTTTGCAGCACTATACCTCATGTACCAGGTACAGTGTATTGGCTCTGAAGAGCAGGAGTCTCCCCACAGGGCCCAAGGGATCCTCAGGACGTCTCTGCTATGATACCCGTGGTTGCCTCACTGGTCATGGGGGGTGGGAGAAGGAGCATCTGGTGGAACCCAACACATGGAGCCTTCTGTACTGAGCAACAACAAAATTCCTGTGAGTCTTCTATTTACCTAAGGTTTCTTAAGTGTGCCTTGAAGGATGCCTATACAGTTGTTGTACTCTGTATTTCAAAGTGTGCAGAAACTGTAAAACTACCTACCAACTTTCAAAAGATACAAACTAGTACCATCTGCTTATATATTATCCTCTAATGTTTTGCTCTGTCAGGTAAACAAAAGCACTGCTCACTTTTGGGTACCTGCATGGGAAGACAGTGGTCTGGTTTCAGACATCGCTGCCTGTTAGGATGGCTGTACCCTGGTAATTTCCATTGAATGATAAACCCTCCCAGATGGGTAGGTCAGAAGACCTCTGCTCTGCTGGCACACTTTTTCTGGGTGCTTTAGGTTTGGGCTTTGCCTGAGACCTCTGCAAAAGCAATACAGGATTCTGAGAACTTTGGTCCCCTCTTTGTGGTCTCTTCCTTTGTGTTTTTCCTTCTTTAAAGCTGAAAACAAAGACCCTGCCTTTTTAATTTTACTTGCTGAATTAAAGGTGTCATGATCATTCTTTTCCTGGAAAAGCTCTCAGCACTCCAAACTTTCCTAAGATGTACACTGAGTATAGGTGCTCCCTAGAATGTCTGGTCAACTGAAGCAATTTTAAAATGTACTATCGGCTAGAACAAGACAGATGCTGGAAGAGGGATGTAGTTGGCCTCAGGGACACAGTGAGAGGATAGGAGAGAGGATTAGATTTTCCTAAAACAGAGCTCAGGAAAGATTAATATCTCTCTGTTATGTGCTATGTTCTGGTAGTTATGCATTAAGTCTAATAAGGGAACTGAGGCTTCTTTCTGTGACCCTTTGACCCAGAGAAGCATGTAATAAGTTCATACAGACTTTTCCTTTCCATCTCTTTGCTTTTGCAGAAGTGGGTGAACAGCACAGCATCCATAACCTTTCCTGCTTGTCCAGATCTTGTTTCTCTCTTAGGATTTGTTTCACTGTCCATGCAGCACATCTCCCAGACATATAGATGGATGTGGTTGCATATATGCATTTTAAAAATTTAATCATTCTTTGATTCATTTGTGTTCATCAGTGTCATTGGCAGCAATCTGAGAGTTCACAATCTGGTGTGCTGGCGTCATGTGTTTCTCTTCTTGCTTCTTTTGACACATCTTGGTCTTTCTTAAAAACATTTTTCTTTGAAGAATGTCTTGTTGTTTCCAGTCTCCTGGTATCTGTTCTGGTTTAAAGCAGGTGTATCTAACCCATTAAGAATGCCTTTACTGTGATAGCTGGACTAAAATTTGCAGAGCTGATCTGAAATAGAACAAGAATTTCCAAATTATCATCCTTAGTCTCTTGGTGGATTGTGGGTTTGTTATTTTTAGTAATCTTTGCCATTTAGTTGTCAGTCTCACATTGATGATCTTCCTTTCCACTGCCAAGATCAGCTGCTAGAGTCAAGGGATTATGATTGCTTTAACGAATGAGCAGGGAGCTTTCTAGTCTGATGGTTGCAGACAAAAACGTTTGATATTTCATTCTCTTTGAACAGAGTTACAGAAAGTCAACACAAAAACATGTAAAGGATTTCAAAATTTTATGACTGCATAGCCCTGCTGATTTCAGTTTCAAAGTGAAGGATTTCTCCTGATGATGTTTTCTTCATTTTTGTTTAAATGGGCGCTGTACTGTTCTAAGAGCAGTCCATGTGGATGTACCTGGAATAAGTAATTAAGTCATCTCACAGATTACTATTCTGGATGTAGGGTTTCATATTGGCTTTTCCCCTGCAAAATATTCAGTGAGGCCTATTTTCTTTCCTTTTTCTTTCCCTACCACTTCTGTTGCTACTTGAAAGAAAGCACAGTTAACCCTTTAGTATAGTTACCTGGTTATGTAATTGCAAGCCCTAAAATCTCACTGAAAGCTTCTGGTTGGACTAGGCTTGAAGTGTGAAGAACATCCTCTGGTCCCTAAGTTTCCAAACTGTCATACAAGCACTACTTTTGCATGTTCATATTGGTGTAAAGCCAGCTAAGTTCTCCTTCCAAACCCTCTGTATTAAGTGGTTTGTTAGAGCTCAGCAATGAAGAAGTTTTGTTTTACTCATTCGTCACATCATCTTTGTGTTGCAGTGTGTGCACGAGCACTGCTGTGATACCAACAGTGTGGTTCTCTGGAGGTTTCCTCAGTTTCCCTTTCCCTAAATTTGTCTAGTTTTGCAATTTCTCTGTGGACAGGTTGTGGCTCACTCGTTAATAGCTTTAAGATTAGATTTAAAAGCTGAATAAAATCACTTCCCTGATCTAGTTTCTTTCTTTGTAGAGAAAATGAAATATTTTTAGGAAGTTAGGAAGCTGATACCTTCTCAGAGAATAAACAGTGAATGATCCCTATCAGGGACCTCTGAGCAGCAGCCACTCCTGCTTCAAACAATGAAGGCTCTGTCTTTTATCACTGAGGGCCATATCCTGGCAGGTCTGTATCTGGCTGGATAGGTGCCTGTATGCCTTGATACATTTTCATTTGCACATATTCTTTGCAAATATCATCTGTCACAGGAGCAGCCATACATGCATGGACTGAGCTGTGGACAGCCAGAACAAGTATCTAATGTGAATAATGAGTTCAGCTATGTTACTGCTGTCTCTGTAGACACCATAGGGATATGACTTTGCTCTGTTAAACAGCAGGGGGAAGGGATCAGGAGGAACACCTTCTATGTGCAGGATGAAGTCAGGGAGAGTCCAAAAGCCTGAGGAACAGCTGGACACTAAGCTCTCTCCAACAGGATCTCCACAGCTCTCACCGTTACTTTGTCCCTTTGTAGAAGACTCCACCAAGCCCAGCTAGATGCTCTTCTCCACCCTTGGGCTGAGGGCAGGAGCACAATGCTGCTGGCCTTGGATGCCTGTTCCGCCTGCTTTAGCACCCAGCGGTGATGGCTTTGCCACATCTGTAGTGTCAACTGCTTTTTTAAAGGGGATTTAAGCTAATTCCATTCTTTACCTGAAGGAAGGCACCAGGCTATGTCTGAAATTATTATTTATATCTGCTTTTCAACCCAACCAGGCCATTTTCTTCCTCACTTCAGTCACATTCACTGAGCAGTTCATTTATATATAGCTATCTGAACCCAAGTCTCTGATCTGGATTGAGCCTTTGCTTTTATTGTTGTTAGGCCGAGGCTGGATTGTTGGGGCCTTTTTGTTTCCTTCCTTGAGTAGGTTAAAACTGTATCTGAGCATAATAGACAGCTCTTGGCAATGTTACAAGCTTTGACTTTAAAATTTCTTTTTCTTCTTCTTTCAAACTGTTACTTGTAGTCTGAGGCTCCTGGGCCTGAATTTTCTGAGTTTCTAGACTCAGTTTCTTCACGATGTTTTGGTTTGGGAAGACCTGGTTCTCACAGGCTTGACATAAACATTGCGAGTGTTGTTGTAACAAGGGTAATGTTTTCGATTCCTGTCTGTGGGATGGACATTCTCTGTGTCTTTGGGTTTTGGCCAATGGGATGAAGAGTTCTGGCACTCTTCTGCCCAATGAGATGGCCTGCTCTAGAAGATATATAAAGGGGGTCAGTTTTTGAATAAAGATTGGAGTCAGATGAAGTTTTCCTAAACGAAGTTCATGTCATTTGTCACTCACCCACAGCGACAGTTACTTACCATGTTTTAAATTTTGCTCTGTCAGTGGGCCCTTAACAAGAGGAGAATAATTTTTTTTCACTAGATGTTAACTCCTAAATGCTCTGGCTTTATGACCTCTAACTGCGCCTTTATGCATGGGAATGAGGCAAATGTAGCCCAACAAGGATGGAAACTCTGTATTTCCAGGAATAATCATCCGTTTCCCAATTGCCTTGTCACTTCTGAGCCTTTGAATTTTACTCCTATACATAAAAGTCTTAATTTTTTTTTGTACTTCATTGCTCCTTATGGCTGTTGTGTGTGAATTTACAGGCATTGTCTCTGCTAATTCTTCTCAGTCTGGTTTGTGTGTGTGTATGCATGAGAAGATGCTTAGCAACTGAAGGCAGAACTTCAAGATGTGTAACTAAGAAAGCATTCTGCTGCATCTGACTTCAATGTTTAAAAAGTGGGTTTAGTATTCAGGTTCTTGCCAGGCTTAAGAGGCATGTTTTGTTTCATTTTTTTTTTACTACAAATGCCAAGTACTTTATTGTTTTGTTCTGTATAATATTTGGGAAATCCACCCATCCAGACTATAGACAAGTTGGTTTATTCAGGGAGATAAGTGAGCAAAACCTTCCTGTGTAAATCATTTTGCACCAGAAACACCCCATACTTGAAATAGAAGAATCAGCTCTTCAGCTGTAAAAATGCTCTCCAGTTCATGAATTTTTATTAGACACACGTTTTTCCTGCTAAGCATGCTAGTAAATCTGCAAGCCTGCTCTATCCAGCTGAGGAGTCAACTAATAGCATTAAATGAGAAACAAAAAGCTGGAGAAAATGTTTGGTGTGGACATCCAGTGGTTTATGTCATGTTGTCCTCCTTCAATTTCTCTACTTGCTGTAGTTGTTGACTTGCCTTTGGCATTCACATGAACTAAAATATCTGCCTGCTGCTTAGATAGCCTTGTGCCAGGACTGAAACTGGAGCATATTGTTCCATCACTAAGTGGACGTTGAATGCTTTGGAAATTAACAACAGCTGCAAGTTCTTCAACTATTTTTATTTGTACTGTGGCTCTAATTTTCCTAGTGTGTTTGTGCTGAAGTCAGAAGAGGAAAGGAAAATAGATCCCCCAAGAGGCTGATTTTTTGTTTTAAATTAAAAAAAGGCCTTGCCTAACAAAAGCATCCATAAAACAAATAATACCAAGGGTTGCCTAGCAGTTTACTTGGTGTTGCTTGGGCCCCTTTGTGTGGTTGCTGCTATGAATTTCTGAGGACTTTAGTGGCACCTAAGTGCACAGTGAGATAATTGGCACTTTCCGAAGTCAGACCTCTCCTTTAAAAGTCCTGCTGCTAATAGCGTCTGTCTTAGCCTTTTGTAAAGATTACTGGCAGCAAACAGTTTTCCTTTTTATTTGTGTTTTATGCTCCTAGTCAGAGATATAAGCCTCAATCCCCAACAGCCACAGGTTTCGTGGTCTTTGGATGAGGCCCTAAAGTCATGGTAGGAAAGCTTTAGAGGATGATTGTTAAAAAGGATTTCTTAAGTGTCCTTCTAGTGGCTTGAATTTCTTCCCATAAGTCTCATGATCATGTGTCAGGAATGACAGGGCAGAGCCTTATCCTTTCTGAAAGTTCAAGAAGATGCTCCTTAGATCAGCTGTAGGAACCAGTTGTAAGGGCATTGTTTCTTTATTTGAAAAGCAATTTAGCAAGAACGTATTTTTTTGCTTTAACTGAAGAGAGAGGTGGTCCGATTCTTTGATCTGGTTTTGTGACCTAACTCATGACCAGAGAGAAATCTTTTCATTGGGCTGGACATCATTTTAGAAAACTAAGTACCACTATGGGAATTTAGAGGCATTCTTTTAAAAGTGTTGACTGTGAGTTAGTGTATTTCTGGATTTGAGTGGAAATGAATAAAAGTGATGGTTTGCTATTCATAGTCAGTAACTTAAAATTTTAGGGGAGAGCTAAACCTGTTCTCCCTAACATGGATGCTGTTTGGGTAGTAAGAAGAGTCTTCTTTGTATATGGAGCCCTATTGTCATATTTGAAGGACTAAGCTGTCGCTGTGGCGCAGGAACACAGGACACACAGGAACCTCGTTTTATGAAAACATCTGACTCCAATTTATTAAAACAATTGACCTCCTTATATAGTTACAAGAAACGGGCCATCCTACTAGGCAGAAGAGTACCAGAACTCTTCATCCCATTGGCCCAGAACTGAAAGACAGAGAAAAGTCCATCCCACAGTAAGGAATGCAAAACTTGACTGTCCTTACAATAACATTAGCAATGTTTCTGCTAAGCCTGTGGGAAGCAAGGTCTTCCTAAATCTAAACACCACAAAGAAACTGAATTTCAGAAACTCAAAAACCTCAGGCCTAGAAAACCAGACTACACTAAGCCTTTATTTAGTATCTGGTGTCCAATTTGGGAGTCTCTAAACTGTGAAAATTTCTGCTACTTTAGATGAATGTGGCTTTATTGACATGGGTTAGCACCCTTGTATTTAAGCTATTAGAAATTTTTGTCTTCTCATTGAAAAAGAACGAATGCAAACTCATAGCAAGCATGATCCAAAAGGCAAGCACCCTCTCAATGGTGAGGTGCCAGGATTTTCTTTTCCCAAATTAGAGGCTAAGAACACTACACAAAAAAGGATTTATTTTTTTGCCTTGCACTGTGGGTAGATGAAAAAAAAATGATTTCTGCCCTGGGCTTGTATGAGGAGCTGTAGCTATTTCATAGTGTCATGTTTTATGTCAGAAAGGGCTCAGGTTACAGTACTTGGTTGTAAGTGAAAAATTGGAATTGCTGCCTTGCATGGAGGAGAGTTGTACCAGGTGTCTGTAGTATAAAAATGACAAAGCCAGTGAAGTTGTGCTTTCATCTGTACCTTGGCAAGATGCTGTCATTCCTATATAGTGGCCAGTAATTTAGAGACTACCTCTGTGATTTCTTTTGCTGCCACCCTATTGGTTTCTGTCCTCTGAAGCCTATTGGGAAACATGCTGGGAAGAAGGCTTGACTGTGGCTTTGTCAGTGCCTTTTATCCCAGTTAGCCCTAGGTTTTATTCCACTTCATATTTTACTGGTTTTCTTGGGCATGTCATTGTCTTCCTCGCTTCTCTGCCCTGCTGCTCCTATTATTTCTTTCTTTCATCCAGGAATTTGCATTTGTAGTTACAGTATAAAGGGTCCTTTGCCTGAGCAGAATTTGCTCTGGAGAAATTTAGGAATATTGGTGCCTTTGTATTGCAGTGCTGTTTCCCCTCTGAGATGAACTGAGCACTTGGAAGAGCAGCTGGCAGGCCTGTGAAGAGAAGAGCAGCAAGCCAAGCCATATCCTGTGAAAGCAGAAGCAATGCCCTTGAAATCTATGGAATTGCCCGCTACATGCACAGGGATTAAATTTTCTATGAAAGTTCAGTTTATGCAACATTATCAACACTGACCAAAGTATGCAAGTGTGTCTGTGCTCATCTCTGAGCTCTTGGTGCTATTTCCATCTCTTAGTGTGGGCAGGCATTATGAAAATCCTCAGCACTTTCAATATAGTTGAATAATTTTCTAGCTGCTAGCTTTATAAATTAAATATTTATAGCCATATCTCATGCTATTATCCATCCATAGCAATACTGCCAGGCAAGGATCTTGAGCTTTTTGGAGTGTAGGCCATGTGTTAAAGTAAGAGCGAGTATTTCATTTATGCCTTATCTTACTCTTGCACTTCTCAGTTGCAGAACATCCCTGAGGTAACCTCAGATATTTCTTGGGAGGAAATAACCTTAGGAAGAGGATTTTTGATGTCTGTGTTGTCTGTGTCAAAGGGAAGAGCAGAGGTCACTGCAGCATCCCGAAATTTTTTTGTCTTTTCACACAACTTCCCAACAAAAATATGATCTATCATCTGCAAGCTGGAAAAAAGAAAAACAACGCATGAGCCACAGACCACAAGGGTTGGTAGCAAGAGGTCCAGCAGTGATAACTAGGACATTTACATTTTAACTGTTATTAATGGAAGCTGAAAGCTTGATGGTGTCCCAGAAAGATACATGTATATGGACAGATGTTTGAACAAGGGGCATTCACTGATTAACAGTGAGAGGAGACATGTAAAAAGCTACCCACATCCTGCATGTTCTTCATCAAGTTGTGAAGTGAGTGGTTTGAGGGGTAAAAGGAAGTGTGAGCCAAGTCGTGCCTTCTATTCATAACCAAAGAGGTTGTGCAAATTTGTCTGATTATGTGTATCCAGTATCTCTTTTTGAACAGTCATCTTAAGAATACATTTTTTTCCTTCTTCAAGGGAGCTATTTTGAGTGTGATAAAACTCAGGTGATAACTCAAAGCAAGAAATTATCCATTTAGAGAAATGCCAAAACTCATGTGGTTTTGATTTAAA
This sequence comes from Sitta europaea, assembly GCA_013400255.1. Classification (NCBI taxonomy): domain Eukaryota; kingdom Metazoa; phylum Chordata; class Aves; order Passeriformes; family Sittidae; genus Sitta; species Sitta europaea. The sequence continues at coordinate 57,369 of VXBS01009433.1, forward strand.
TTGAGAGATTTGTCACATTCTTAGTGGTTTATGTTGAAATTGGACAGTCTGGGACATTGTAGATTATTGTTTAGGTACATTCAATCTCTGAATAAAAGAAAAGCAAATAGTAAGTTCTTATGTAGGAAATTACTTCATTTGGAAGAATGCTTTGCTATCAGTAGGTATTGTTGTTTGCCTGAAAGGGTTGTATATTTATTTGCTATTCTAATCTTTTAGAAGGAAATACTCCAAGGAATAATGCTTAGTTTTTCTTCCTGCTCAAATAAGTAGTTCTGAGGTACAGCTGTTAGATTTGTCTCACTGTAATTTAATAAACATATGCTATTGCTAAGGCAGCATGTTGGACTGTCTGAATAGGAGTTGGTTGAGGTTCTTATTGTAAATTAAAAGGCATTGATGTATCAGTCTACCTGGTGAGTGTCTGCCTAAAAGCCACAGCGTAGCATCTCCCTAATAGCTTGAATTGACTTGTTAAACAAATACAAATTACATTCGGCCAAGTCTTCTGCTGTTTCTTCCTGTGAGGAGAGTTTTGGCTTAAGACAAAATGCTGCCCATCAGTAGAAATTTTAATAGACTATGTGCAAGAATAGAAAAATGTGATTATTAGCCTGGATGAACCCATGCCCATAAACTGGTTTAGAACTGCTTCTCCAGTCCCAGTATGGTCATTAAACTAGATTGGACCAGTACCATCAATTATACATTGGTGCTTTTCACTTGAGAGACTGAGTGGCCTTGTGAGGATCTGAAGGACAAAGTAGCAATGGTTGTTTCTGTGTGTAGGTAATAATTGACTTCACTGTTAAGCAGGTGAGAGTCAACCAAATATGAAGCTTTTCCCAACAAAGCATTCAAATAGATGCTTCTCCTCAAAGTACCTGGATTATCGCTTGCCAGGATTTTTTAGAAACTGCTTTTCAAATATCAGAATGTTTCCAAGGTAACCTCTTTAATCTCCATGGTGTTCAAATGCTTACTAATTTAATATACTCGTGACGTATGTAATCTGATTTAAAATTAACAGAAAAACAATCTAAAACTAAACTAAACGTGATGGGGTTCTAGAATAACCTCTTCAAGGTGAGAACTTGACTTGGCATTTCTTACCTTCCAGGTAACAGAACAGGACTTAGATAATATTTCATTATTATTGATTTCTTTTGTTCCCTGCACCGTTGGGTGTGTGGGGTGTGTGATTAGTCATGGACTCAGCATATTTTTTTTTTTTTTTTAATTTTTTTTTTTAGATTGAGAATTTGATTTCTTCAGTGTTAGAGATGTTTTCAGGGCTTCTAAGCACAAAGCATTTTGATCCAGTATTTGCAGTTTTGGAATAAATACCTTAGACAAGTGAAAATATGAGTTTTAATTGAACAAAAAAATGTTTTTTCCAATAACTCCTTGTAAGAAGGACCTGAGGAAGGTGTGTATCCCTGGATTAAATGTCAAGAATGAAAAATAAGGGTATTAGGGAGGGGAGCAAGAATTGCTGTGATTATGCAGCTGCGCTCTGTCACCTCAGCTCACTCTCTCTCTGTGGAGCAAGTGAGCAGATGAGGGGTGCATAACATCATCAGAATGGAGCCTGGGAATTCCCGAAGCAGCTGCCCTATGTCCTAGGGACCATATAAGAAATGTATTTTCCTGCAGTCTTTGAAGGGCTGTTATAACTTAACTAACCAGCGTCTGTAGTGCAGTGCTGTTAAATGCCTTGATCTTGTCTGCACTGCAGATGACTAAGGAAATTGAGTCTGAATTCATCTTCTTTTGCTCAGTCTTTCTTTTCTTGGTTTTATTAGTGTGGCAGATGGAAGATAACCCCTGAGGCTCTAAGTACTATGTCATTTAAAGGCTGTTTTTGTTCTTGGGATGGTAAAGTGGAAGAATGAAATGCATGTAGGAAACAGGCAAATATGCTAGTTCAGCATGGATTGACACAGTTTTAGATGAAAACTGAAAAGACCTAAAACTGGACTTCGGCCTTAATAGTACCCTAAATAGCATCAGTTCCTGCCAGCAGGGAGTGCCCACTCAGGGCCGAGGCTGGAGATGAACCAAGCTTCCAATTCTCAGTCAAAGGGAAGCTGGTTTGGTGTCTGTGTTCATGGTGTTCATTAGAGGCATAAAAGTAAAAACATTGTATCACTAAATAATTTTATATGAAAAATTTCATTTAGGTTTCTTTCATTTTTAAAGAGACTGAGGGTGGAAATAGTGATGTCTTCACTCTTGGCATGGTCTTCCTTTCAATTCCTGACAAGTGTTCCCTTCCTCCCATGCACCCTACTTTATGGGTAGTTTTATGATATTAGTTGTTCTGTAGTTAAAGAATGCAAACAATACTACCCTTGGTTTTATTTGTCATGCACAAATAAAAGAAAACAGAGTAATTGCAGAAGGTAAATTCAATTTCAGAGCTGTGGAACCTGCCCAGTACCGTTTAGAATGGATCAACCTTTTCAAGTGGAGTTGGGAAAATGTTACTTCTGTTTCCTTGCAGTTGGAACAAAAGACGTCTGCCGCTACCCCTGCTCCAGTGGAATGTTGAGTCTGTTTTGCTTTTCTTGGGTGAAAATGCCTTTGGTATGTGGCATGGCTCATGCTTTCTTGCAGGTCTAACAATTAGTCTTAACTTTCAGTGTAAGGCCAATTCCACGAGTAAGATTTAAATGGCTCCACTGCCCAGCTTTTATATTTTGCAGTTATTGCTGCATTCAGGGCTGTAGAAATAAAAGAAAGAAGGTAAAGCAAGTCCTCATCTTCTCTAATACCTAGGCTCTCTTTGCACTTTTGTAAGCATCTGGTTTGACATTCTGATGTAGAATTGAGCTGGCAATTTCACAAAACTATGACAACTATCATAACTATTCTTTCCAAACAGTTTGAGAAAGATTGAATACAGCTGTTCTGTCCAAGGCAGTCAGATGGTGGTTTGGGTTGATGCGAAGTTGGATATGAGTCAACAGTATGCTCTGGAAGCCAATAGGCCAATTTTGTCCTGGACGCATCAAGCACAGCATTGCCAGCCAGTCTGAGGAAGCTGGTCTACACTGCATTGGTGTGGTTCCTCATGGAGTCCTGTGTGCAGTTTTGGGTGCCACAATATTAGAAGAACATAAAATTATTGGAGAGCATCAAGAGGAGGGTGACTGAGGGGTTGAAAGACCTTGAGGGCAAGACTCAATGAGAGGCAACTGCGATCACTCCTTTTGTGGAGCATGGAGAAAAGAATGCTGAGGGGTGATATAATTGAAGTCTATAATTTCCTCAAGAGGGATAGTGGATGGGGAGGTGCTAATCTCTCTCTGTTGACCAGCAGTAAGACATTAGGGGATGGAATGAAATGGCATTGGTGGAAGTTCAGATTGGATGTTAGGAGAACATTCTTTGCTGAGAGGATCACTGGAACAACCTATCCAGGGAAGTGGTTGTGGCACCAAGTGTGTCAGAGTTCAGGGAGCATCTGGATGATGCTCTTAGCCATATGGTTTAATGTTAGGTAGTCCTGCGAGGAACAGAGACCTGGACTGAATGATTTTTATGGGGCCCTTCCAAGTTGTGATATTCTGTGATTCTGTGGTAGTTGTGCTAATAAATTTCTCATTTCAGTGCTCATTAGAGATAATTAGTAAGTGTGGCTACTGTTAGTAGATGTAGGTGAGAATGGAGAGAACTGAGAGCTGAGTGAGGTGATGTGTGTGGGAGAGGTTTTGTACCGATGTTTTATTGCCCCAGTCGGTCTGTGGGGAAGGTGCAGTAGCCCCAGGGCACTGCGGGGAGGGAGGACGCTGTCCGCGGTTCTGAGTGCCGGCCTCGCACCCTCCGTGTCGTGGGCTCTGCAAAATAACGGTGCCTTGCTTTGCCTTTTATTTCTTCCTTTTTTTCTCCCTTGGATATGGATGAAGGAATTATACTCAATTGAAATTGTATTGTTCTGTGATTGAAGTGCATTTGCAATTTGCTGCCTAACGGGGGAAAAAAAAAAAGTCAAATTCCTGAAATGAAACAGTACACAAGGAATATTTGTATTTCCTCTGTGGGAAAGGTTAATAGATCTAAATGTAAAATAATGCTTTGTGATGGGAAGCTATCTAATGCTAAACCCACATTAATTCTAAATAAAAATATGTTAATTAATACGTGTGTTCTGAACAGCACAAGAAGTAATAAGAATTAGATGCCTGTGCTGAAATTTTTTACTGTTGCAAAACACACAGTGATTAATTCAATATGGAAAAATTATTTCTTTTACGAATCCATAGATATTCCTTTCTTTCTTAGAGAACAGACAAAAAGTCTAACCAAACCAGTTGTCTTAACCAAAAAGTTTTAACCAAAACCATTTAATTTCCTTACGAAATATATGAAAATTGTTATTTATACTGTGAGTTATATTACTTTGTAATCTTGGTGTTGGTGAAAGGGATGTATAGCTGAAATAGTATTTGTTCTGTTTACTGTTAAATGGGAGGGAAAGCTTGGTAAAGGACATCCTTTTATACAAGAGCTTCCTCCTGTGTTCTCATTAATTCATTAAATAAAAATACCTTAACATAATCCTGAGTTTTAGTAAAAGTTGCTTCCGTCTTTTGCAGCAGAGGTATACGTTGAAATCACTGGTAACATGGCTTGTGAACTCAGTGTCTTAGGAGAGTTTTGCAGATAGGCTACTTTCAGCCTCAGTTGTTACCATCACCAGAGGAAGTAGGGGTGAATTTTGATGGATTCAGTCAAGGCTAAAAGAAAATGTGTTTTCTCTAGCAAATTCTACTCACCCTTAGGCTGCACTTTGCAGATTCAGGATATGCTGTCTCTTACTTTAATGGAAAGTTTGCCCTTTTCTTGGCAGTGGAAGAACAGAATGCCTCATATTATTGTGTCTGCAAATACAGTCTTTCAAACTTTCAGCACACAGAAGTCCTTCTGATACAGCCCAGTTTGTATCTCATAATGCTTCCAGCATATGTGCATATTGTCTAGGCGCTGAAAGGGATAGTGTTCTGAATACTGATGCAGTTTTAAAGGTCAGACCCCATAAAACATTGTGATTTATAGCCAATAATGTGCCTTCTGGAATTGCTTATTTAGTCTGGAGTTGACTTTATCTTCATTTTGTCTGGGCTTCATCAAGTATTTGCCAGGTGCAGTGACCAGTAAAACCAGGGAAGATCTGAATTTTGCAAGTGGCCTTCCGTAAGAGAGGCAGCAGGTTAGACAGTTGTTTCTCAGAGGCTGTGGAGCCATATGGTGAGAAAGGTGTTGTCCTTCCCATTTTCTCAGTTAGTAGTTTGATCCAGCAGTATGGAAGACAGAGTTCTGGCTCTATGTTGGAATAAGATTGTGTGAAGCTCAGAAACAGTAAGATATAAAAGATTCTTCTAGCTCTTTCTTCCTGTTCATCTATGTATTAATCTGAGCAGAGCCTCAGAGGCTGTAGCCACAAGATGACATGTGGATCATCTTGAACCCTACTAATGTATAGCATACACTAAGCTAAGTGGGAGGTTACAGCCCCTAAGCAGGTCATCCCAGAATACCAGGAGCCATTTCCATGATATCAGTACGGCAGGTCACTGGTGAATACCTGCTTTTGTTCTTCTGAATCTACCTTGGATCCTTATAACTGTAATACATAATGGAAAAGAAAGGTTCACCCTCAGTTGCTAGTAACTGATAGGTTTTTGTTGGCCTTGTGACTGATAGCAGCCCTGTGCTTCCTACAGAATCTGGCTTTGAGCAGATGTCACAAACTCACTCTGGTTGTCCCTGCAGCATACAGATAGCAATTGCCCTCCATCTGCCCTTCACAGGCACAGCTGTCCACAGCAGGCTGCTTGTTTCATCAGTACCCATAACAAAAATGGACTGTATTCATACTGGAATATACATATTGGGCTTTATTTCCTTTTACTTTTTTGTTTGTAATTTCCAAACCTTCCTTTCCTGAAGGCACTGGATGTGAATCCCTTGATTGCAAAGAGTAGTTAATTGATCAGATCTATTTTCTTTTTGTTGTTCTTTGGACTGAAAGACAATGATGTGCAATGTGGAAGATATTCATATTTCTGCAAATCCTGCAAAGCCTATCTGTGGAGTACCACACGACATTCAGTGAGAGCAGGCTGCCTGCTCTAGCATCACCCACACCATGTGCATTTCGTGTTCTATATTTTATGGTGTGATCAAAAACAGTCTTTGGCTAATGTTTTAGTAACTCCTATTTCTCATCGTTCTTACTAGCAGCCGTAACATTTACAATATACATCTGTGGCAGGAAGCAGGTTTCCTTTTTTAAAAGAAATCTCAAATAATTCAGAGAGCACAGAAAAGGACAGCTTGCAATGCACATTGCTACAGTCTTGCAGAGAAAACAGGCTACAAGACAGATGCTGATTTATTTAAAATCAGACAAACAAAAAACAAAGTCTTGTGTTCTTTCTCTTCTTTTCTTTGCAAACTTAAGGAATGTATTCAAGCATCTGGCTAATTCACATAACATTAATTCTCTAAAGATTACATATGCACACCCAATTAGACCTGCATAATTTATTTTTTAAATGAATGTACTCTCATATTTATATTTTAAAGCTGTGCAAAATTCATAAAGGGCATAGAAGGGAGAATTTTATAAGAAAAGTATATGGAGTCCTTTCCCTAGAAAAGCTGGAAGTATCAGTAAGGCTGTACCTAATCTTAGTTTTAAAACCATAGACACACTGTTTTGGTTATTAGTGAGTGGGTAAATGGCTTTTTAAATGCATTTAATAAATGTTTGTTAGAAAGTCTGAGATACAGCCTGTCTTTGTATGGAAGCTGGCGGAGTGGGTGCCCATCCTGATGTGCGAGGTCCTATTGAATTGCAGCAGTATGACTAATCTTCCCTTTGCGCCTGATTTGTGGGCTGCAGTGAGTTCCTGCCAGCTGTGGTTTCTTGGTTCCTTGTAGTCTCAAACAACTACAAGGACATTGCTCTCCAAAGACTGAGAGCCTGATACTGACGGCATAGATTTCCTCTTACTCTTGTATGGCTCTCCACCAGCTTAGCTATTGAGGCCAGTACCTCACTCAGAAGAATAATTTGGATCTTGGCAAGTGATGGATTATCATAGCCTTCTTCAGAGGATGTATGTAGGGTGGGAAAAGCTAATCTGTACCCTGACCCCCATTCATCTCTCTGGCGCCTGAGTTGCTAAAGGCACTCAAATTATTAGAGGGAGGCAGTGATAGTTTCAGTTTATTCTCAGCAGCGAATTCCTGTGAAGTCTGCTAACCAGCAGTACAGAGGGTGGTTAGTAAGCCACCTGCTTTGTGTCAGACTTTACTGGAGTAAAGTTGCCATGGAGATGGGTGGGAGTTTAACTGAGCAGGGAGCTCGGTGGTTTGCACTTGTAAATCTCTCTGACATGTCATATAGATCAGATTTGGCTCTGCTGCTCACATTTGAGGTCCACTTGCTTTCTTTGTCTGATTCCCATGTAGGAGAGCTGAACAACTGTCTTGCAGTATTCATAGTACTGTGATATTAAAAAAAAAAAGGCAGAACTGGGATTGGTGCCTGCTCTTCCAGGGGCAATTTAAAACTAAATCTGGGCACCAAAGGGTGTTTAGAGCAGGTACCTAAGCCCTGTAAGCTGGAAGGAACTTTCCCAGGCTGGAGCCTTTCTTGTGTCAGCAGTAAGCATACTGTGTGTCTGAAAAAGAGAATTATTTAGAGGCAGAAACAGAAATCCTACAGTTAGGGAGATGCTGGAAGATGAAATTTTCCCAGTTCAATTTAGAACTTGTAAAACAGATTAAAATATGGGGGGAGAGTGCTGAATATAAATGTCTGCTTTGCACTTACAAAGGTATGCAGGCTCCATGTGCTCAAAAACATTTCTGGGAAAACATCAGTTAAAAAGCTTGAAACTGACAAAAAGCTTCAAGATTGTTGAGGTAAATGGTGACTCATACTGGCTGAGAAGCAGTAGGGAAAAACATTTAATGGCAGTGCATACCCCAAACTATACTCTGAAATGAGGCCTCCCGAGGGGTTGACCTGCAGGCACTGGGATTTTAGCCAACATCTGCTGATCTACAGCCTTCAAGGGTGAAGAACCAAAATATTTTTTGGTGACTTGACAGCATGCCTACTGGGTTTTTCAATGCATGTTGGTTCGCATGGTGTTATGGAGAGGAATTTGACATATTTCTAATTTTAGGCTAAGAGGGAACAGCCAGCTGGTGAAAATACTTGGATGGAAGTGTTAAAAAGTTGGAAGTTTTGAAGGATGGGGGAAGAAAGAGAGAATGGGGTGAATGCAGTGATGGATCTTTGAACACCACTTGCTTCAGCAGAAGCTAAGCAGTCCACCTGAATATACTGCCTGGACCGCGGCATCAATTTGAGAGGGGAACAAGGCATCTGCTGTGTTTATCCTGGGGAAAGAGGACTGGTCCTTCCAGCATAAGCTAAAGCTTGTGCATCTTGAAGACAGGTGTGAGCCTGTTGTGTTACTGGAAAAAGGCCTGATCACAATAACAAAAGCATCTCCTCCTCCTCCCCCAGTCTCTTGTACCACTCTTAACAATTTAATCCAAAGCATTTTGTCTTCACAGGCTGTAATTGAGTTGTCTATGATTTAGCTCATCAGACACTCATTAAAGAGTTTGCAGCCTTTTTTATTAATGAAGAGTGAGAGTCAAGGATCTAAAACCACTTTGTCTTAACTGGATTAATTTAGTATTCTGGGATTTGGGAAGGCTAATAAACTTAAACAAGCTGTTATTTAAAGGTGAACTGCCAAGTGACCATGAAGAATGATCCAAATTCTGGCAGTGTGCAAGGGCTCTCTGTGGTCAGGTGTCAGGTGTGAGCAGCAGAGGAAATTGTTGCTAAAACCCCAGATATACTCTTCACTGCTCTGCAGGATGCACCCTGCCCATGTGTGATAGGATAATACAGCTCGCAGGGGAGCTGCTGGAGCTGTGTCTGCAGTGAAGATGGCATTCTGTGCTAGTGATGTCAGTGGGATACCTAGAAATATTTTGTGTGTTGTGTTGAATTTGAGCTTGACATCCGGTTTGCTTTATTAGGGGCTGCTATTGTTCTGAGCTGCTGCCTGTGCTCTGGCAGTGCCCGTAAGGATGAGTGCTTCTCTCATCACTGGCACACACATGCTGAGAAAATGCCTATCCTTTTGTAAGGATACACAAGCAATCTTCAAAAGAGAACAATACCCCTGAGCTGCAGAAAGCAGTTTCCTTTCCCCACTATTTTAATGAACAATTGAGACATTTCCAAGCTATAGGAAGAGGAGATAGGATAGGTAGTTGTCCATTCTGCTCCTTCTTGAGCCTGGCTCTGCCAGAAAGATGAATAATTCCCTATAACTGTTGAATTTACTGCGTGGTCATATGTGTAGTATCATCAAATTGCTTGTGCCTTGGAGGTCACATGGGGGGCTGTAACCAGGTATGGGCTCTTAAATTGTCCATGGTCTTTTACAGCAGCAGTTCTTCCTGAGAATACATGCAGCTGCATTCTGGGTCTGTGCCAGTTTACTGACCTGTTCAGGAACTGTGGGAAGCTGGTGGGGCCCTGTAGACAAAGCCCTGTGTGAGGGATCTGAATCCTGGCAGGACACACTGCCATTTACATGAAGTGACTTCCCACTTGCTGTGTATATCTGGATTGGGAAATCTTTGGGAATATAAACCTTTCCTAACTGCTTGGAGTCACAATATTTGTAAATACTCTAAGCTTGTGTTTATAACTGTACATCATCCTATGTAAATATTAATACCATATTTTTCTCTCTTTGTAGTGTACGGAGGCCAAAAAGCATTGCTGGTACTTTGAAGGATTATATCCTACATATTATATGTAAGTAGTCATTGCTTTTCTTCTTCAAAAGAGAATTAGATGTTGTGGGCTCTTAGACTGTTACTCTTTTGCTAATTATACTTTTTCTATAACTTCTCTGAGACTTTTGCAAATTTAAAAATGAAGATGCAATAAACTTTCATTTCCTTTCTTTCCTGTAACCCACGTCTTTCACTTTTTACTTATTAAAAAAATGTACGGATTTATTTTGCCACACACCCCAGATAACCTTTCCACCTGAAAACAAAACTCAAGTACTTGAACAGCTCTTATTTCAGAACAATGTAAGGAAACATAAGTAGATCAATGTGAAGACAGTTCTCCCTTTGTTTTGACAGGTAATCAGACAGAATACCAAGAATGCTTTGAAATTAACTTTGTCCCTGTGCTAATATTGTTGTTTAATTTAGAGAGTTGAGATGATTTGTTATCCATAGCATAACCGTCCTTTTGATGAGTGGCATCTACATTCACATCAGGCTTGGGTATGAACCAAATGTCAATGACCTGTAGGTGTATGACTGAGGATCTATCTAATTGCAGTTTTCTGTTTCATACTGCCCACAGCAGTGACAAAAAAGTGGAGGAAATATGAGGACTGGGAGGTCCATTCCATGTGGATTTGGGGCAGAAAGGAGATAAATGTAGTAAACTTTGTACCTGGGTTGTATAACTTTATAATTGCAAACAACTGTAAACAAAAAGGAAAGTGGGGTGGAAGAGCATTAGGTTATCTGTTTCATGAGCAAGCTCTTTCTTGATGAAGGATTGGAAATTACTGTAATCCTTATGCTACCCAAGAAAGTACTTCCCTTTTCTTTTCCACCTCAACTTCATCTGCCGGAAGCAGGAGAGAAATGCTAGAGACAAAAACCAGGAAGCCAGTTGCGAAACAAAGCCCATAGAATGAGTGAAACACCATGATGTAATTATCTATGATCCTGGATATTAACCACTTAGGAAGTATTTGTGCCTATAACTCACTGTCTTTTTTTCAGGTGACTGAAATGTTGAGAACTACTCATAAATGGTTGGCCAGAATAGATGGGGGAGTTTAAATAAGTTCATTTTCTTTGCATGCTAATAACAACAGGACTTTGGTTCCACCTGCATTTTATTTTGCTTTTCTACAGTGTGGGAAAGAAGCTGGAATGTTACAAAATCATGAAAATCCCACTGTAACATTGATATTCAGGAGTGTGTTACTCATCATCACCTTGATGTTTGCTTACGTCTCTGCCCACATGCTTTCACATATAGTATTTGTCTCGCTTGGCAATACAATCGGGTGGATACTTGGAGATTTGGTATTAGTTCATACAGAGTGTGAGAACTTTGTGTACATACAGAGTCCTGCAAAAGCAAAGGCTAAAAAAAAATCCTGTTATATATTGACACTGTCAGGTCAATCAGAAGACTGTCACTAGTCATCGTGTGTATTGTGGTAGTTAGTTTAACACCATGTTATCCAAGTCATTGCATGAAAGAGTTGTGGTTGCCACTCTCCTGAATAGCCCAAGTAAATGGAAAAAGGAGGGGTTGGGATGTGTGTCACGCTCAGTGGTTGTCCCGATGGTGGTGAGTGTCACATTAATGCTAATGTTGTTGTGATTATGAGTTTAAGTGGGCAAGAAAAAACACTAGGGAAATACAATAAGGATTTGGGGATGGTAAAGCTCAGAGGATAGATACTATGTGTGACAAGTGAAGGAATAGGGAAGGGAGTGGGGAGAGGGTGTCTGAGTGCACAGGGGCCTAGCAGGGTTAAAGGGGGGGTGCATCAAAGCAATAGGAAAGTCGTGCCTGTCTGTGGTGCCTGGGCTGTTTTACTTTGTTACTTCTGCGATTTCAGTTTTTGTTGTCTAGGGTCCCCAGCTGCTTCCTGCCTGCGCTGTCTATTCACACCTGTATGGTGGAGGAGAGGCACAACTCCAATCTCAGTATCTTAGGATGAAGTCCCATTGCTTCAGCACTTGTTCGACCCTTCACTGAGTTAATTCAATTTGCTTATCCCACAGAAAGTTGTTCATTTTAGCACATTCGAGTCAGTGTTGAATCAGCTTGGTATAGTTTTTGGCAAATACTGGTGAAATGGGAGGAAGGGAGTATTCTGCATATTGTGGGGGAAGAGGCATGAATAGCATTGTCTCCATCAGCATACGGTTACATGTTAAATTATTTAAAAGCATAACATATAACTTTGTCTTGAGAGCGCCTTCTCTGTACAAATCTAGCTCTAGAATGTGCTGTAGTGAAATGGGGTTTATTTTATCTTACGATTTCTGTAGCAACAGTCCATATGAAGCAGATATATTTAGATTTATATTTAAAGAAGTTTGCAATAGATTCCATTTGTTTCTATCAATGGTTTTCTGAACAAACTTTTTTCTACACAGTAGAATATACATAGTCTCTCCTTTGGTCTCGAGACTGTCCTTGGAGACTTACAAAACCCAGCAGTGCAATCCTTTTTAATGATTTCCCTGTGATTTCAGTCCCATGCTGGCACTATGTCACATCTCTCATGGAGACAGTTGGTATTATAAGGAAAAGGTTGGCTTGTCAGCTCAGAAATGCCAAGTGCTGTGTCTATTCACAAATGCAGTGTGGCAGGTGGGGGCCGAGGTATCCCTGAACTGGCCCATCTACATGTCTTATCACTTCTGGGTAGGCACATCCTCCTAGAAGGTGCCTGCCTCTCTTTAAATTACCCAGAGTAATAGAAATCTGGTGGACTGTCACATAAAGTGGTGGTTTGCTTTTATCAGAAGTTTAAAGGCAAGATAGCTGAGTTAATCTTTCCAGTAAAGACAAAAAACTTCCAAAGACAGATAAGAATGTGTCTGCTAAGTTAGAGGAAAAGTGTGCCAAAAGAAGTGTTCTGGAAATTCAGCTAGATTTGGATGGGTAAAATTTGCAATTATGTGACAGTTCCTCTTTTGGAGCTTAAGTTTTGTTTTTTTTTAGGTTTTTTTTTTAATTCAATCTGCCTTCCAGTATAATAATTTTTAAAATAAAAATCTGTTAGAGATATTGTTTAAAACTTTCTTAAAACTTTTGTGTTATGCTTTGTATGTTAACAGCTAGGGCAAAAGTTGGAGATCGCTGTCCCAGAACTAATCTTTCTGTCCAACTATTGAATGGTATTAGTGGTTTTTTAAAATAATTTTTCCAATGGACGTAATTGTTCTATCCTTCATATATCATCAGTAAGCTTCAGTTTAATTCAAGCATGTTTCTTTCAAATGTAATTCCATTTCTTAAGGCCAGACTGAGGAACTGACAATTTTCCAAATTTTTTTCCCTCCTCTGTGTAAGATACAGCTAATTTCAGAAGTGAACATGGAAAGCTTACCAAGAATTAGAAAAACATATACCAGTCTTCTGTTATTAATACAGAGAACTTCCAAGACTGCTCTTAATTTATTTCCCTAACCCATCCAACTGTTTCTTCATGTCCTTGTCGCCTGAGTCACCTGAGACTGATGTCAGTTAGATACTTCTCTCCTACTTCAGCAAAATGTTTTTTTTATATGACCTAGAAAAATAAGTAAGCAAATATAAAGCAGATAAAAGAATTAGTCATTGGAGTCTAATTCTTATCCTTTGGAAAAGCAGGGAGCCAAGTTGTTCCTGACTTTACTTAAAGAGTTAGATCATACGTCTCCTTGTGTGGATGCAGAGAAAGTGATTGAGAATTTAAAGCTTTCTCAAGAGACTCAACTGATGCTCTACAAGTATCCTCATCCCACTCTTACTTAAGTAAGCAAGCTCAGACATATCTTAGAAGTGCTGATGGTTGGCAGAAGAAACAGTCAAGGTACTTTTCTTCCATAGCAGTAATGTGAATAGTAACAGAGAAAGCATTAGATTGCATTAGATACATCTTCCCTGTAGGCAGATGCCAGCAGCATTTAAGATACTCCAGTTATTTTTCCACTTCTAAATCAGGTATGAATAGGAGAGGGAAGGCTGCCTTATGTTTTACTGATGAGTAGTAGTTTGATTGGAATGATTGTGAATGTCCCACTCACTGCAGGGTGAAGTATATTTCCTAGTATGACTTATCAATCCCATAGGTCTTTTCGGTTTATTTTTCCTTCAGTTGTTAGCTACCATCATCACTGGGGCTTTTAGTGAGGTGATAAATTCCAGATGCATGTTTCTAATCCTCTCCTTGCCAGGTTTCATGGCATATTTATAAAACAGCAGGAATGTTTTTGAGTATGAGTGGTAGGCATGTGTCTACGGCAATAGATATACCATGGCTGATGTCACTGGGTCAGTGAAGGATTCACCCACAGCGAGGGGAACCCATTATCCCCTGCCCTCTGAGCCTCACCATGGTGTTTCTATTTGGATATTTTTAACCCATTTTGCTGACTGACTGTCCAGACTATAAGTTCTGCACTTGGTTATGAGAATATTGAGGGAGACAGTGTGGAAAGCTTTGCTGAAGTTGGGGTAAATAACATCTCCTGCTCTCTGGTTTGGCTACAGATGGCTTCCACTGCCAATGAAGTGTAGAAGCTCTTCTTGCTGGACTTAGTATCTGTTGTGGCATGATCATCCCTCCTTCCGCCACCCCTGCCAGGCACTGTCTATCACTCCTGGAATTCCAGAAGGGTGATTGGTAGATTCAAAGGATGCTCTCTACCCCTGGAGGGGCATTGGCTATCCAGGTGTCCTTTGTCCCTTAAGACCTCCTTGCCTGTGCCTGGTTGGTGGGCTTCCTTTCCCCTCCTCTCCTCCAGTTAAAAGGATGAGCGACCACGTGGCCGAGGAGTTCTGCTGGAGTTGTTATGAGATTCAGAGGCCTGCGGGCTAGAATAAATGTTCTGGATTAAACCTTCCATCAGAACTGACACCTGTACTTCACCAATGCCTTAAAGCTTCTTCAAAAAGGAAAACCTGGAGCGAGCATCCACGGAGGAAGCTCATCCCGCTGCTCCCAGAGCCCCGGCAAGCCCGGACTTGTCTTTGCGGTCCCAGCTGTATCACCAGCTAGCCAAAGGTGGCTCTGGGGTGAAACACCACAGCAGCCGCTATTTGGTTCAGCAGCAGGGGCCAGACAAGCCGGGGAACATCCTGACGGCAATATTTGACGCCAATAAGTATCCCTTCCAACAACTAGTTGTAGGTGAAGTTTGGCTTTTCTAACATCACACCTACTTGTATATGTGATGATTTCTAAATGCCTACTTGGTAGTCTGTATCTTCTACCTCCTAAATACTGAATTTTTGCATCTGAGTTCTGCCCTGGGTTCGTTGTCTTAAGTAGGTCTTGACTTCTCAAAGGTGTGCTACTAGGTGAAAGACCTCCAGAAAGAAACATGGACATTTTCTCTAGAAGGAAGTGTTAACCATTGCTGTTGGTAATTATGTGAAGAACAGAACAGAGAGGACTGGAATCTCATAGTATCTTCTAATTCTTATCCAAAGCAGGACCTGAATTAATGTTGAAAGTGGGTGGAAGTGCTATATTTTTAGGCTAGTGTGTTTCTGCCATAGAAACCAGTTTACTGCATACAGCAGACAACTGCACATGTACAGATTTGTGTTGATGAAATCTGTTAAATTTTTCATTTACAATTAGTGTAAGTACACTAATGGAAACCTAGAAAATGAATGTTTGCTAATATTCTTCATGTCTAAAACACGTTTCTGCCCTGCATGGGAAGAGTAATTTATTTTTCTTATTGTAGAGAAGAATGAGGAATACAGTTGTGGGTTTTCATGGATTTTGAGATAAATTTTTTGCACTTTTCCACATGCTTCTCTTACTTTGCTGATTAAATTTTGTTGTATTTATTACACAGCCATATTCATCTGGGTTTTGAATGAAAGTCCTTTTATTTTTTGTGGTCAGCCCATAATAATTCTGTGTGTTATCAAGAATCTGCAAAATGTCCCAGATGAAACATTAAAGAAGTGGTTTTCTCTTGCTGTTACTCAGATAGCTCAGAACTTCTTTCATTAACATGTGTACAAGGGTCCAGCAAACCACCCCAAACCAGACATTGGGTGTATTGCATGATTGTATTTCTGTTGTCTGTGCTCCACATCCTGTTATGTTTACTGCTGTTAATTAAGTTGGCTTTCCTGATGGTACTCTTAGCTTTCTATTGCAATTTCAGCTGTATGAAATGTCAGTAGGTGTGTGTTTAGGGCAGTAATATAGCTGCTGATTTATCCTTCCATTTGATTTGAAGCCAGCAGGGAGGAGGGAGAGAGGAGGCAGTGTAATAGTTTTGCATGATTCTAGACACCTTGAATAGCTGGCACTGTACAGAAACAGAGACTTGGATTCACTCCAGGGCCACCACTTTTGCAGCCACAGGAAGGGCCTGTTTGCAGATGTAGTTCAATGCTAGAACATAAGTGCACGGTTTGTGTCATGAAGGAAGACATCAGTAGTTATCAGACCATCTGTATAAAAGGCAGCAGAAACCCACCATTGCTCAGTCCCATGTGGCCTTAAACAATAACAGTGCAGAATGTCACTATTTGCTTCAAAAGTCAGTGCCCTTGAGGTGGCTTACTCCTTGCTCTAAATAAGAGACTAAAGTTACCCATCAGGTAGGTACCTTGCCACAAACTGGAATTCCCTTCAATGGATCAGTTATCTAAAGCAATCTGGGGTGAATTAGGCTGCCAAATTAACACCCAGCTCAACTTGCTAGGAGTAAGTCCTGGAGAGGGTTTTAGTATCTCAACTTTCACAGGCCATCAGAGAGGTGATGGACCTAATTTCAGATTTAAAGCTCAGGATGATTTTGGAGTTGGAGGCTGATCAGGTATAGGCAGCTAATTCTGAGAAAGGTGATGAAGGAGGAAAAGAAGGCATTCTCTGTCTTCTAGTGGGGTACTCTGAGACCAGACCTCCCCTGGCTGAGGTGGGGCAGAGAACCGAGTCCCATCCCCTTCTCGTTTCCAGAGGATCTGATAACCACAGATGCGATTTACCATAAGTGAGCCTCACTTTTTCCTCTGGAGGGTGTTTGGTTTGAAATACTCATCAGGTCTTAATTCTTCTGTGTCCTAGGCAAGAACCATAATGAGAGGCTGAGAATCAGTTTATTCTGTCTTCCTGTCAGTGGGACAGGAAGGGTTGCACCTGGTTTGAGCTTCAGCGGACAGTGTCAAAGTACATCTGACACCTAAGAAATCTTGAAGTTCTAACCCTTTCTAAGTAGGGAAACCCTAAATTAAAGTTTTGAAAGACTTGGTGGCACTTAACAGTTGGCCGTTACTACCCAGTCCTCCTCTGCATTTGATCATGCAGTGGCTCGGTGCAGGAAAAAAAGGTTTACGATGAATTAGTATCTTGAGTATCTTAAATTGAGGGAGACAGAAAATTCCTGGATACTCATTGCCCCCTGCCAGCAGACTGCTTATGATTTCCCAAAGCAGGGATGAGATGCAGTAGGAATGCCAGCCCATGGGAGCAGCTTGAGATACAAAGAACTAATCATCTGTTTTATAAGGGGCCTGATGATTAACTAGAAGTCCTCATTCCTGTTGATACGAGAAATTTACAATTCTACCTCCAGAAAATTCAAACTTGTCATTATCTGTGGCTTACTTTTGTCAGAGCCTTAAGCAATGCCATTTCTCAGCTTTGTTCTGTGAAATAAAAGCCTGCATCCTGTGTTGAAAAATGGTTGTTTAAGGCTCCATATACTGCCAAAACCCAAGCCATTGCAATTCTTGTGAGGTTCTGCCACAAGGGGAGCAGAGAAAATTTCTAGATGGAGATGTGCTGCCCAGAAAGCCATGCAGTGGTACTTTACAGACAGCAAAGAGAGTTCCTCTGTAGGGTGGCTTTCTTCTTGGGATCTGGGAAGAGAAGGCTGAAATTATGGTAAACGTTTGGGTAGAAGAAGAGGGTGAGAAGGATTGGTTTGATAGGAGCACCTGATCAAATACTTCTCATTCCATCAGAAGCGAGGGGTGGCTTTGCTGTATTCTGCTGAGTTCTTGCACAGATATGGTATTTATAGGCTCTTCACCTAAAGAGTAATTGAGAAATAAGCCCTTTTTCAGCTGTTGCCTGCTCTTGTTTCTCATGTCTGTGTGAAGGACAAGAGCCAAGTATCTTGTCTTGTAGGAGATTTTAGTTGTGTCAAAGCAGACAGGACTCTAATCTGAGCAAATATGGTTTCTGTCTCAGTTGTTTCTACTCTGTAGAAAAAAATTACCTGACAGCCCTTTTCCTTTTTTTTTGACTTACAGTTTTTTTATGTAGTTAAGGAATGTGTGACTTACCAAGTACTTAGATAACTATTTCTCTAGTCCTCTCCTTGGTACCAGTAGCGGTGATTTTACTCTCAAGTACAGCTATGCTGAGGTCACAGCTCCGTTTGTCCATGAAGCAGCTGTATTTATTATAATAAATTTACTTATTCATATTTATTAGACCTGGGTTTTACGAGGCACTGTTATTGCATATGCTGAGAGATCACGCTTGCTACTTATAAGAAGATAAATGCTTTTGGGTGCTGAGAACCTATAACTGCAGGTGACTGTGGTGGAATCGTGTCTGCTGAAAATTAGGCCAAGGAGACACAAACAACCCTATGACCAAGGCCGGAATGCAGATGTTCCCTACAACTCTGCTCTACCAGCCAAAGACCTTGCCTGTCTTACTGCTCCTCAAGCACTTGAATGAATGCCAGTGGAAGAATGTGGCCTTTGTCTTGCAGCATCTTGCTGGAGAGAGATTAAACCACTTTGGGACTCAAAAATAGTTACTTAGTTGGGACTTCTGAATGTGGAGTTGGATTCTCTTTCAATTTCTATGTTCTGTGGGCACCTGTAGCAAAACAGATTCCTTGGAATAAACTCTCCATTGTGTGGTGGTCTTCCCCATGTCTATTGCAGCCAATAGTCTGCCTTTCCTTAGACAGCAGTGCAGGCAATGAGTTTGCTTTGTGACTACTTTTTATGGAAAGATGGAAATGCACTTACGGAATGTCTGAAATTAATAAAAGTTTAAGTAAACTTGGTAGAAAAATAGCTTTCTCAATTACATTGTACACCTTCAGTTGATCTTCCCCATTTTTTGTCTGTCAGATCCAACTCTTGTGGCTGTGTACCTCAGTGACATCATCACTCCTCATTGACAACACAGCCACGACTCAGTTTCATCAGAACTGTTCATGCTAGTCATTTTGTGGTGATTGCCTGCTTTTTTTCTTTTTGTTTCAAGGCTTATTTGTTTTTTCCTCTCTTCCGCATCACTGTATCCTGGCAGCTGAGTTGCAAGCAGATTAGATTATTTTATTTTTGAAACTTCTTTTGTCCTAGAACAAGTAAATGGGTATGCACACTTCAGCTGTCTGCTGTCATCTGTTCCATGGGAGCAGATCTGAACCTTCTTACTTTGAATGCTCAGCATTGAATCAGCCTGGAGATGACCCAGCCTCAGCAGTTCATCCCTTACACTTCTTATGAGGACTCCTGGTCTTTTGCCTGTGCCAATATTAGGGTCGCATCTGGTACTTCCTTAGCTTCATCTTATGCTACTACCAACCCCCAAAATATTTCCTTTGTGTTCTTAGCTTTGGTCTACTGCTATATTTTCAGTTACACAGTCCCCTGAGTCCCTTTAGTTTTCTTGCCCACCACTCCAAAACTGCTGGTGCTTCTTGTATTTCAGTGAATCCCAATTTGTATCATAGGACTTGCAGATACGTGCAAATGACTGGTATGGGGACGTGACTATGACCGGTATGCAAGCTTTTTTTTTTAATTCATGTCAGGATTGACCAGAACAAGATGAGGTTAGAGATGATGCATTATACTGTATCTTGTTGTTGATGTGGCATTGTGGTTTTATTTCATCCACTCATCCTCTGTCTCTGTGTCTACAGTATGGTTTCTGCCACTACATGTGGATTGACAATTTATGTTTTGTTTCACTCTTCCAAAATACATTACTAATCAAATATCTTAAATCTTAAATAGGGTTTTGGCCCATATTATGCAAAACATATAGAGAAAAAAACCTAAGAATACTACAGCTTCCATTTCAAAGACATGGTAATGGTAGGGAATGCAGCTCTTGGCTGGAGCAGCTCTACTGGGAAGGGATTTGTTCAACTGTGTAGATGCAGGTAAAATTGGAGAAGAGCTATTGGACCATTTAATTGAGCAGCTATTATCCACAGGACACATGCAAGTAACTCTCTGCTTTGCTTGCCCATTAAGGAAGAAAGTTCAGTGCCATGATTTAAGCGTGAACCCAGAGAAAAACCTTGTCCCTCTGACCTGACATGCTATGTAACTTTGATCTGTGACACAGCAGTTCCTTGGTGTGCCAGCACTTCAAGACATTGGACATGCACATCCTTTCATTCCATTGAATTGTGAATGAAAAGATGTATCTTCTAAATCATAAATCCCATTGCAGACAGTTTTTGAAAGAGAGACTATTCTTGGTGAAGTTGCAGATTAGCAAAGCAACTAATTATGTCTTATCCTATGTCATAAGTTAACTTTTGATCAATGAAATTAACATTGCCCTAAGGAAGCGGAGTTCTTGGGATCATCAGTGATCTGTGAAAGAGGGAAAGTGACTTCAGAAGAGTCTTCTTCAGATGGGTTCAGTCTAGTTCTGGTTGATAGTAAGGCTTATTCTGTTTCAACTGGCATTGGGCACACTGCTCCTTCCTTGTAATGCGAAGCCAAAGCATGGGTTCAGTTTTTAAAAAATGCATACCAATTCAATATTCAATAATATGTGCATGTGCTTAATTATGAGGGTTTTGTAATGCACTAGGGTCTTAATTCTGCTGTGATTTACTGTCAGGCAGTGAGCGATCATCAAAGACTGATAATACTTAAGCTTGCATGTTACTCCATTAATAAGCTGATTTTGTTGTTGACTTTTGCCAGCTAATAAGTATGGCTTTTGTAGGTAAGTTAATTGTCATGTAATTGGGATCAATATTGTCAGGAGTTGTGTTGTTTTTCCTTAGCACATTGAATCAAGAACAAGAGGTCAGCAGAACTTTCGCTGTAGCCTGATGGCAGTATCAGCAAATGGAATGTTCAGTCTTCCAGTCCTTTTTGGTGCTACTATCAAGTCAAGTGGTGGGGAGTACAAACAGCAGGTTGGCAACATCCTTGATTCCAACCTTGATTCCAGGCTCCTATATGGGTACATATGTCCATTCTCAAAGGCACACAAAATAAAGCGCCTGTTTGGTTTTATGGGTAAAAAGTGGCAAAGTTACCAGTGTCAGATGTCAAAGGGTTGTGAGGATTGTGGTACTGGTTTACTTTCACAGATCCACACAGCAAATGCAGTGCTCTGCCTGGGATGAGGTGGCTCAGAAAGCTTACTGACTGCCAGGAATTGGAGCCATGATGAGAGACTACTCCACCCTTTCCATCACGGTTTTCAGCCATTTGAAAGTTCAGTCACCTGAAACTTCTCTTTGATGGCCTGTTTGTCAGTCAGTGGTCTCAGGAGTGGCATAAATATTCTGCCGTGTAACCCTTCTGCCTTCCAGCTTGTGCTTTAGCTTTCTTTTTCAGGAATAAAAGCTGAGCCATTGAGACTATAAAAATGGTGCTGACTCCATTTTTAATGCTAACCTGAATAACTTAAAGATAAAAAATAGACTGAGGTACTATATTCCTCTACAGATGCTCCTTTAATTTTAGTGGTTTGAATGACCATAATTATATATTCTAAAATAGCCATTTCCCATCTCTTTTGGCTCTGGAGAAAACGGGTACAAAATAAGCAATGCAAGGGTGTGCATGGGGGACATGTGTGTGCAGTCTCTGTGACCTCTCTGTTTAAATTTTACTACAGGTTACTCTTGAGGCTCTGGGAAATGGAGCCTCCACTCCCCATACTGTGTGGAGTCAGACGTAGGTGTCTGGACTGACAGAGCCAGTGTGTGGAGGCAGAGATAAAGATGGCTCACATTCCTAAAATCCTTCTTTTTATTTTTGTCCTAATGGACTCAAGAAAGGCTTCTAGATTTGCCTCTAGAAAGGCTGTTTCTTCTCTGCTCTTATGGCCTAACAAAATCCTTGCTGTGCAGCATCAGCTGAAGGGGCAAGTACCCATCACCATGGATGAAGTGCTCTAACCAAAGCATATTGAAGGGCAAAGGGGTACCATATACACTGGTGTAACAGAAGGCAGCAGCTTCCTGCCCGTTTTGTAAGGAACCTGCATCTGTCCTTGACTTCAACATATGTCTTGAAAGCTCCTGTTGGGTTGAATCACTGTGGAAACATGGAGGAATACTTAATTTCTTGGTCCCACTGGGACTGAAGCTAATGCTGACTTGCTAAGCCTTGTTAGTAGTTATTTGAGGTTTTGTTAGCTTTCAGTATGAGCAGTTGTCAGGGTCTTGGGAAGCTTTAAAGAAGAAAAATTGAAGATGGATCACTTCCAGGTTCAGTGACAGCAAAGTGGGTGTTTTCTCTTTTGGCATGAGCAACTTCCTTGGCCTGAGTCTCAAACTGTGTGTCTGAGTCTGTTAATGAACCCTGCCATGGTGATCATGTCAGATCCTCCCGCTTGCCTCAGTAAATCCTACTTATTTGTCATCAGAAGAACATGTAACTGTTCTCTCTTGCAAAACAACTGATTATGTACCCATAGAGCATCATCCTCTGGCCCCAGTAGGAGGCTGAAGCCTATGTGACAATGTATTTTCTGAATGAAGCCTTGTTAATTGAGCATGTAAATGTGTAATTGTCTGTAGAATTAATCAATTAACATGGGTTTGGTTTGCATACAAATATGGGAGCACAGTAATACAGTTGAGCAAACCGTCCAAGATCAGCTGCTTAAATATGTGCATTCTGCAGACAGATGTGAACACCCTTTAAAAAACCAATCCAGTCAGTAGTTGTGGTCATCTTTTTTTTTTTTTTTTTTTTTCTTTCTTTTTGTATGTGGATATACTAATACGCTTATTTTTATCCAAATCTGTAGCATACCAGAGATTCTGTGTTAACTTAGTCCTTTTCCCTACTAAGTAGGCTTCATTGGTGTGGGAATAGGAGTTGCCATAGGAATTGTTCAGAGATTGCCCTTAATTTATGTGCTTGCTTTTCATGAAGTAGTACCTTGTGCTCACAATGATTAGTGCCAGAATACCTTTAAAAATGTTCTGTGCATGTGAAATATTAATTTGAAGTGTGGGGTTTTTTTAGAGGAAAGGCTGCATTAATAATGGGAGTTGTTGACAGTTGCAGTCCAGTGCAAGTTCTGAGAAGATAAAAAGGGCATAAAATTTGCTAACGGTGGTACAATTGGAATTTTCTCTGAACTCAGTGGTTTCTCTGCTTGGAAGCTGCTGATTACAAAGAAAAGGTGAGCTGGAAGTTTTGTTCTAGCAGTTCTTGTCTGTTCCAGTGAATAAAACTCCAAACATCTGTTGGGGGTCTGTAGTGTTCTCTCAATATGAAAGAAAACACAGTGATCCTGCTTTTCTTTATAACTTGTCCTTTTTTATAAAGAATTGAATACCATATTCAGCCTTTTTGAGGTGGTTTGAGATTAAGTATGTAGGAAGATAGTTTCAATAACATGGAAAAAGTTCCTGAATATAGGGGTAGAGCTGTGCCATGTATATGATTGACAGCTGTATCCAGGCAAGGGTAGTCTATTCTTAAAATAATGCTTTGGTCGGGGGTGTGAATGGTGTCAGGGATGCCATTTTAATCTGAGCGACAACCACTCCTCTAACAACCCTGTCTCTACTTCTCTGCAGATGTCGCTCCTATGAGGATTGCTGTGGCTCAAGATGCTGTGTAAGAGCTCTCTCTATCCAGCGACTGTGGTATTTTTGGTAGGTCCAGGGCATTTTGGAATTCTGTATTTGTCCTCATCTTGTTGGTTGGACTTAAATCAGGATGTCGCCCGCCTTGGTATTTTAAAGGACAGTAGGTACAAGTATGTAGGAAGGTATAGAGTGCATAGAAATGCATGGATTTTGGTTTTTTCTTGTAAAATTCTCCTGATGTAGTAAGAAAACACTGAAAAAGGAGGTTAATCTTGTCAGGTTGACCTTTCCTGCTTCTGCATCCTGCTGCTTTGTACAAACAGCAGTTCTACTTTTACCCAGAATTGCTGAATTCTTTATGCCTTTCCCAGCAACTACCAAGCAGCAACATTCTTCCTTTTTTTGGGGCTCTGAGTTTTAAAAATGGATCATATAAGCAGGATTGTGCTTTTAGGCAGGGTTTAATATATTCTTGCCAGCTGAATCAAGGCTTTAAAAATGAAGAGAAGGACATTTATGATATGAGGATTTCACTGGAGATGACAGCAAGGGAAAAGAAGGCAGAAAGACTGAGCTTGTGAAACTAGCAGCTCAGTAATCTGGGTAAAGCTTAAACTAATCACTGTTATATGAATAATGAAAAAATAAGGTAAATTCCTTTTGGAGTGGAATTTAAGAAAGCACCTGACTAAAACCTTCTCTTAACAGTCAAGAGAAAGCAAATACTCTTCTAGAAAACCTGATTTCAGGCATTTTAATGCAGAATTTGAAGACTCATTAAAGAAAAAGCTTTTAAAACTGAAACAAATAAACTCTGAAAAACAGAAGCCTGGTGTATACTATAATACAGAGATTTCCCAAAGCTGACTCTGGGATTTCAGTGTACAATCCTCACTGATATAAGTGAAGAGCTCTCTATCTCAATCCCTGGGATGACACCACAAATCTCTGTTTTTCTGTTCAGAAAAAAATCCTTTGCAGGAACGCTGCTAAAGGGTAATGTATTAATATTGGCTCAGGGAAAAAGAACCTCCTCCTGCTCTCATTTCTAATGTTGAAACAAGAACAGAGCCTTTGCATGAAATAACTCTTGCTGCCATGCTGTGCCACACTCTTCCTCTCAGACATCTGGGAATTCTTCAGAAGAGATAAGCATGGTGTGTCGGCTTGCCTCTGGCCAACTTCCTTCCCTTCCAAAAAAACCACAGTTGTCATTGTCTTCCAATATAAGGCTATGAAACAAGATGGCAGTTACAGGCAGAAGAACCATTCCCATTTACAAGAGCTTGCATGAGTGTCTTAGTTTAGAAGATAGGTGTCTGCTAAGGACAAACAGGATCCTCTCCTGGAATGGAGAATGCAAAACTCCTCTCTCCAAATTGTTATAATTTTGGAATTAAGGGGCTCTCAGGCAAAGATGTGAGGATATGGATAACAGTTCTTTACTTTTGTTTAGCAAGGCAAAACAGAACAAGAACTATGATACGAACAACAGACAGAACCAGGGAAACAGTCAGTTTTCTCTGCTGGTGGCACCCTTTCCCTATGGGCAGGGAGTGAGGCTGGAGTGAGGAGTCCTGGGATGCTGGAGATGGATCAGAAGCTCCCCGGCGGTGGCTGGAGCTGCAGCAGTGTCCCGGCAGGGCAGGGGGTGTGGGCTGAGGCGTGGAGAACACTGGGAGCAGGAGCGAAGGAACAGCGCGTGGTGGGGACGGGGGCAGAAACTGCAGTCGCCTGGCTCTTAGCAAGGCAGAGAGTGGCGAGGTTCAGAATTCCCAGGGTACACACGAAGAGACGGCAGCAGGAAATCCCGAACTGAGCTCCAGCGGTGCTAGTGAAAATCTCCCTGAAGTCTAGAAACCACAGCCTGGCTGTTCCCTTCTCCAGCCAAGCACTCCCCCACAGAGAAGTGAAAACCAGGTGCTCACCCTCTCCCCCCACTTCATCCACTTCTTTTGTCTTTCTTAAGTACCCATAAGTGCCCAGTGATTAGTTCCCTAGCAACTTAACGGGAAAAAATTCTACAAGAAGACCTAACCACACAACAATGAGTCACTGGAGTGACCGATAACTGATGAAGGAAACACAGTGATGAAAGCTGCTGTCTGATGAACAAAATCTTGCTACATGTTCTTGTTTCCACCACACCAGGGCAAGGAAATGATGAAGACAGTTTAGTTAGGTTGGAAAAGATGCTGAGAGGAGGAGAATGGTAGCTAAATTAGGTCTTCATTTATGGAGAATGTGACATCTCATGTAGGAAGCACAAAACAAAGTCTGTCGCTATCAGTACTGAATGCTTCAGTCTTCTGGCTTGAGCTTAAGTGCCAGCTGCCATATTTCCCATAGGAGATGAAATTTTAATGGTAATTTAAGAGTATCTAAGATTCTTCTTTTAATGGCAAATGCAGAATAGTATTCTTCTCTCCACAAACATCATGAGCATCCTAGATGCTCTAAGCCAAGGGCCTGCATCAAAGACGCACAGTTTGAAACTGTACTGACCTGGAATTTCAGTTTAGCATTCCAGTGGCCAGGGTCAGGTGTTGTTATATTTGGCCAATTATCCCTTCATTAAAAAAACCCCAAACAATATTAAATGTAGCAGCAATTTTAATTAAGTAAAGTATTGACAATAGAATTTGGTTAAAATAAGGGATAATTTGGTTCCAATAATAGCGCATAAGCAAATAATAACCGCGGGGTACGGAGTGCAGGGTCCCTGGACCCCTGCCACCTCACGTACAAGTTTGCCAGACAAAAATTCCCCTTTTTATGTCCCATGTTGATACCATCTCCTCCCATTTTCGATTCATCACATTTCTACCTCCGCCCTCATCACCACCTTCACTGCGCATGTTCCACCACTCTTTTAGGTGGTCGCACCACCTTTTGGGGGTCGTCTCTGATGAAGGCCTCTCCTCTTCCTCGGTGTCCTTTGAGTCACCTTTGGGTTACACATGCGCACCAAGCTGGTGTAATATGAGCCAAAACTATCATAATGGAAGCCAATATTATATTTAGGCATCAAAGCAATAAATCTCGTATAGTTAACATCTTCCTGGGACCCAACCAGATTTTCCCTTCTTTCTGTTAATTTTTAGTAACTGTTATCTCTTGCTTTTTCCTGTCTTGAACATCTGCAGGAAAAAGGGGGGGGTGGAACCCCTCCTCTCTCTTTCTTGGCATTACACCTTTTAACTGTTTAATTATGTCCTAGTATTAACTACTGTATCAATATTGATTACTGTTTCAGTTTTATCAGCACGAATCATATCCATTTATTACAGTGTGAACCTGAACTTTTCAAAAGTTTTTGTGTTTTACTTTTGGGTTACATGCCAGAGAACATTGACAATAGTACTAATCGTTGAAGATGGACATAATATATTCGTAAGTACTCCATGAGTGCTACCCAAATGACAGACCTGCTCTTAAGAGTATTATAGGTAATAAAACGATAAAGCCGAATTAATAATAAAATAGGTTTTCATTTCGAGACTGAAATTCGGTCGTCGACAACCACAATCAAAGGGACAGCATCGAGCCCGGGGTCGATGCTGGGTGAACTATGATCCGAGCTCTGTTGCCTCAGATCCCCTCTGTTCACGAATGTCGTCTCTGCTGGGATAGTTTTTATACAGTTTTTTTTTTGCTTGGTGCAGAGTTTCTCCTATTCTTTCGTGATTTCACATATTCATGTAGTCTCCTTTTCTCTGTGCTGGGCTGGACAAAGTGTTTCTGGGAAGCCATGAATGCTGTTCATCAAGTTAAGGGACGTGGTATTGGAATGCACGTTCTTGACGACTCTGGATATCTTGATTGTCGATACTTACCGGGTATTCATCGCTTGGGTGTTTCCTGGACTGTCCCAGGAAAGGCTCATTTCCGCAGGAGTCACGTCTTTTTGTTTGTTAATTAGGTCTTTCTCTCAGCAGGCATTTGTTTCACAATTCTAGTAAAGCAATCTTTTTCCTGGTTCTGACTGGTGATGTTTTTAAACCTTAAGAATTTCTCTCACAGGTACAACTTTATTTCACATATATTTTAAATAAGCACGAATTATTCCATAACATATATAACAAGAGGCAGCCTATTTAAGAAACCATATTAGAAGTTGTAGGCTGATGTATTCTCAGGGAACAGTCTGGATTTAAATACTGCCTGAATGTGCAGGTTTTGACTTCCTTCTTCTTTTTGCCTAGGTTCCTTTTGATGATGGGAGTTTTGTTCTGTTGTGGAGCTGGTTTCTTTATCCGAAGGCGGATGTACCCTCCTCCATTAGTAGAAGAACCTACTTTTAACGTGTCTTACACCCGACAGCCTGTCAACACTGCATCAGGTCAGAGACAGCTCATACAAGTTTCACTGGTTTCTTACTTCGGCCAACACATTAAAAAAAGGGTGCGTTTTGAGATTTTGTTTCATTGATTTTTGGAAACTGCAATTTGTATGCGGGATTGCACTGCACTAAAACATGCAGCCTGAAGTGAGTGATGTCTTCAGCCTTTCCAACAGCATAATTCAGTGTACGGGAAGTGGTTTTGAAGCACACGGGGTGACAGAACTTTCAGTTCTGTTTTGGTTCCTAATACCTTTACAGGTGTGTGTCCATTCATGGAAGGAGGCTAGCAAGCTCTCCCTCTGCAGTGTAGACAAAATGTAAGTGTCCAAATTAACAGTCGCAGGAAGAAAGAGTTCTAAATACAATTGATAA
The DNA here is from genome assembly GCA_013400255.1 of Sitta europaea. NCBI lineage: Eukaryota > Metazoa > Chordata > Aves > Passeriformes > Sittidae > Sitta > Sitta europaea. The sequence goes on from VXBS01009433.1 coordinate 85,717, forward strand.
CATCTGGTAGAGGTGAAGGAAAGCATAGCATTTTCTTCCACAATCTGGCCATCTTGCAAGTATCTTTGATTTGCCTTCAGTGTTCCGTGCTGCAGTTTTTCTGTGGCAAAGTAGTCTTTTTCCCCTTGTTAGTCTGATTGCTGTCTCTCTGGTAAGAAATAACTATAAGCATCAGGAGGAATGATGATACCTAGTGAGGGCTTCTCTGGTAAAATTGCTTTCTAAGTTTGTAATTATTCCCCTCTAGTAGCTAGTTCCAGTTGGGAACTGTCCTAGGCATAAATGGTTAAAAAGATGTTACAGACACAAACTAACACTTTACTCACCTTCCTTATTTAAAGCCTACGGGGTTTGTTTTTAGGGCTACCATTCTGCATCTGTTTTTATCCTTGACTGAACACAGAGTATTTTTCAGCTGGTGGGGAGCCAATCCAACTAGAATAATATTTTTAAGCCTGAAAAACAGCCTTGAATTTATGTGAACAGGAAGTGTCTTTGGCCGGATTGATAAACACCAGATTTAAATTTAGAACACAGTTTTACTCTTTCATAGTGCTTCATGGAACATAAATTGTGGCAAATATAAAATAAGCACAAGCTCTTTGATGACCTGATTATGGGACCTGCTTCCAGACTGTTATTACTGTTACTTAAAAGCTTTGGGCTCTGAATTAACCCTACCATTTATTTTATTTTTTATTTTTGGTTTTTCTGCTATTCTAGAAATATTTAACAGCAAAAGCAATGAGAATTAATATTCAAGCAAATTCCCATTTTCCACTAGTTACTCTGCTAGATTTGGTACCAGTAGCCAATCTGCTGTTAAGGTGGAGCCCTCAAAATGTGGCTCATTGCCTGTTTCCCTCCTTCCCTGCAGAGAGAGAAGCAGCATCTTTTGCCATTCCAGCAACATCTGCTGGGAGTGCTTCTCTGGGAGCTTGACTGGGAGAACGGGAGGGCAAGATCCCTTAGAAGCTGTGTCATTATAGGAAACACAGACTGGCAACAAAAGAAGAAAACCTGTTGCTCAGCCATGACTTTCTTCCCAGTCCATCTTTATTTAAAGAGACTGAGATAAAGAGAAAAAAACTAACTTCTGTCTTGAGATAGACTGTGACTTCAGTTGCGTTAAGTCATCTTCCACCACTCACTGTGATATCGGAGAAGGGTTACACACCAGCTTTGTTCTTATGGCAGCAATCACTATTACTCCTTATGTCATAGCCAAGGAAATTTGAGTGTTTGACCATACATTTCCTTTCCTTGTCCCTGCAGGCTCTGATGCCATTTCCTAAACTGAATCTATGCAAAGCAATCTTGTACCATTGTGTTAGCCAGCAGTAACTGGCTTGGCTCTTTGCTTCATGCAGGTTCTCCTCTAAACTGTATCGTGCCTAGGATAGGAGGGAAATTATCCGTCTGAGCATCACTCTGGCTTATCAGCAGATCCAGGACAAAATAATCTCTGAAGTCTTTTTGTAAGACTTGACACCTGAGTCAGGGCCACAATAGAGACTCCTTTGTCCATCTGGGATCCCATACCTCTCCTCTCTGCAGACTGAAAAGCTTTCCTGTCACAGCAACTGGACAGGGCTCACTGTTTTCCCTTTCAAATGGTAGTTGCTTGGGGCAGTGGTACCCTTTGTTTCATTAAGTGATTTCCACTGGATGGAAAACTGAAATTTTTGGTAGTACCTCAAGAGGTGAATGCAGTCCTGCCAGTCTGTTTTTTTCTGGAGGGGAGAAAGACACTACTTGTCTTTAGTCTGATGAACGCTTTGAAAAACCTTGTCCAAGTATGCAGAACACAGGCCCTGGAAGAGCACAACCTGATGCCTCTGCTGTTGCTGATACCTTTTCTCTCCTTTTCTTTCTTTCAGGGTCACAACAACCTGGAGTGCCGTATTACACAGATCCAGGTGGACCTGTGATGAATCCCATGGCTATGGCTTTCCATGTCCAGCCCAATTCCCCACAAGGAAACCCGGTTTACCCACCCCCACCTTCCTATTGCAACACACCACCTCCCCCCTATGAGCAGGTGGTGAAATCCTCCACGTGAGGACTCTGGCTCTTTGACCGGACTGTCTGAGAAGAAGGTGCAATTGCAAAATGACTAAGATGGAGGGCACTTGCCCTTTTGAACACTTGCTAGTTCTGCAAGTCCTCTCTCCTTCCCTTCCCTGCTCCTTTCCTCATTAAAGTTACTTGCAAAGGGGTGATTTAAAAATTTTTTTTCTTTTTTCTTTTTAGTAGAAGTGGATTTTTTCTTTGTTTTCAAAATGTCTTTATAATGATTTTAATGGAAACCTATATTTAAAACCTGTATGTCTTTCTCTTTATTTATTGTTCTTTTTAATCAAGGTTTTAATTGTGTCATGGCAGGTTACTGGTAGCAGTTCTTGCAACCCCAGAGTGATGTGCAGCCTCTTAAGACCCCACAGTAGAAATGCCCTTGGCTAAGGGAAACGACAGACAAAGAGGATAAAGGTAGAAGCAGCAGGGCAATGACTTTACGAGAAATTGTGACTACCATCTTTTGCTTTTACAATTTAGTTCTGATGTATAACAGAAAGATGGTCTGACAAAAGTCACTGTGACTAGAGTTACCAGTATTGGTTGAGTCATGGCAGGGCTCTGCCAAGTGCCCTAGAAAAGAGGGAGTTGTTACTTTAAATGATACATCCAAAATTAAGGACTGGGACATAAGTGTTTCTTGTCCATCACCTGGACTTTACCTGTGTGTTTGGCATCTTGGCTCCCCTTGTTTTACCAGCACTAAGATTGTATGAAACAGACAATGACCTAGATGTTGGAACAAGAGGAAGGCATTATGGCCTCAGAGCTACTTGTACCTCTTGACAGAACAGTTAGAAACACTGAAATGTGTAAGTTTTCTTCCCTAAATTGGAAAATATTTGCAGTAAGAATGGATGGGAGCATTGGTACAAGTTTACTCCCTTTGGCATTGATGGGAGTTTAGTCCCTGAGAAATAATATCTTCCATTATAGTATCATTGCTGCCACAGAGAGTACCAAGTAAGGCTGTCATCTGAGGTGACACATCAGTAAATCTGCTCTCCTCTCTAGATCAAAAAAAAAACAACTTTTTGGGACAGGTTCTTAATAGCATTCTTTGACCTGATGCACATATAGTTTGGCTTTCAATATCTCTTAGCTCATTTTGTTGTGAGTGCTTATGGCCAACCCACTGAGTGACCACAAATTAACATCTTCACATAAGCACAGAGCCCCTTCGCCTCTCAGGGCTCTCACACTCATCCATGTCTAGCAAAAATTTGATGTTGTTCTGAAACATGACTTCGTACTAATGGGAACTCCTCCCTTTGTGCATATTCAGTCATGTCACTGCGCAGTGATGAAAAGAAGATGCCATTGCCTCCTGCTGCTGAAGGACCTGCAAAATAGCTGAGGGTCAGGAGTCCCATGTAGTCTTTTGGATACCATGTGAATGCTCCTGTGTGATGCCAGCCAGGGCACAGAGGCCTCACTGAGGTGGTTTGGAGTAATCTGAAGACCTGTGTTGCACAGGGAGCCTAAGCTTTATTGCGCTGTTGTTCTGTGCCAGTGGCTTCTGACAACTTGTTTCTAGGTGTCAAGCTGGATTTGCAAAACATCCTGTTTGCTGTGAATATGAGTGTCTAACAGAAAAACTTGTAAGGGCCACTGTTTCTGCTGCTGGAGTCCATAGCCATCTGGAGCAGGACTCCAGCACTGGAGGAGTTCATTCCTGCATACCTGACTTGGGTGAAATTGTAACCAAGGCTTTTCCTTACTGTGCATGATAATAAGGGACAAAACAAAGTACTTCTGTGTGGGTAGTCTTAGGCTTGAGGGACACTTCAGATAACAAAAAAGTGTATTTTATTGTTGAATACGAGGTCCATCTGCATATCACAACTGTATATATTTTCTGAATTAGCTTGCACTTGAAGTGTAAAAGCTGTGTATGTGACTGATTACAGCTTTGTTTACAGAGCATAATTTTTAAAAAGCAATTCCAACCTTTTCCTGTCAATAGAAATGGCAACAGACCTCATGTTGATAGATGCTTTTAAGTCCTTTTATATTATGAATTGTATCTATGACAGCTGGAATTGTTCTGGACACATTGAATAGAAGCCTTTTTACAGTGAAATTCAACTTCAGGTGAAGTTTTCCTGAAGTCTGGGTCATTTATTTCCTAGTTTTGATGGATGACACTACCTCGTACAACACAAAGAATTCTCTGCTAGCAAACTTGCATGGTCTTTCCTTGAAAACACAACACCTGCATGGCTGTCTGTACGCATTAATTGCAAATTGTTTACATGCATTTCCTCTAGTTGCCACGCCAATTCCAACAGGATTTTTCTTGGCAGTGGTAATGCCTTAGGAGCTTTGCTAATGTGAACTTCCCCATGGGGATTTGGTGCTTTATCTGCTTGGATTCTCTGGATGCAGCTACTGCATCCTCTTTCAAACACAAGAGAGATTTTGGTGCCTTGCTGATGAGGCAGGTTAGTGTTCTGACTGAAAAATAAGGTTGGTTGTTATGGCTTGGAGCCCTTGGGATGTGTGGAGCACTCCCCTGCCCCTTCCCAGAGGCACTGGACCAGTGTGCAGCTGACTCCCAGCTGGTCTTTGAGATCTTCCTGACTACCTCCGGAAGGTGATTTTTATGTCTTGTGCCTGTCTGTCTCCTGGTTCTTGCAGTGAGGTTTGATCAAGGGGGTTAAACCCCTTGACAGGGCTTGGCCAGAATGGAGATGATATAGTGGAGCCACTGAACCTGGGCACTTTCAGGGAAGCCAGGAACATGACCTTGAGGTCCTTTCTTCAGTTATGCACCCACAAAATGTGTCTGGTGTACCTCTGAGGAGGCAGAGAGCAGGCAGGGAAGGATGCTCTGCCCCTGTGACCTGGCAGCAGGAAGAATGAGAAGGGGTTCGGTGCCCTTCTGCTGAAATCTCCAATTACTCTGCTTTTTGAGAAGATGTACCACCAGAGACTCTTGGTTCACCTTGCCTGTAGCTGTGGTGGGGCCTGTGTTTCATCACTTTGCAAAGTGATAATGTAGTGACAACTTTTTATGGTTTGTGGATGTTTTTTATTGTTTTTTTTCCTTTGGAGCCTCTGTGGCAGCTTACACTGCTGTAACAACAGCTGAGATCATATATTCCAAAAGGGTATTCTGACCATGTGAAGAACCAAAGGAGGTATTCTTTTTTCCCTGCTTTAAAAAAAAAACAACTCCAAAACCTCAGAAAGGTTAGCTTCATATACATATTTTCAAAACTTCTGGCACACGGGTCAGCCAAGAAGCCGTAACACTTTTTCAGATAGTGAAGCCTATCTTTTTCTGACCTAATATTGCTAATTCAGTAGGTGAGCCAGGATGCCTTTGTAGGCCCTGTGGCTGTGGGAGCCCTCCCCTCTGATGCCCTGTCACCAGGAGCTGAGCTGCCTTACAGTTTGTACTATTTGACAGGGAAACTAATAAAGAGACACCATGCAGGGCAAGATCTAGCATGAGGCAGCTTTTACAAAGCAACTTCTAGGTAAGAAGGCAATTAAAGATGAGAGGTGCAACTGGCAGCCACTGTTCCAAGCTGCAAGGTGAAGGGGATAGCAGAGAAGGCAGAGGGACCAGAGAAAAATTAAGCAGTCCTGCCTTCCTACACAAATGTTATTTTAGCTTTTTGAGGTGAGAGAAGTCACAGGGATGGATGTCTCTACCTGTCCCACTATGCTTCTCTCCTGCTGCCCAGCGCTATTTTACCTAATAGCTACAAGCTGCATTTCCACAATCCACTTGTAGATGTCAAGGAGAAGCAGTAGTTTAAAGTCAAGTCTCTGTGCACAAATCACACTGGCCCTTACTGTGAATCGACATGAAAACATACAGAAGAAAGTTAACAGTTTCACTAGGAAAGGCTGCTGCATCCAAGACCCTGCTGGGCAGCACATTGATGACTAGCCACGAGGTGACACAGCACACATCTTCCCATGCATCATGTGCTATTTAGATGTTAGAGATCTGCTGTGCTAGAGAAGCCCCAACAGAGTTATCCACCTACACCTGAATTTGTACAGATTTCTACAGACAGAGCTGATCCTCTCCATCCTAAAAAAGGCAGCTGTTTTGGCCAAGATGGACATGAGTGGCTTTGTGAAACAGAAATACTACCCCCTTGCCTGAAGCATAGTTGTTTCCTTCTGTTAAAGCCTAGCTAGAGGAACATTTCAAACTTCCTCAAAGCTGGGAAACAGCTATTATCCAGCTGGACATAGAGATTTCATACATGTCTGGCTTTACCTGCAAACTCTTCAACAGGATCTGTGTGGCCCCAAAGGAAAGCAGAGCTTTGAACTAAGCAATGTACACTAAAAATCACCTGGGAGCAGCAGCAGGAAAGGCACCTGCAGTGCTAGGAAAATGTGAAGGTTACAAAAAAACCAATCTCCTCTTTCTGGCATGTGTTTTCATCCTGCAGTACTATGAAATAGGGAAGCAGCTCAGCAGTTACATCAGTGAGACAGCTATCAGCATAGTGCTGGAGGGAAGGAAGGAGAATCACAATGAAGAAAAAAATAGACTCACACAAATTACCACCACATAGCTTGATCTTTACTAATAAACCAAAGAACAAAACATCAGCTTCTTTTTCCTCTTTTTTTCTGCCCAAAAAGCATTTCCATTTTTAACACTACTGCTTTTTGCAACAGGTGGACTATTACACATTGACAAAGCAAACCAGGGAATATTAAGACATTTTCTACATTTGTAGTTCGATGTCATTTCTGAAGACAATGCCTTGGTGAAATGCACTTTTTCACCTTCACACCCTATCTTTCCTTAAGGCGCCACCTAGATATCACAATGCTGTGATGAACAGAAAGGAGCCACAGGGTAAAGTCAAATCAGGAAGATGAGGCAGATGCCCTGTCAAGACACTTTCCAGAATGATACGTTTCCAGTCTTAATCAGTTTTGAGAGGATTCTGCAGAGAAAGATGGTACCAGGCCTGCCAGGCCCCACTATGGCAGGAGGCTGGCTATGGTACAGAAGAGCAGGTAGCTGACTTGCTCCTTATCTTGACAGGTACACTCCAGCATCTTGGGGATCTGCTCAGCATTCAGCTGTTCTGAGTGTGTATATATCTGTGTATTTTTAAACTAGCATGTTTTAATCACCTTTAAGCTCCAGCCAGCCAAACTCACCTCCCACAGGAGCCACTCCAAGCACAGTAGTCAAGGCCAATATGCACTGAATTAAAAACCTGCCAGCTGACACCCTAGTTAAACAGTCCATACAACGAGGCTTGGGATTTGCCAGGGTGGCCAGTGTTTTCAGGCTGTTCCTGTAAATGTGGTGAGTCCTTTTCCCTGTTTACACACCCAGCATGCTCTGCAGCCACTGTGGAGGGGAAGGAACAAAGAGGTGGGGGGTGATGTGAAACGGGATCAGAGCTGGCATCTACCTCTGTTAGTATTTCTCTGAGACTTCCTGGGCAAGTTTCCTTCCTGGATTTTCTATGGGCAGGATCAAGAATCCACAGGCTGAAGAAAGAAACAGAGTTAGCTCTGGCATTCTTGGCATGGAGCAATCTCTCAACAAGATGGTCTCTGCTGATACACTGTGCATTGCCTGTGTGGCGAGCTCTTCTGTTCCTCACTGATCCCTCATATTAATAACTCCCTCTGTTCCTCACTTTCTGCTGCTCCGCTCCTGTTTGCTTCAACCCAGCTACCTGCCATGCAGTATTCCCCACTCCCACTGCCTTTCAGCATTCTGTCCCATCCCTGGCTGTAGAGATGCAGCTGGGTTTGCACCTCACCTTCTGCCTTTGCCAGAGGGGTGGAAAAGTCTCTTCTGCTGTTCCCATGTTGGTACCTGACAAACCAGCAGAGGAGCTGCTACACTGTGATGTTAAGCTGTTTGTACACTGACACTGCTGCTGTTGTCCAGCAGAACTGAATGGGGAAATTATTAACATCCCAAGAGATTTGGCAACAGACACTGGAATGCGCTCAAGGAGTCACCTGCAGGCTGACAAATCAAGACTGATTTATGCAGAAGGAACAATGCGTCTCCCAGCCCAACCCAGACACTGGCACTCAGCACATGGCCCATAGGTCACAGATATCCCAATGCGTGCCCAACAGGTCAAACTCTGCCATCTGTCACACTTGCACCCAACAGAAGATACCAATTAAAATCAGCGCCTGGAATGACAGAGCACAAGGAGACCTGGGGGAGGATGACCACAGAGCCTGAGTGACTAGGAGTGTGCTACACTTGAGGTACTACCTGTACATGTATGCCTGCTTTAAGAGTACTCAGAGTATGTCCCGCTTCTCCCAAACCAACGGCCAGATACGCAGGATGGAGGAAGGTCTACTATTTCACAACCCCACCATGCTACAAGGGGAATCAAAGCTTTTTCTGGGTGGATTTGAAGATGAAATACACTTAGATTACAGCCACTAGCAATGGCTTCATATTGCTCAATAATCCTCTGCAGCCTCCAAAAGCAGATGGTATTTATCTCTCCTGTACTACTACATGGGAAGGGAGGGCCCAGAACAAATCACCACTTTGGTTCCAAAGTAACAATAATCCTGAGCTACCTGCATGAGAGGCTTGCCCTGACACCTTCCCTTCTCATCTGAATATGACATGCTGCAGGACAGGTTTATTCCAATATCGAGGTCCAGGAAAGGAGGAGCAGTTATGCTGTCCAGGCTGTGCTGTTGGTGGCAGAGGGAGGTTAATCTGAGTGACTCCACTTGCAGTTTAACCTCATGGCATGGGATGGGGCTTTGCAGCAGTGGGGAGAAGCATCTCCACCCTCCTTTAAACACCTAACACACTAACCAGCTGCAGGTATCAAAGGGAACCTGTCTTTCAGACTTCCCAAGAAGCCTCCCACAACAGCAGCAACAGACAAGTCAGATCCCTTCCAAACTGCTAAGTTTCTGAAGACAGAAATGGCCTCAAGCCTCTTAATCAAAACAGGATGATCTCCACCAGCTTAGTTTGTAAGGACTGTGGAGATAAAGGCAGAAAAAAAATTAACATAGAAACATTCTTCATCTCTTTTAGAGCTGCCAGCACACCAATGAAGCTGGGCACCATCCTGCAGCGAACTCTCTCTCTGGGTAACCATGCTGCAGAACACTGCTCTTGTGAATCATGCATGAAGATACAGGACAGAGATTCACATGGAGACCAGCTTTTGGGTAACAACAAAAGACTCAGGTCAAGACACAACACCAATAAACGTGCAGAGCATGGCAAAGACCTGAAGAAGACAAATACAACAAAAAAGGTAAAAGTTCAAAATTTGACTTCTCTGGTCCCACATCTGAAGGTGTCACTTTAACCAAACTTAAGTGTGGCTTTTCCTGTTCATGCTCTAATGACATCATGGTCCTTTGGGGCAGGAGGGGTGAGAAAAGGGCTTTATCCATCTGTCGGTTCAGTGTCAAGTTGGTTCATTATCAGAGGCACTAAACAGTCTCATCTTGTTTGGCATCAGTTTCCTTTCAAAATGATGGTTTTAGCCGTCCTGTTCCACTTTGTTTTCCCTCCTTTGAGGTCTAAGTTCAAATGCTGGGAACTGCGAAGTCTCCGGTACTGAAATGTCTGAGAGGAAGTGAACAGCTCCAGCCATGCCTAAAACATAATGAGGAGATTTTTGTACAAATTAAAATAGCACAGCTTGAAAGCAAAGGCAACAGCACCCATTTGAACACCTCCCTCACTAGGATCTTTTTTTAAAGAGGTGAACTTAGGCCGTATGGAAAGGGAAGCTCATCTATACTTTGCCCAAGAAACCAAATTTTATTTGAAAAGATCAAAGGCAAGAACTAAGATGTCCCTGCTAGCATCTCTTCAAATGAACAATCTCAGTGCTATTTCAAATTAAGAAAAAGTTAATCCAAGCTTGGACTGTCCTTCATAGTTTGAGCAGCTCTTGCTTGTCATTTCACTGGTTAAAAGAAAAAGCCAAAACTTTACTGAACTTGTGAAGTACAGATTCCTTTCCTCACTATTCATGAAGAGGTCATCCAGAGCCCAAAGTGCATCACCCAATGGAACTCGTAGGGTGACAAGCAAGAGAGGAACAACAAGGAAATCATACAAATGCAAGTTCAGTTTTATGATCAAGCTAAAATCCTATTTTATAAACAGCTATGCACATATAAAGGAACCTTTCTGATTTACAGTATCTGATGTAAACAAAACACTTAGGACAATTCCGTAAGATGTACATACAACTTCTGTTCAAAGCATGCATGTACAGGCAGAATTGGAGAACTGCAAGCACAATTTTGGCTACAAAAACAAAGCCTAAATTTAAGAGTTTTTTTTTCATCTCAAATATGAGACTTCTATATTTTTCTAAAAAATTCCAGTTAAAAACTAAAAGCTGTATGTCAGCATGAAAGCACAAATCATCCTGCTGTTTACACTCTTTCACCTTCTCAACAAATTTCAAAGCTTTTATACAACAGATTCTATACACACTTTTTTCCCTCCCTACAGGAGAATGTAAGGGTACTCTCAGGAACAGGAATACTTATGCTTTTCTCCTTTACGCATAAAGACAATAACTCTGTATTTAGAAGGGCTGCATATAAACTCCTGCTCTCTTGTGTTCGTTCATGCCCTGGATTATTAATTTGCAAATATCCCTGCTCTGCTGCTGTAATTTCAAGTATCTGCGGCAGGTGGCACACGAGGCTTGTTGTTCATGGAGCAGCCGCGGCACTGCCTTAAATCCCACTTGGATCTGTAATTCCCTGCTACTGATTCTGTAATGTGAGGATACAGGAAACAAAAAAATAAGCTACACAAAAGAAAAGAGCTCTAGGAAAATATCTGGTAACATCTTGGAACATACAGATAAGCCCCTAAGAACTCTGCATTGCCTTCCTGTTCAAGTGATTCAGGTTTGTATTAAAACTACCTTTTCTTTGGTTGAGTATGGCAGCAGAGAAGGCCTAGTTCTGACAGCTTAGCAACCAGTTTGAGACCCCCTACACACAGCTGCTCCTCTGCCCAGTCCCTCTGAAAACCACCTGTGATGAAACTGTTGCCTGAACTTCTGTTTGCTTTAAACCAAGCTGCATCAGCACAGGAGAATTTGTCTGGAGTAACACCAGCTCTGGTTTTACATTCAAGCGGCTGAAATGAAAGTAGGAGTGAAAGCTATGATAGTGAATGATTTTTCTTTTGTCCTTTTCTACCTCCTACCACACCTTGCCTTCTTTTAAGCAGAAGTGATGGTATGGGGGGGTTTAGTAGTAGAGGAACCCACCAGACTTCCCAACTCCTACACACGTGCCAAAATTGCAAGGATGCCCCCTCTTTCCTGTAATACAAAACCATTTGCAACACCATCACTTTACCTTCAAAGAGGGAATAAGGTCGGTCAGGAATACGACATCCATGTGCACCATACTCCAAGCACCATTCAGCAAACTGGGGAACACATTAAAAAATGTATTTTTATTCAAGACTGCTAAATACAAGTTTGAGTATCTGAATACCATTAATTGGTACAAAATGTGAAGCAGTGTAAGCAGACACACAACACATAAATCACTGAGATCATTTTGTCCTCCTTCAACCATGACAAGGCCACAATCAGGTTTTAAAGTATGTATTTGCATAGAGTGAGTTTCAGTTTCATAACAATGTAATGGTGGGATAGGCATCTGCTTTTTGTAAATCAACCCTGCTACATGCCAAGGAAAAATGCTGTAAGAACAGCTATATTCAGTCAAAATATTTTACTAATATTATATCAATCTCTTATCTCTCTTTGTGCTTAATTTATCCACAAACTCAGGACTTATAGCTATTAATTGCGTTTAGGTTTTCTTTCATTTCTGTGCACCAGTTTAGAGTATTAAATCTTCAGCTGTCCTTATTTATTTATTTATTTGCTCTCCCCAAGCCTTATGAAAAATCATTATAAATAAAGTTAGACAATTATGGCAATCAGTATTTTGTTGCAGGATTACTGTAGTCTGGTTTCAGGCCTGATGTTCTGGTTTTCTGATGTTCTTTCCTGAGATTATAATTAACAAGAGTTAACAGTGTCTTCCTCACATTTGATCAGCATTACTGAAGTAGCTACATTAGACACACCTGACTTATGAATCACACCTGGATCAATTCAGTAACAACCAGCTACTTCTCCTTTATGGCTCCCCAGATCATTGAGGGGGGGGCGCACAAGTTCCCCTGGCATTTCTATGCTTGGATGCAAACCACTGCTTGTTCAAAACAGACTCCTGCAAAGCAAATAACTGAAAGGTCTCTCCCTTGCTTCCCCTGAAATTTGGCCTACGTGCTAGCAAACACATCAGCCTAACTAGAGGGTGCCCCAGCCATAGAGCTGGAGCTCTATGGGGTGTAAGCATGATTCTAGAGCCATCAGTTTGTTCATCAGAAGGAAATGGATGGTATCCTCCTCTCTTCCATCCCTTCCTGCTCTGTTCTGTTTAAATATTTAGCAGGGGATGAATTTTTCTTCTCTTGATAGAGGTATGTGCATATGTGTGAGCGTCTTCAGGAAACACAAGGAAAAAACAACAAGCACTGTTATTCACGCTGTTATTAAGAACTGATTAAACATTTTTGGGCACCCTCTGGGTATAAATCGCCAAACTATGTTTTAATTCTCCCATGTAATCCTGTCTTAAACGTGAGAACCAAACATGTTTATGGCATGTTTCTAAGCTACAATCAATTCTTGCAGTTGTGATTGCACACTAGCCTTTATTACTACTTCCAGACTGGGAATTGCAACAGAAATTTAAAAAATGCAGCCTAGGCTACTGAAACACAACCATTTTCAAGTTCATAACTTCAGCACAACCCAGATCCAATAAGCCACAGTATCTTAGTTTAACTGACGGGTGGAAGAAAAAAGATCTTAGGAAGACATCTGACATTATTTGTCAGACAGACTGGGCATGCTTGCCACCAACAGTGGCAATCACAAGGCTGAACAGCACAGGGCTCAATGCTGTGTTACCTGGAGCCCAGGATGCCACAGCCCCTCTCTCCTCTTACACATGGGCCAGCTAGGAGCACCTCAGCTTCCTGGGAGCCTGTCTGATAATCTTAGAGGAAAGCTGTGAAGATGAAAATGTGAAGCACAAAACAGGGGTCTCTTGTATACAAGTTCTTGTGGTTCATTTGTGAAATGGTTTCATGACTTTCGTGTGGTAGCCAGGGATTCCAGGCAAGACTCCTTCCCCTGGGCCTGATGTTTTTGGTGTGAAGAAGCACCCCTGGGAGGGGAGTCATCTCCTTCTCTCAGTTACATGCCTCTACGTATCAACACAACTGCATGTTCACTTCCCTCACTCTGGCTCAGAAAGAAAAGATTTCAAGAATGCCAGACAAGCAAATTACTTTGCCTGTTTCAAGATTTCCCCTGCAAGGGGATGTTGGAGATGCTAAGTGGCAGACTGGCTGCAAGTCCACTGCCTAACTATGGTGGGCACTTCCAGCAAACAGTCTTAGGCCACTGCATCACAACTTCCTTCTTACAGAGATTTCAGGTATGTAACTGTGTCTCTTCCTTTTTCTGGCTTTGAGACAGATACATTTGCTTTTCTCTAGACAGGCGTGGACAAACACTAGGGCTCTCTTGGGCCAGAAATGCAGCACCACTAGGAGCTGCCAATGCTGCACAGAGCTCAAGAAGGTGTGCTAGCACAGAGAGAGCATGCTGCCAGTAAGGCCTGCAGAGTGCTGTGGCTCACAAAGCAGCAGTGGGTGACTCCATGTGTAACAAAGTCACACATTTGCTGTGGGAGTACTAGGGTTTTATTTCAATCTCTAGGATGCAGTTTTGTCTACAGGTGTCCTCATAGCATGATGCTTTGGTAAATGTGAGACAAGCAGCAGATTTTTAAAGCTCTGCTGATGGAGGACAGGCTGACTGCACAGATGAATACAGTAACTTTCCATATGGCCAGTATGGATTAAAAAGCACCTAGGAAGCAACTCATCACATTTCATTTGTAATACTTTGTAAAAGGCTTCAGCTAAAAAGCTGTATACATAGTATGATTCATGTCATTGTATTAAATGAATTAATTAAACTGGAAAAAAAAATCCAACAGATCAAACCAACAAGGTAAGGTAACAGGCAGAGAAAGCCCTTCTCCTTCAGTAACTGCTAGCATAGTCTGATAGAGCTGATAGCAGAACTTCAACAATTCCAGTGGAAAAATTCTGAGTGTGTCTATCTCTGTAATTTGTATTAATAAAAAACTCTAAGTGAGCTATTTAATAATTGCAATTCAGAGCTCTAAAAGCCCCAAACAGGCACTTGTCTGAAAACAAATATTACAAAATACAAATCCAAACAGTATTGCTTAAGGACCTGAGGAAGACAGTGGATCTCTCAGTGGAATAATTAGCACCACATAACATCAGTCTGTTATTGTTCAGGCAAGCTAATTTTCAGGCTCTTATTTTCTTCTGTATACATTTAATCCCTCCCCTCTTACTGATCATTTGTGTTTCACTCTGCTTATTAAAACAGTGCTTTCCCCACATACACAGTTGAAGTTGTCCAGTCAAAATTAGTAAAGTGGAGCAAGTGACAAGCCCTGTCATCCCACCCAATGTCCCAGCCAGCTCCACTGCATGTCAGTCCACTCCTACCCTGGTTTATACTTGCATGGGCACTGGGATGTGAAAGGGAACAGTGATTTTGCTGAGATGCTGCAGAGCTCACCTTGCAAGCCCGGTAGAGGTACTTTCTGTCCTGAGTTAGGTTATAGAGAGACAAGAAGGAGTAGCCATTGCCAGCAGTACCATGGCAGATCCCGTACCCTTTTCTCAATAAACCTCTCTGCCAGATGACATCACTGCAATCTATAGCATCTTTCAAGTATTTGTCCTCTTTGAAAGTCTGTGGAATAAAAACAGAGAATAAATACCCATCAACTGAAGTACTAATGAAAACAAAAGGAAGCTGCCCCTGAGAGATGTTTTTCTGTGTAGAATTTTTCTATATAAAATTTATTTTCAATTTTAATAATCTATTCTTCATAAATTTCTCTTTCTTTTCTTACTAAGTTGTTTCTCCTTTCCCTGCACAGTTAAAGAACAAATTTTTCAGATTTTTGTTTCCAAAATGAGGACCCCAAAGAAAAAACTCAAGTTCAAGGCCTTTGGTTCTAAAACCTACAATCTACATGAAGGGTATGTGGTCCTTTTTTCTTCATTTTCTATTCCCAAATCAGAATTTGAAAATACAGAAATGTGATGCTATCTCCAAGAAATGTAAAACAGAATACTGGATATCAAATCTGGTCCTAAATTGCTGGTCTGGTCTTTATGACTAATTCTTCCTGGTTACTCACTGTCTGCCTTCAATTCCATGTCAAAAATGCACAAGAATATCTCTTTGCATGACACAAGACTCTTTTCTCTGTCACAAATACAAGCAGGAACTTTACATTGCCTTTATGAGTACTTGTATTAGTATATTTGTATAGGATATTCTCAGAAGCAGTAGTCAGTTTGAGCAAAGGAACACTTTTGCAACATTTACTGCAACTGAAACACACTTTAAACATAGAGGGCTCATCCAGAAAGAAGCAAACAAAAGCCAGTAATTCAGCTGATTAACACCAGAATTCCACCATTATAAATTAGCCACTTTGTTGCTCACCTTTGTCTAAGTCATTTTACAACAAACAAACAAATGAACGAGCAAAACAACAAACTAACAACAACAATAAAAAACACTACCAAAGTAACCCAAACAAAACAAACCTAATGCACTACTATAGTCCTTTGAAGACGCCAAACTATTTAATAAGATAATAGAAGCAACCAACACGCAAGATTCTTAAATTCACAAGCTGGATAAAGGAAGTGCCTCTCTCTGAACAGAGTTTGCCAGCTGCTTAGCTGTAACATTTTGAATTAAGGCCTGGTGACAGCACTTGATTTCCAGGATAAACACTGCTGTCTGCTATCACAGGTCCTGTGCCTGGCATGAAAGCATTGCCAGCAAAACACAAGCCAATTTTTTAGTTTTGGTGCTTCAAAAAGCAGAATGTAAAGAATAATAGGAAAACACTGTATGTTTCATCATCTGAAACATAGAAAGAGGCCAAAAAGGAGACTGCTAATCAGAACTTGGTTCTATCCCTCTAACCTTCTGCAAAACATTTTGTGCTGGGGAAAGCATCACATTGACAAAGAAGGAGAGAGTGGTGAAGTGTTAAGTCAATCTCCCACCACAGTCCAAAGAAAAAGCAATTGCAACTGCTGTTACGTGCAGCAATGCTGTAAGAAATTTAGAGTACACATTTCAGGTAGCAGCATGAGTAACTATTCGATAAACCAAGCTTGCTTTTCAGCCCACCCAGATGCCAACCAGGGAATCTGTCAAGGAGGGCTGTCAAAAGCAAGAATCGATTTGCATAAATTTAATTAAATGGCATACTTTCAAAATGTTATGCAAATCAGAAGCACACAAAAAGACAGGTAGCAAACCTAGTCAAGAATGGAGAAGGGCAAACAGCAGGCTTGCGGTAGCTCAGCAATTTTATTTATGCCTTGGAAGGGGCCTGGGATCTTGGCTCTGATGTTAAGTTCTCAAGAGTTGTATCTTAATAAAGGAGTAATTTATGGAAGACATTCTTTGGCAAGGCACATGAACCTATACTTTTGAAACTAACATAATTGTTAAAACTCTTGGGATGAAGATTCAAAGAATTTAGGTCAATGTGCTCACACACAGGACTCTGATGCCAAATTGTTTAAACGTGTCTCTTTTCCAAGAAAGCCTAGTAACTGCTAGTGCCCTGAGAAGAATTTTACCCACTTATTTTCTCTTTAAAACATACCAATGTAAGTATTCTTAGATTTTTAGGTGTCTAGCTAGGGGTTCTTGTTCAAAAGTCTAGCTCTAGAAAGACACTAAATTAAAGCCTTGCAAACTAAGAGGCCTGCATATAAGTCTCTCTGTAAACACAGAGATATATACACATATATATGTATAATTACATGTACGTAATTACACCAAGGTTGTGGGTTTGATCCCTGTATGGGCCACTCACTTAAGGGCTGGACTCGATGGCCATTGTGGGTCCCTCCAACCCAGAATATTCTGTGAATCTGTGAAATCTATGAACACAGAATGATTCACCTTGTAAGCTTGCATAAGCATGTGGATGACTCCAGGGGCACCATGGCACCAATGAACCAGTCTATCAGTCTCATTGCTCAGTGATGATGGGTAATTCCCAGATCGAAATTTTTTATGACGCACGTAGTCAATGCTTGGCTTCACCAGCTCTGTCAGGGTCTCCTGGTCCACATTTGCAATTGGCTGAAGAAAACGTTGAAATAAATATCACTAAACACATCAACAGAAGTAGTAACAAATTGTGTATCAACACTTAATTCTACAATCTGTTTTCAAGTATCCTAAATACATGCCCTTGATCCAAATACCGTGAATCACAGATTTAATTAATGCCTGCTTATTATTACACCCCTGTGAAGAGAATTTTTATAGTCAGTGCAGAGACAGAGAAATTGGGGCACCAAGTTGTTGCCTGTCTTAATGGAGGTGACACAGAAAGACTATGGAAGAACTGAGAACAGAGTATGAAGACACCCAGACCTCTCTTTGTAACTTAAAACAGGGAGAACACTTACAGGAGAAAGACAGTTTCGTACATATGGTGCTCATAACACACACTTCCAACATACTGGGTTACGTTTTCTTTTAAAAAGAACTATTTCCCAACAAACGAAGGAATGTGTATATAGCAGCACACCTGGCAAGAGATTTATGAAGGTCAAAATTTTCCTTCATAAACAAAGCTCCCTGAAGCTATGGGCTATAAATCTGCATTTCCAATTTCAGAAGCAATAGCTACTTCACCAAATATCTAAACATCTTTGTAATAGAAACTCATCCTTCAATTGCTCTTAGGAATTTTCTTCCTAGTTTTTTTGTTTAATTTACATCCTTGTAAAATGGAGAATACATCCATCATCCTGCATGTTCCTTGTAACTAAAGGTTCAGAAGCCAAGTAACTGTTGCGTCTGCAGTTGCTTTTAGTTGGTATACCCTCCACTATCAGCCCATTTCCCACCATTTTAACAGCACAGCTTTCTCTTTTCCACAATTTATATGATTTCTGGAATTTCTGCAAGCTGTGGGAACAACCACAGGCGCTGGAGCCTATAGCAGCCTAATAACTGAACTTATTCTTTTAAATAACTTTCCTTTATTACTGATTCAATATCATAACATTTCCACTGTTTCTCACCAGCTCCAGCACATTTGTATTCAACAGGTGAGTACACTACTACAATTTAAAGTCTGACAGCCAAGTGAAGGAAAACTTTCAACAGCTATATTTTGAGTAATTCTGAAGAAGCTGTATTTTGAGTATTTCTGAAGAAACCAGAAGCCTTTATTTCCCCTCAGCCAGAAAACCTCTGCCAGACTTCTATCTACCAGGTCCCTCAAAAAGACTCCAGTTCTGCACTTTTCTGAGTGGAACAGAAATGTTCATGCTGTTCATTAGAAGCACACCTGAATACAGAGCAGCTTGTCATGAAAAACACCCCAAAGCTAATCAGCCCTCACTGAGAACCCTCCCTGTGAGGTAGGGAGGCTTAACAGGAATGTTTGTTTTGAGGCTCTTGATTTCACATAGCACTACTGCAGAAAAAGGTAAATAGGATGGGCACCAGCAACAAATGCCTTCAGTGTTAAGCTGTGCAAGGCAAGCCCAGCCCCCTCAGAAATCCTTATGAGATGAATCCAAGAAGAGCAGAACCTTAAACCTCCTTATCTTGTGCTTCCAAGAAGATTTGAGTACAAGTGAGTTTTTTGCTGAAGCTGCTGAGGCTCCCAGCACTAACTTCAAATAGCTAAAGAGTAACCTACAGTGTGTGTCCTGAATTTCTGGCCAAGAGCAATGGTATGTCAATAGACACTTTTGCCTCAGGATTAGTGAAAGCATCTTGGAGCAGAGACTTCCTAGCTAGCACTTCAGAATTCCCCCTCTACCTCCTGGATGAGTTATTTAATATGGCTAAGCTCTTACTCTTCCAGTAGCCTGAAATAACTCCAGCAGTACACATTTCCTCCAGTTTAAGAAGTGTTTGGACACTCTGTGCACATTGTGTTATTCTTGGGGTGTTCTGTGCAGGGCCAGGAGCTGGACTTGATGACCTTGATGTGTCCTTTCCAACTCAGCATATTCTGTGATTCTATGATATAGGTGTTGTACAGGAATTATCCTCAGTAACATTCGCATCTCAGGTGTGATGTTAAATGCCTTTTTTTGTTATCAAATAACCACTCAACAAACCATCTCTTGAATTCTTTGAAAATACAGCAAAATTTGGTGTGGGAGGGATGGGGAAAGGATGGGACTCTGCTATGGCATCTTCTTCTGCAGTGGATGACTCAACTTTGCATGACTCACAATATTTAACATACAGTGAAAAGATGGTAATCTAATGCTGCGTAAGCAATGGCTTCCTGGTAATTCTTAAAAGCGGCAATTACATGTAAAGGAAAAATAACTAGGATTTTAACATCTGCTCAAACTGAAAAGCACTGTGCAATGATTTTGACTATCAGCCTTGAATAGCAAATGAAGGATGGAGCCTTTAAACAATCTTCTTTAGAAGACTATATGTTTCTCTGAAAATTTAGCACTAGCAGGGAAAGAAAAATGGAAGCCAGAAAGTTGAAGGAAGCATAAACGGGTGGACAACCTTGAAGAAAGTTGAAGAAAGCTGTAGGTAAAGAAAGGAGCATGGTAAATCAGAGCAGCTTGAGGCCCCAATGGGAGGATCACCGCAGAAAATGGGTGTAGCGAGGTTAAGATACATCCCAAATGGCAGAGTAGTAGCTACTTCTATAGCAAACTCAGCTGGTTTACCCAGAACTGCTGGTGGAAGTGATGTAAGCTAATGTGAAACACAACATTTCTTCTAAGTAAGGAATGGCTGAGGAGTGGTAGCACCATATATCAGCTCAATCACTTCTGTAATGAACATTTGTACACAGCTGGAGACTGAAAGGATGTACAGTCCTTCCATTTGCCTGAAGAAAACTCATTCTGCAAGAGCTGGCAAGGACACTGATATTTACAAAGATGTACAGACTGGCAATGGAACCTCCAAAAACCAGAAACAGGTGCAATAAAATTTTGCAGCTCTATAGCAATCTTCTATAATGAATCTTAAGGCTCTTTTCCCAAACTGTAGAACAAAAATAAGATATACAGGACTGTTTGGAAAAACATCATAATCCTATTGCAAATCTCAGGGCAAGGGGGAATAGATTTAAGTGTGGGAAAGAGGAGGTTTACAGACGAGAGGAATCTCACTAAGGAAGACAGAAAGAGGAAAGCAGGGATCATAAATACACTAAAGAACATCAGACTTCTGTGTGAAAAAAATAGGGGAGCTAAGGAAGAAGAAAAACATCTAAATAATAAAAGCATACTGAAGACTAATATGTGATTAAGGATAGTCTTCCAAAAGCAGAAACACAGTGGAGAAAAAAAAAAAAATCACTTAAGAGAGGAAGGTCACAAATGACAGGAGGCATCAGCAGTGCAATCATTTAAAAATAGCGAAAAATTGAAGAGTGATGGACAGTGAGTGAATTTTTAGTTGTTCTAACTGCAGGCACCAGAAGAACTAAGTATGAAGATGAGAGAAAGCACTTCACTGTCTTCGCTGAGGACAAGAAACCAGATCCTGAAAAGCTGGTGCTCTGAACCACAACTCAAGAGTTAATTCATTCTAATGTGATGATATCCTAGTCACAGCTTTCTTCTGCCATCGAAGCCTTAGGTAGCACTTCTGCACAGTTCTGTGCTGCAGTCTAACTCCAAATTGTGAGAGCCTGATCCAGCACAACACTGCACATGCATAGAAGCTGAAGATCTTCTGATGCAAAACAAAAAATCACTGCTACTTCACCCCAGCCAATAGAAGATGCTCTTACCTGCATGAGCATGTAATAGATCCCGGCCATTCCATGGGCAGCTCCAACATACTGCTTCCTGTGCCACTGGTACAACAGAGGACAACGGTCTGTTTTCCGCTCCTCCTTTGCAAAATTCTTCCCTGACTCAATAATAGCATCTACTACCTAAGAAAAAGAACACACCTTGATCACCTGTGTTGCTTACTTTGATTTGGGAGGTTTTGCTTCTGTATGACTAAACCCACAACAAACAATAAACCACAATAGAGTGGTAGGACAACAACATGCAATTCATTTGGGTTTGAATGTCGAGGAAGAAAATGTATTTTTCTTAATGATAAAATCAATTATATTTTAAGAGTAGAAATTTAATATCAATATTTCTAATTACTTTTTTCCAGCCCTGGCTTTTCTGGTTCTAGTATCTGCAAAACAATCATGCATGTTCCCCATACTGAATTCCCTTTCTTTTCACTAAAAATACTTCCACACTTCTGTCTTGAGTTTTTCGTAACAACGTCTCAAGTGGCCAAAACTAGTTACATATTGACCTATTTCCTCAGCTGGCCATAGACCCACCCACATTGGCCTGTCCCAGCCCCAGCTGGGCAGCAGGGAAAGGGGGAAAAGACTGGATGGACAGATGAGATTGGGTTCCCAGCCATAGGTGCCTCTTCCCTCCAGCACCCCATGAGAATGATCCCAATTCAACCTCACTGATACTGTGATGCTGGACAGAGAAAAGTGTCTTACCTCTTTGATAATAGACTGTGGGACAGTGTCTGGACCCATTTCAGTATTCAGGTACAGCAAGGCATACAGGTAACCTGCTCTGCCATAGAGCAGCTCATCTGGAAGTTCAGAATCTGTGCTGATGACTGTCCTTTGGAGTTGCAACAACCTGCATCAAAAAAGGAAGGTGAGGAGTGAGAGTATCTTCTGTAGAGACCACACCGTATTGTGCATTGTGCAAGCTATCACTCCAACCAGAAGCAGAAAAAATGGTGAAGCCCCACCACCCCCTTTCAATCATGCCCAGTCCAGTTAGCTGCTGGGTTTAAATGCAGGAGCTCTGCACTCCTGGCATCTCAGAGACAGGAAACTCTGAGCCAGAACCAGGTCAGTATCAGCACAACCATCAGGATTTTGTGCAGGCAGAAACATGCAGGGTAGGAGATGGAGAAGCCCAGAGAGCTACTCCAGCAAAGAAAACCTCCTGGAGCCTTTGGGAATTTCACCAAAGTGCAGAACACTTCATTGTACATGTTTAAGAGGGAAAAGACCAAATACACGTAAAACCCCATTACTATTCCCTCTCCTAAGAAAATACATTGTCTCAATCATTTAGCACCTCAGTTTTGAAAAGGACACTGCTGTAATGCACAAGTATTTTGCTTGCCTTTAGCAATAAAAAACAAGAAACAAGAAGCACTGGCCATCCTAAATCTCATTTTCTCCAGAATGACTCTCTGCTAATACTCTACCAGTCTGTATTAGCACCGAAGTGAATCAGAGATCTGTTTTCCAGCCACTCCCTCCCTGTCTCTTCCTATCTTTTTCGATTAAATTGATAAATAGATGAAACCACGGTGATGATCATATTTTAAATTGCGTGAGGGGCAACAACAATCTGGATTAAGACCAAATTCAATTCCCAGGTTCCGCCAGCTATAATTTCTCAGGAGAAATGTTAGCATTAGTATCATGCATAGCAAAACCACTGACCTCAGTCATTTGTTTATGCTGTCCCTGCTTAATACTAAGGAAAAGCTACCCACAAAAAACAGTTTTATATCTCTTTTCTCAGAACTACGCTTTGGGTTTAGAATTAAATTATTTTCTTTAAATTGTCCACTATTAAGTTTTATTGTTGAACTCATACAACTGGACAAGGTAAAAAGTTAAAAGTGAAATCACACATTACATTTTGACATCCATAATGTACCACTCAGCTGGTGTCATATATATATTTGTGAATAAAAGTTATAAAATAAACCAATAATCAAACTAAACTCCTTTTCACTACTCACAGAAATTACTTTCCAAGAAGAGGCAACACTAGAAGATTTACTATGATTCTCATTTTGCTATACTCATGCTTCTTGCCTTACAGCAAGCAACACTACTTTCTGAGCTGCATTCAAAACAACATGTCCAAGTTTACTGCCAATTGTAAAAGCAAAAAACCTCAAACCTAACACTCACTTCAAAACTGAAATATTCATTCAGGAATGGCAGCAGAGATTAATCACACTAGGATTCTACACTAGAAATTTCCAAACATAAACCAGAAGGGAGATGAGGACATAAGCCTTGCTGCAAATTCTGCCAGCCTGAGGTATACTGCTGGACAGCTAGCAGGTGGACTGTGGTGCTGAATGCAAAGCCCTTGCTGGGATAGCAATCAACTCTGTACCAGCAAAGGCACAGTCAGCTCTCTAATGAAGCTACATTTAAATTAAATTTCTTGAGACACTTGTTCAATTTAGATTAATTTGAAAAGGGGCTGGAATTTTTTCAGGCCACTGTTCATATGCTCTGACCTAATTAAATCCCTTGCCTTTATAAATTTGCTCCTGCAAATACTTCCTCTTTGTTATATTAAATTTTTGTTACGTATCAGTCCAACACACCATGTTTCAGTCTGCCTGCTTCCAGATCCTGAAGTGCACAGGTTTTGTAATGAATCTACAACTAAGACCCACTCTTTACAGAAAGCATCACATACTGCACAAGCACTACATATTGCCGATGACAAGCGTGTGGCTTTTGTTAAATGTCACTTTGATGTAACAAAATCAGAATATGCGTGCACTACAGATATGCCCAGGACATCCTGTCCTAACAGCGACAGAGGACTCAAGAAAACCCACTAAATATGAATCAAGTACAAGCCAGCTTTAATAAAGATAAAGCCTATTTTGTATTCTTGCACTGAAAACTTATCAGGGGACAAACTGTCCATTCTTTAATCCTGTCCTCTAAAATTTCACTTGCAAAAGCTACTGAACCAATACTCTCTACAAAATGAAGGGCATGACATTTCCCACCAACCACTTACTTGACAACACATTCTTTAGATTCACTGTCATTTTTCAGTTTGTGGTAAACCACTGCACCCACTGCCAATGGCCCAGCATCACCACAGAGGAAAGTAACCCTTCTGCCATTCAGATTGCGAAGGACTCTCTTCACGTAATCAAGAGATCGCTGCAAATGGCTCTGATTTTTTGTGACGCGGTACAGTTGCAGATATAAGAGGGCAATACCTGAAATGAACACATGAAAAAGAGAGTTCACTTACTTTTCTTTCTAAATGTATTATATTCCCCTCTCTGGTGCCTCTGAACCAGTAATTCAAATGTAAACAGGTATTTTGGCAATAAAAACATGTCGGTCAAGGGTCCTAGCTCATGCTGTGTGAAAGCACTAGGACACTATTTGGATGACATTTCAATTGGATTGTGGCAAAAATAAAAATTATCAGACTGAAGCCCAATGGTAGAGTCTCAATTTCCAAAAAAAAAAAAAAAAAAAAGAAGAAAACTCATGACACAGGCCTTAACACTTGGCAAACTGTATTGGGTTTGCATAGCTAAGCTTTGGTAATGGGGGGCTACAGTGGTGGCTTCTGTGAGAAACTGCTGGAAACTTCTTCCATGTCTGGCAGAGCCAATCCCTGGTGGTTCCAAAGGCTGATGTGCCACTGGTCATGGCTGGGCCAATTAGAAATAGTGGTAATGCCTCTGTGATAAAAGATTTAGGAAGAAGAGAAAAGAAAGTTACTGTGCAGCTGTAATTGTGGCCAGAGAAGAGCAGAGTGAGATTATGTGAGAGGGACAGCTCTGCAGACACCAAAGACAGTGAAGAAGGGAGGAGGTGCTTCAGGCACTCAGCACTGGAACTGAGATTCCTCTGCAGGCTGTGGTGCAGATCACGGTCACACAGCTGTGCCCTTACAGCCCATGGAGGACCATGGGGATGCAGAGATTCATATGCAGCCCATGGAGAGAGAAGACTCACAGAGCATGCCAAAGCAGGTAGATGCCTAAGAGGAGGGTGCAACCCCTGAGAAGAGAGGAACCCATACTGGAGCAGCTTGTGCTTGAAGGACTGCACGCCATGGAGGAGTGACCCATGCTGCAGCAGCTTGCAGAGAGCTGTTGCTCGTGAGATGGACTCACACTGGAGTTCATGGAAAACTGTCTCCTGTAGGATAGACCCCATGGGGGAGCAGGGGAATGACTCTTCCCCCTGAGCAGTGAGTGAAATAATGGGTGATAAACTAACCAGAATCACCATTCCCTGTCTCTCTGTGCCTCTGGGGGAGGATGTAGAGCTGGGAAGAAGGGACAGGTGGGAGGAAAAGTGTTTTGAAGGTCTTATTTCACTTCTCATTATCCTACTCTGACTTTGATAGCAATAAATTCAATTAACATCTTTAATTCTAGCCTGTTTTGCCCATGATGGTATTCGGTGAGTGATCTCTCCTGGTCCTTATCTCAATCCATGAAGCCTTTGTTATATTTTTCTCTTCCCTATCCAGCTGTGGAGGAGAGTGAGAGAGAACCTTTGTGGGTGCCCTGCACTCAGCCAGCATCAACCCACTACACAAAGAAATCACTGAAGAATCAAAAATTTGAGCTAACAAGCACATGTGTGACTGAGTACACTAACTGTACAATACTCATCTATTATATGCAAGAAGTGACTTCCCATTTGTAAAAGGATTTTGTGATGAGTTCTTGGATTCAAGTTGCCAAGCTCTTCATAATCCCTAAAAGTGTTTCACAACCAGATTACAAGATTTTACAAGTCAAGATGGTTTGTAAAAGCCAGAAGTCAAACCAGGGCTTGGAGAATGCCAGGAGGTACTATCAAGCTTCACTCCATTAAACTCATTACATAGTTTTTCCATTAAAACAGACCAAAACCTTAGAAATAACAATATAGGCTGAAAGAAGTGAAACAAACCCATCTAAGTGGATGTCTATTGGCCAACTGGAAGCATACATGTGCAGAAGTCAGTCACTTATCTCCAGACCACACTGTATTCAAACCCTTTCTGAATGGAGAGAGCACTCTCTTGAGCCTCATCCAAAGCCAAGCACACACAAGGCCCAGAGAGGCTACCTCAATACAAGAACAACAGCACCACAAGGCTCTGAGCAAGCCTTTCTGGGTGAATCTAAGAAGAAAGCTGCAGAGCTTGGGTAGCCCAGTTCAACATCATGGGAACTTGTGGGCTATTTACAGAGATTTATGGAACCTTTTTTATGCTGCAACAAATGTGTAAATATCTTGGCTTGATTAGAAATGTAGCCCCAAAGTCCAGTTCATCTAATCCTTCCGAGTGTTTCTCAGTGCAACACACTTAAAATGGCTCCTCCAAGATGTCTGGCACATAAAAAAGTACTTGTATAAGATGGATTCTTACATGTGTCCTGTGATTGCTATATGTCAACAGTACATGTTCCAAGATTTTAAAGATGTTTTACAAAATGCAAGCCAATGCTCATGACCGCACTGCCAATAAGATTTGTCTAGACTTGGTACATAAAAAGCAGGGCAGTTGTTTACAGCACTTCTTTTACCTTCTTCTTGATTTGCACACTAGCAAAATGAAGCAAAGAGCAAGTTTTTGGGGAAAAGTACCTGCATTAAGTATTTTAAAAACCAGATCAGTTAAATACTTTTTTTCAGAATCATATCCACAGGAGCCTTGAAAGAAGTTAACAGCTTGGAATAGATGTAGATGCCAATCCTTCTACTGGATAGAAAAATCCCACACTCATTAGACAACATTACTTCTTCATCTATATTCCTGTTTCAGCTAATGATGGCTGTGTTACTTTTACCTTATGACTCATTTTCAGCATGCTCTGGTTTATCAGCCATAATTTTAGTTGTCAGTCACTGAGTCAGAACACAGCTTCCTGGGAGCCATTCTGAACTGCCAGCAGGAGAAAGCCCACTACTGGAAATCTGCACACACTCAGCAGCCAGTCACTTTCAGACCCTGAAACACATCTGTCTTTTAAGCTTGAATTGTGTAAAAGTTCTCCACCCATCCACCCACAGCACCATCTGTACTGAAACATCAAGAAAAAAGCAAAGAAATGTTACCCTTTAATTGCCAGATTTAAGCCTAAGGATGGATGATGGCTGGAGAGCTTTTCCAAGTTACTCCCCCTCACAACATAGAGATAAAAGAATAGATCTCCTTAGGGCACATTTCAAACATGGGGTGTTAAAAGCTTGTCTGAAGCTTGAACTTCAAAGAGCAGGAACAGAATATGCCATTCTATCCAGCAAAGTCACACTTAAAAGGCCTAGATGGACATGAGCTGGCAACTTGAAGAATAGTGACTACATCGGACATGAAAACTGTAGGCTCTGCCTAAAGGATCAGTTTCCTGGTTTCAGCTGGGATATAGCTAATTTTCTAGAGTACTGTGGTTTGGATTTAGTGAGAATAACACTGATATACACTGATGGTTTTGTTGTTGCTGAGCAGTGCTTACCCTAAGTCAAGCACTCTTCAGTTTCCTATGCTCTGCCAGTGAGCAGGTGCACAAGATGCTGGGAGGGACCATAGTCAGGACAACTGACACAAACTGGCCAAAGGGATATCCCCTACCACAAGACATCATGCTGGGTACATAAACTGTGAGGAGCTGGCTGGAAGCCACCAATCACTGCTCAGGCATGGGCTAGACTTTGGTGAGCAGGGGTAAGCAAAGGCATTCTGCATCACTCATTTCTCTTGCATTTTATCCCTCTCCCCTTTTAATTACAATTGTAATTATTATTGTTGGTCTCGTTACCATTATTATTTTATTTTACTTTATTTCAGTTATTAAACTGTTCTTATATCAGCCTATGGATTTTATCTTTATTTTTCAAATCCCCTCCCTCCGCAACCATGGCAGAGGGGATGTAGGAGGGGCAGGGTGTGAGTGCTTGGCTGTGTGGTATTTCATTGCCAGGTGGGCTTAAATCACACCAATTAGAAGGGCTCATTTACATCTGGACAGCATCTGTGATGCAATACTAAATGAAAAACAGACCCTAGCAATAATCATCACCTGCACATGCCTAATTTTTTTCATGATCTTCACAGTTTTGCAACCATACCTCTACACTCTCCCTTTTCACAAAATCATTTTACTATTTTTGTACAGACAGAACAAGAACAGCCAAACTACCCAAATTCCAGATTTGAAGACTCCAAGCTCCTGGCCACAGAACATATACCCCCCATCTACTCCCAGTGATTAGAAGATGCTGCTACCATTAGAAAACTGCTAACTAAAAGCCTGTTGAACAGAAGAAGGTGAAAAACAACTCATTTTTAAAAGCAAACTTAGAGAAACAAGGGGTAAGGTAAAAGAGCAGCCTTAGAAAATCCCCTTTCTTTGCAAAACAATGATCTCCATATACAAAGGTCAATTATCATTCTGTATCTTTGGTGAAGTCAATTCAAGTTACAGACAGTACTGACCAAGGCTCTGGAGTTACAAGAGAAACCAACTCACAAAAGTGCCTGTAACAGAGTATTTCTGCCACTCCCATGAGAATATCAGAATCTCCTGTTAATAAATCCAATCACATCATTTAACAAATACATTTAATTCAAATTCTATCTTTCTCACCAGTCCAGCCAGTATAGGCAGAGCAGTCATGTGGATCTGCCGTCTTCAGCCCTTCCTCCATTTGTTGCAGGAGGTCCTTGATTTTTGCCTGAATCCGTTTTGAGAACTGAGCATTGACCTGAAAGCAGGACACAGGGGATGAGCCAGAAAATAAAAAAATTAAAGAATGCAAAGTGCCTGCTCCATTTTCTTGTTTGGGAAGAAAACCAAACCAAACCAGAACTAAACAACAAATAACTAGGAAATAAATAACAAATACAGCAATCAACAGCATCAAGGTGGTTCATCTTTAGTGTGTTTCATGTAAATGTATTCTGACTACATTTTAGGTTAAGTTACAAGTACCTACATTAGACAGAAATTACCTGTGCATTCTTTAAAGTCTCACAAAGAACAGATATGGACACAGTGACAGTATTGCCATTCTAATCAGGATCCTGGTACTAAGATCATGTTATGAACAAACAGCCCAAGCCCCATGTTATAGGTGCTTGCTTTCATAACAAGGTCCCTGCACAACCTTGGCGGCACTACAGAGCAGGAAATAGTCTAAGGAAAATAAATGTTCATACTCAAGACAATCAAGCCAAAGATGAGCAGAAGCAGCTCAGCACCTTCAGCTCAGACACAAAGGCAAAGAAACAAGTCTTTGATTTTACACACTGCTTGAACTTTTGACAAAAATGTTTATATAGATGAAATACATGAAATATAATAGAGGATACTTGCCAACATTTCTCTCACATTATGCACACTTTTAGGGAAGACATGTTACTGATTACTCCTTAAAGCCTACGGAACATGGAAATCAGGACAGAAGTAAGGTAAGTTCTTGCTTGACTAATAGCACCAAAAGTGCAGGGTTTAGATAAATTACAGGTCCTGGATGCCACCATGCAACTGATTACTCAAGATGTAGCACATTTTGTATTCCTGTTCAGAGTGGATCTTCAAATAAAAATTAGTGATTTCAAACATCCATCCAACATATCCAGAAATCAGAAAGATTCTAAGAACTGCACAAGGCTTCTGACACACCAGGAATCTCCAGGGTCAATAGCTGAAATTCATTTAAGGATATACATGGTAGGATAGGAAGGGAGAAGGAAATTGTGCCATTATATTTCACATTGAACACATATCATTCTAGAAACAAGCTAGACACACCTTAACCTCCTCCAGTATATCTAGAAATAGCAACCGAACACAGTAGATATCTGAAGCCTGTTACTCTTCAGCCTTAATATGGTGTTAAGCACCTTTCTTTTCAGGAACTGCACTATGCATCCACATTACCACCACCCCACCACCCTCCCTTTTTTGACTAGTTCAGTGAGGTCTCAAAACAAAGCGAAAACCTTCCCCAAGAGCAGGGCTTTTCTCCTTCAAAAGACAGCTATGCCAGTGTGTCTTATTTTGACCAGCCCAGGGAAGTGAGCTGGCTGGGTTTGAGATTGGCATTTTATTGGACCAATGGGAAAGCATTTTCTAGTTCTTAGTCCCTTTGAAAGCAGCCCGGGCAGGTCTCTTCCCATCCAGCTGTCAGAGCACACACCTCTGCCCTCTCCCGGCCCTGGCCCAGGGTGGGGAGGGGAAGGCCACGCGGGCCAGACAGGCCCAGCTGATTTGGGAAACATCTGCCGGCATGGAATTTGCTCTGCCACTGGCTCAAACTGAACTTTACCTTTGCTGCGTCTGGTGAGAGAGGCAGGGGGAAGGGGAGGCACGATGAGGCAGGCCGGAGCACCTGATGAGACCGAGGGGTGGAGGAGAATTTCAGAAATCTGTCCAACTTTCCCGTGGCTGCCTTCTGGGCCTGAACCCTCTGAGAGTCCCCCCAGCACGGCTTTGAAACATGACACCATGGACTACCGTGGCCAGATGCTGTTTCTTGTTAACTCCTTCAGTGCATCAGTGCACACATGGAACTTAGAAAGCCTCCATCCTCTCTCCAGTGAGAGAAATTAGAATGTAGATGTGTAAAGACCACATGAAGTATCAAAGTCAGTCAAGAAAGAGTGCAAGTCCAGGTGGAAGGAGTGTGGGAAGTTGCTTTTAAGCTATAAAAAACTCTTGTAAGCTATGGTGGTTGGTTATAACATATTGAAATGCTTCCTTTAAACCATAAAGAAGTATGGGGGAGATAAAAGAGTTCAAATTGTAGACCTGAGCAACGGAGTGAAATATGGAGGGGACTGTTGATTTCATGAGAAGTTGAACAGAGATGAAGTGATAAAGACTCTTTACCCTTGAAAAAGAATCTCTGTTCCTTGGAGGTGAAGGTGGTCCCAGAGACAAAGAGAACCTTTGTTTTGAACACGTTTATCTTTAAACTAAGACCCCATCCATCGATGTGGCCCAGAGACACAATTGTGAACATGGGAGGAATTTCATGAATGCAAAAGGATCTGGGCGGTTGCTGTTCATGAAGAATGGATCTAGGAGAGAACTGTTTTCTTGTAGAGAAATTTATCATAGTGAACGAGAGGTGCTTCCCTCCTTAAATGAACTAAAAAGACTGTTTTAGAGGTGAAAAACTGACTGAGATTTCTGAGTGTTGTTTTCTTTACATTGTCGGCTGGGAGGTGTGGGGACAGAGGAAGAGTGTTTTCAAGGTTCCATCCTCATTCTTGTTGTTTTTCTTTCTTTTAGTGTTAGTTAATAAAGTCTTATTACTTTTAAGCTTAAGCCTGCTTTACTCTTGATTGAAAACTTTAGAATTGGCAAAAAAAAAAAATCAAACCAGAACAGAAATTGGTGTTTCTGTCTGGTTTCGAATTGAAACCATGACACAGTGCTAAGGCATATGGTGAAACAGCATGAGCATATTCATGTGGATGCATCCAGGCACAGAGCTCAGCTTATCTGACAAGACCAAACTAAGGCTTCAGACTCCCCGTTTATTTACATACTGCACATCACAAGCATGCTGATTATCTTTTTGTTCTGACAATACACCTGCTGTTACCAAATCAGGATATTTTATATCAAACACCAGATTAAATTACTTAGAGGTATGAGGGGAATACTAGGACATATATATAATATAATACTGGGTTCTGCATTGAAAGCTCAGTTCCATACAGATAATTTAGGTCAGGTTGGTAATCCCTCTCTCTAGAATTTGAATTGTAACTTACTTGTCTTGGTTCAGTGCTTGGAAAAGCACAGATTAAAGGATATTTTTATTCATATTTTTATAATTATCTGTAAACTCAAACAAAGCTACACCCAAGCTTATGTCAGTGTGAAAACAAAGTTTTCCCCAGGTATCTACACCTCTATCACTGCTTCTCTTTTTTTTTCTGGTTGCTCTGGAGCTTTCACAACCAAGCACTGGCACAATCATTTTATAAGATTCCCCTATAAGCTTGTAACAGATGCTTACATGCACTAGAATAAATTATTTACATGAAGAAATTAATATTGAAAGGTGGCTTTAGAAGATTTTAAAACTTCCTTCAGTGAATCACAGGGCAGCATTACAACTGAACATAACACACACTGTGTGGAGCTTAGATTGATTTTCATCAGAAGCACATTCATCTCACAGGGATGTTTCCAGCTGACATTTGGCCTTTTCTGCAGGTGACTTGTTCTAGTAGAAGAGGAATATTCCTGTAGAAGGAATATTCCTGTAGAAGGAAGCCTGATCTCTGATATCCAGGGGCACATTTACTTCTGGTTCACAAGTGACTGGGTGACAGCAGGAGATGAAGAGTATCTTTAATTAGAAAAGGCTCTCTCCAGGAGTTCAAGTGCTGCATTACTCCTCTTCTGCTGCAGAAAGAAAAACTACTATCATCCCAAACACTGCTCAAGTTTTATATGGTCGAAATACAAAAAAAGAGAGCTCATTCCTCATTATACCAAATAGAGCTTTGTACCATATTGGTTATGGTAACTAAAAAGGTTCATTATCAGCACAAAAGTAATGCAGAAAAAACTAAGTACATTGGTCTGAAAATTCATAGTTTTGTTATTTATTTAAACCATATAACTTTTTTCCATTGCAGTGAGACAGCAGACAAAGCTACATCCCAATACAAAGTCTTCCAAAGCCAACAAAAATGTAAAGAACATTAAGTGCTTATATAACATCACTCACCTTTGGCACTAATCACAACATGTCTAAATTATGCTGTCCTTGTCAGAAATACATGTTTCCCCTACCTGCTTTCTTTCATTTGTAGGGTTTCTAAAGAGAATTTAACTCGCCTTCTTCTGTAAATTCAGCACTAAAACGCTGCACACCTACATTAGAGCACAGTGCTAATAACAAGAAGATTCCCATATGGGCCATTCACTTAAGAGTCGGGCTTAATGGTTGTTATAGGTCCATTCCAACACAGAATATTCTGTGATTCTGTTATAAAAAATACATCATGATGCAAATAAAAATCTCCTAAAAAAGCTCTAGCATTTCACTAGCAGTCAACATTATAATAACACAGCAATTCTTACTGACCATGGCAGCCATATCCAGCTTTACAGTCACTGTGTTAAAACAAACCAGAACCAAGAGCAGATGAGGCAATAAGCAGCTGCTATGTAGGTATTGCATATCATAATTCCTGGTAGGTAAGAGAAGTCTGTAACTTTAAAGTCTTGCACACATATTTGGACCAAGTATCAGTGCTGTCGTAAGTCTGACAATGCAACCTTGAGGCCTTATGGCACTCCTTTTGTCATTAAAAGTAACACTGGTTTAACAGACTCGGGATGAGATTTCTCATTTGCATTTCTCAAAGACATTTGCATACCTATGTGTTGTTAAAAAACACCTCTTGGCATCTACTTGCTCATGATATCTATGCTGAGAACTTGTGCAGAGTCACAGCAGGGCAACACAGACCTGAGCTCACAGCTTCCTTACAAGTTGCCAATGTATCAATCTTTCTTGCCACCACCAGCTCCCAAATCTTGCTCTTAACCCTATTTTAACTCATCAGGTTTTGGGGGACTGATGTTATGTGCAAAACCAGACTACAGAAGTAAGCAAGTGATTCAGCAAAAGTAGAAAGGAGATGACCTATACACACAGTGCTACCTACCAAACAAAATATACCTACCAAACAGAACACACTATTATTTCACCTCACTTTGTTGTTGGTGACGCATAGAACAGGACACATAACATGGTGCTGTGCTGTCTTTCAGCCAAAGTGCATTTCAAAGAGAAGAAAATACAGCTTAAGTTGGTTACTGCAGCAAGAACACATTCAAAACCCAAACTTGCACAGATCGCAGAAAGGACATAACAGACACCAGCAAAGAAGAATGTAGTAGAGGAAAATTCACTGTTCTGTTGAAATGAGGAACCCTGGCTGTACTGAAGTCATTGGAGACTTTGCCACTGACTGTAAGGGAGCCAGGTTTCACACCCATGCATTGGAGCATGGGTCTATTGAAGCAGGATGAGCTTTCATGCTCACCTCCACAAGTTCCTGCAAAAGCAGACCAGAAGGGATGGCAGTAGGATCCCAAAGGCAGAATCCAGCAAGGTCTGCTAGGAGGTGACCAGCCTTTTTGTACAGAAGAGCAAGCTCTACTCTCTTTTTACCTAAGTCAAAAGATTCTTACGGCTCCAAGAGCAGCACTTTCTTCTCTGAAAATACCAGATACTGCCGAAGCACATCACACAGCCTCTGAAACACTCAGACACAGGTCTTTGATACTTCTCAGACAGGTCCTCCAGAAACAAATTCCAGTTCTGCAAAACCACAAGCTTAATAAATGCTTTGAAACTCTGCCATCTGTAGAAAACATTGCATTTCAGTGATCTGTCAATTAGTGCCATACATGTGATAATGGGGAAAAAAGAAAAAAAAAAAAACAAACCAAAAAAAACCCCACCAAAACAGAAGGAGGGGAAGAAGAGATAGAGAAATCAATAGCTGTAGGCAAATTCCTACACTGCTACAAATGCCAGCTTAGGAATAGGCTTTAAACACAGTCATCATCCCGTCTCAGAGGATATAAGGGCATGAAAAACATCATTAAAAGGCAAACATTCAAGTTATAGAAAGAACTACTTAAAGCATGTGAGAAATAAGAAGACTGTGTCTATAATGCATTTGTGTCTGAAAGAAGTTGCATGTCTCACTGGTTATAAGACTGCAAAACCCCAAAACTTAATGAACTAGATCCTCACAAAGAATAATCAAAAAGCTCCAGATTATCGGTAACAAAAATAAACATGATTAACAGATATCCTATGTTCTGGGAAATGGAGATTGATAAAGTGAAAGAGTAATACTGAAAATTGCTGGTCCTTCAGGTAGCCTAACACCAACATGCTACTTGAAAGCTGAGAAAATAAAAGTCTGTTGTATGATTTAAAGTCATTCATTACACAGAAGTCTCTGGCCCAGCTGTGACATTTTTATGTGGTCCTCAAGTTGCAAAAAAGCTAAAACCTCTACAATTGTGTCTAAATTACCTCAATGCAGAGAGCAGATATATTCCACATATTGAGCTTGACAGCAGATCAGTGCAGTTAGACACAAATAAAATTTATTTTCACCAGGAAGCAAGTACATGTTTTTGCACTTGCCCACACAACTAGCTGGCGTAACAACTCATTACCATGCAGGTCTGCAAGATAAAACTAGAAACTGAGGAAGAGGATGGATGTGAGACAATCCGAACCTGGGTGTTTGATTCTACCAAGTATTTTCATTCAGAACTGGCTGACTAACACCAAACAGGCTTAACTCTTAACTTCCTGAACAGGAGAGACTTTCACTGCAAAAACATCAGAATAGCCCTAAGCGGCATTCAGTGTTTATCTGTGCTGTAGGAAAGCAGCAGCGGTTCTTCCTTTTGGGCTGTGTACAACTGCCAGGAGTTAGTGAGAAGCAATGAAGTACAACAAATTGATTTTCAGGCTCAGTTTTGACCAAGACTCTCAAAAAGCAAACCAAAATTTCCTTCTGAAGAATCAGAGAGAATACTGCAAACCCTGCTTGTTTCAGAGTCCCCTACGAAAACAGCATATGCCTGAGTTGAGGAGCCAGGAAACAGTCAAAAAAGTAACAAGCTCAAGAAATGCAGCTACCTCGCTCCCAAATCTCTGGAAAAAAAGTAGGAAGAATTATTTACTGGCTTTGGAGGCTGAATTTTGGCTCCAGTGCAATAAGCTGCATAATTCCCACTAGTATAAATTGTTGCTGAGTCAGACCCAGAACACAGAGAATTTGCTGCCCCCAGTGAGATAACGAAAATGCCAGTGAGACAACCCCCAAAAAATTTAAAAAACAAAACAAAAAACCAAAATAAAACAAAAATCCAAAACCAAACAAACACCAAGAAAAAAAGCAAAAAACCCGAAAAAACAAAGGGAGAAGACAAAGTGAGGCTATAACAAAAAAAAAAAATATATTTATATATAAAATAAATATATATTTAAAAAATATAATTTACAGGAGAAGGAAGACTGAAAGCCACATAAAGGAATTATCAGAACAGGAGATTGAGAAAGCATTAGGAAACTAAACGCTACTAAATCAACCAAATGATAAATCTAAGTAAATAATCTGTATCACCATTAATTCGTATTTGCCAATGAGCACCATTATCTTTGAAAACAGGTGCCCTGCAAGAAGTCCCCTGCAAAGCCTAATAAGGAATTGCAATGCATTTCTCAGAACATAACACTTCCTTTTAATATTCTTAGAATACCATGGCAAGTCAGGAAAAAACTTAAAAAGAATTTGCCTAAAAAAGAAGTTGAAGTCTGGGCATTCAAGTTACCAATCCATGAAGTTTGAATCTAATTTTGCTTCTGTGTTGTCATTCCACAACAAATTCAGACAATCTTAAAGTGAGGGCTGGGATCACGTTCATATCTTGATGACAAGGATGCTGCCTTTTTTTTTTTNGCAGGTCTGCAAGATAAAACTAGAAACTGAGGAAGAGGATGGATGTGAGACAATCCGAACCTGGGTGTTTGATTCTACCAAGTATTTTCATTCAGAACTGGCTGACTAACACCAAACAGGCTTAACTCTTAACTTCCTGAACAGGAGAGACTTTCACTGCAAAAACATCAGAATAGCCCTAAGCGGCATTCAGTGTTTATCTGTGCTGTAGGAAAGCAGCAGCGGTTCTTCCTTTTGGGCTGTGTACAACTGCCAGGAGTTAGTGAGAAGCAATGAAGTACAACAAATTGATTTTCAGGCTCAGTTTTGACCAAGACTCTCAAAAAGCAAACCAAAATTTCCTTCTGAAGAATCAGAGAGAATACTGCAAACCCTGCTTGTTTCAGAGTCCCCTACGAAAACAGCATATGCCTGAGTTGAGGAGCCAGGAAACAGTCAAAAAAGTAACAAGCTCAAGAAATGCAGCTACCTCGCTCCCAAATCTCTGGAAAAAAAGTAGGAAGAATTATTTACTGGCTTTGGAGGCTGAATTTTGGCTCCAGTGCAATAAGCTGCATAATTCCCACTAGTATAAATTGTTGCTGAGTCAGACCCAGAACACAGAGAATTTGCTGCCCCCAGTGAGATAACGAAAATGCCAGTGAGACAACCCCCAAAAAATTTAAAAAACAAAACAAAAAACCAAAATAAAACAAAAATCCAAAACCAAACAAACACCAAGAAAAAAAGCAAAAAACCCGAAAAAACAAAGGGAGAAGACAAAGTGAGGCTATAACAAAAAAAAAAAATATATTTATATATAAAATAAATATATATTTAAAANAAATCCACATCAGTCTCTCGGCTTTCACCTTCCCCTAGCTGAGCAGATAATATCAGGCTGCCTTTTTTCCCACATCACTGGCCAGTAGTCAGCATGAAGAAGAATCCCAAATCACACCTGACTATACTATAAATTTAGCCTCAGTGTTGTGGTGACTCCGAGGACAGTAAGGCAATAGGTCGTCAAACAAGCCATCACCACCCCTCAGCAGCAAGCTCTCCTCACCCTTTTCCTTCCCAGGAAATCCTTTAGAGCTTTGTAACTCCACCACACTAGGGAACTAAGAAGCCTTGAAGAGCTTCTTGTCCTTTTATCAACCAGAAAAATTTTAGATGGCAATCATGACAGACTAAGAAATCAAATGGATTAATAGTGCATTGCCTTCCAAGACAACAGCAGAGTGCCGCACACCTCAGGCTGTCATTATGTGAGTCACTCAGCACTCCTTGCTCCACTCAGCAGCAGATGGGAAGAAGGAATTATGCAGTGCACTGAGACCTTCTGAAAGATGCTCTCATTTTCAGGAAACTTGTGAGCTTGTGTACAGAAGTGTACAGAACAGATTTCCTACCCCGTGTAAAGTCCTTTTGTTTTCACTGGGGCTTTAGGCAAGCAATGACATTTCTCTGATGGAATGGGAGCCATTAAACGCAAAAATAAAATGCTAAAATATAAACTGAAAATCACAAACAACAACAAAAGCACCTCAAAAGTACCCATCATGAAATCTCATAAAAGGATAGCATTAGGAGTGGCAGCATGCAAATACTTCAAAGAATATAAATACACATAAATATACTCATGGCTATATTCTAGCCCAGAAATACTTAAGATGACTCCTGAGATTTTTCAGATGCAAAACCAAAAGAAAACATACACTTGTTTCTGCCTTCTCCTATAAAATACACAGAATTGCTGTAGTTACATGGTTTTAAGGCAGTACAGAAGATTTTTCTTTTGCCAGAGGCACTTCATCTTCCTGAACAAAGCCCAGACACCACCTTCTATCAAATACACAACTACTCAAATGCTCTAAAATATTTTCTGAACACACCTGCACAAATAGCTGCTGACTGCCACTTCCTAACAAAGAACAGTCATTCACCATTGATGCTGGGAAAAACATCTGCACCCACTAAAACACCATTCTCAAGCATACCAAAGCATAACAGGCATTCCTAATGTGAACGCAGGGCTTGAAATTCTTGACTAACTCATTTCAGCTCTGTCACAGAACAATACCCCCCAATTTTGATCCATTCAAGAATCAAATCCAAAGTAAATTAGAGTTGAACTATTCTGCAGTAGAGCTAGGATACTCTAAACCGTAATTTTTAAGTATGTTCACCTTCTTTTGATATCTAACAATTCCTCCAGTTATCTCACTTGAAAAAACTTTAGTCCATCTAGATCAGCAGTAAACAAAGGAGTATTTTCTCTTTTAAAAAATGGACATGAAGTGTGGGATTTAAAGCATGTACACAAGAAAGATGACTGGCCTACACAGGACTTGGTATTTTTTTACCAATTTAACAACAATATATAGATATAGCAGTTCTGCGAGCTCCTATCTGGCTTTACACTTGAATTCATCATATTCGGATGATTTTTATAAACTAAGCCAGATACGAAGGAACAAAGAAATAATGGTTCTCTTCAACATGGAAAAAAAAATTTTACCAATACTCAGCATACTACCAGGGAGTTGTGTACCAAAAAAACCAGATTTCACTTTTGAACCTACTCTTGCTTTTTAAACCTTCTCAAATGCTCTGCTTTTGACAGCTGCAATTAACTGCAGCAGTTAGACACTGAAGCCCCAAAGTATTCTCTTTTGTGCACTCTGCTTAGCCATGTACAACTTCATAAACAACTTAGCAAAACCTTTCACTGCCTTGGACTGCTGGTGAGCTGGTGGTGTCCTGCTGGTACTTACAATGGTCAGAGAGAATGTTCCTCCCAATGTTGGGCATAACTATCCTTGTCTCACTCTATCAATACGTCAAGGTAATTTCATATTGCCACAAGCAGAAAAATACAGAGCTGATATCAACAGCTTCCCGGTATTCCTCCCAGCATACAATCAAGAGCGTTAGGAAGCTAACTTCCCACCCTCAAAGCATTTGCGCTTGTAGCAGCGTCACCATGCAGTGTTTTCCATGCAAAAGATGACAAAGCTTTACAGTATTGAAGGATGAGGCCGCACAGGGGCTAAACGACCGAAAGTCCACATTCTGACATTACTTCTGCAGCTTAACCGAGCCTGCAAGGTAATAGGCCAGGCCAGAGCAGCTTCTCTGCTTAAAATCTAAGACACTCGGAGTACACCAAAAAGCAGCACGTGGCATCAAGGAGATAAGCACAGCAGGAAGATTGCAAAGCTTGTGTGACTAGACCTACCAGGCAGACCTTCTGCGGGCATGAACAGACTGCCTATCATGGTGCACCTGAACCTATAAATGTTACTATACAATAAACTCTCCTTTTCTAGATAGGCACTCATCTTTTCTATTCCCTTATGCACTTTCTCTGGTGAAACTCGGGCAACTTGTGCTGACAACTTCTTCTGAAACAGAACCACCGTGGTAAGAGCCGCTCTAGCTGTTTTGCTATATAGCGTTTTATTACCTCCAGCTGGGGCACCGCGTTCACTCCCGTACCCGAATTAAGAGCGGTTGCTGCCGACTCCGAGCCGTGCGGCCGGGCTGAGCTCCCTCTCCTTCCCTCAGTTC